>CM028361.1:67652862-68145362 GCA_016624345.1 Platycodon grandiflorus
GTAGTCTATCTCGAATCATTTTCACACTTTCAGCTGATTGTTGTACCATATCGGAACCCCATATCTTTGCTTCACCAACTTCATCCCAGTAAATTGGTGATCAAAATTTTCGTCCATACAAGGCTTTATAAGGAGCCATTTCGAAACTCGCTTGAAAACTATTGTTATATGCAAACTCCGCTAATGGCAAGTGTGAATCCTAACTTCCCTACTGTACACGTCCGTAGCATATCCTCAAGTATCTGAATCAATCTCTCCGACTGTCCGTCTGACTGAGGATAGAACGCTGTACTCAGATTCAATTTTGTGCCCATGGTATCTTGTAAAGCTTGCCAAAATCTTAATGTAAATCTCGGATCCCTGTCTGAAACAATACTAACTGGAACCCCATGCAATCTGACTATCTCCTGAATATACAATGCCACCAATTGACTCAACGAGTATATCATCAAGTTGGGAATAAAATGAGCCGATTTCGTCAATCGATCAACAACAACCCAAACAGCATCAAACCCCCGTCGAGTACGTGGCAACCCTGTCACGAAATCCATGGTAATATGTTCCCACTTCCATTCTGGCATCTCAAGTGGCTATAGTAAACTTGCGGGCCTTTGATGCTCAGCTTTTACTTGTTGACAAGTTAGGCATCTCGACACATATTCTGCTATCTCCCATTTCATAGCGCTCCACCAAAATTGCTTCTTTAAATCCCTATACATTTTGGTACTTCCCGGATGTATGGTATATCTAGCCTTGTGGGCTTCATCAAGAACTTGTCGTTTAACTTCTTTACTCGAAGGTACACAAATCCTCCCCCGGAATACAAGAATACCATCCTTGTTCATTGAAAAATCAGAAGTCTTACCTTCACTTAACTCACCCATTATCTTCCCCAATTCTGGATCACTAACTTGAACCTTTTTAATCTGTTGGAATACCACTGGCATAGCCCGAACACATGCAAAAATTACTCCACGCTCGATCTTACTAGGACTCCAATCCCTCAAGTCTTTTAACATCCTCCATTCTCGAACTGTGAAGTGAGAAATGTAAGTCTTTCTACTTAGTGCATCCGCTACTACATTTATTTTTCCCGGATGATAAAGAATAGTGCAGTTGTGATCCTTTAATTTCTCCATCCATCTCCGCTGTCTCATGTTTAACTCTTTTTGTGAGAAAAGGTACTTCAAACTTTTATGATCCAAATAAACTTCAAATTTTTCTCCATACAAATAATGCTTCCATTTGTGTAACGCAAACATAATCGCTGCCAACTCTAAATCGCGGGTAGGATAGTTTCGTTCAGAGTTGTCAACTTCTTTGATGCATAAGCGATGACCTTCCCGTTCTGCATTAATACATAACCCAAGCCCTCTTTGGAAGCATCGGTATAAATTATGAAATTTTCACCACCACTAGGTAATGCTAACACCGGAGCCGTTGTGTAACGCCCGCACCATTTGCATCATTTGCATTCATTCTATTTTTACGTCTCTTATATTAACATCGTCATTTCATGTGCAAATATCATTCAAATGTACTTGGAATTGAGTTTGTTGTACACTTTTCAAGTGTATGGATATGTGTTAGGAGTTTCATAGTCATTGCATTTGATTTGGTGTGTTACTTGTTTAGCTTGGTTTTTGGGACTTTTCGGAGACCTTTGCTTAGTGTTTTAACTTCACTTAAGTGTTAGAACCATCATGGGACTATTGGACATCATTTTGGGGCTTTTCTAGAGCACATTTTGTGAATTTGGGTGCACTGGAGCAAGGGCGAGCGCTCAAAAGGCAGAAACTTGAGGTTGGGAATTCTGAAGCCTGCGCGAGGGCCTAGGCAGCCGCCTCGTGTCCAGTTTGTTGAAACTCTATTTTCTTGACTTTTTAAAGCTGGACCATTTCGCCCCTTGACCAAACTTAAACGTACCAAGGCTTTTGACCAGTCTTTTCCTCTCCTAAAAACACTAAGGAGACACACACAAACACCATTTCTCCTTATAATTCATCCATGGTATATTGAGAGATAGTGTGAGAGATTCATAGTGAGATTAGTGTGTGTATGCCTTGTTCTCTCTATCCAACCATAGATTCTTACATGCAAGACCACACCAAGGTTGTTAAAGACTAGGGGAATCCATTACCAAGCTTGGATTTTAAATTTATTGGGTAATATCTTTCATTGAGGTAAGCTACTATCCCTTGTTCTTCCTCAATTATGAGTTGTTCTTCATCCTAGACTTGTTATTTAATGAAATATGTTAAAAATCATCAATTTTGTGTATGTTTGACTATGTTGACTTTTTGAATTCGTGGTTGACTTTTTGGTTGTGTTTGGAGACTCATGTTTACATGTTAGAAATGTGAAATATGGTTAGTAATTGTTAAGTTTACGGTATGATTAATTCGCGTAAACTCGAACTCATTAGAAACCAAAAATGACTCTAACGGAGTTCGTTAGGATTTCATAATTATGAGACCACGGGTGTGATTTGGGAATTCTTGGATGATTCGAGTGATTCGTTTGGAAATTTGGTTACACCGGTTGTGTGTATTGATATTACGTTAATTGTCGTAATGTTTATAAGTTGATTATTTGTGGTGTGGGATTATTATAACTCACTTGTGACATTCGTCTCATTGTTAAATGTTATTGTTGTGGTATACTCCCTACTTTGGAGTATGACCTTTATTTTTAAATCTCGAGTAAATATTCTGCTTGAGCATTTAGTTAAGTCCATGGCATATTTGTTAGAGAGGGGTGTATTGACGCTCGATTATTACAAGAGTAGGGGCTACGTAATAGTTGAAGGCCAATACATTGGGTTCTCGCCCCCTACCGTTGGCCGCGGTAGGGGAAATAGCGACAAGTATTTATAGGCAAAAACCGCAACGTTGGTAAGCTATTGTACCGGGGTGACCTTTCCGGGTTGTAGGGACCGGTGGCACCGGTTTATTGTGAATTTCAAATAAAATGGTTCACGAATTCTTTGTTGTAAGATCTTAGTTTCGATATAGCTCGAGCACGTCAACAACGGCTCTACATTTGGTATAATATTGGTTGTTGGTTGGAAGTATTGGTTTGGTCGGAGGTGTACCTCGACACCGTATCCTTTGTAACCTGTTCACTTATAGCTCTTATGTGCTTCCTGTATGAGCGAACGTTGGTCATGGTTTCCAACCGGTATGGGACGGTTGGCGATCGTCGAGCCTCTCGTGTAGTATGGGGTTGTTTGGCTATGTGCAACACTTGTTACTTCCGTTTTGTATTAAAATGGTTTCGTGATGACATGAGTAATTGTTATATTTATTGTCTTGCATCTAGCATGCCATATTGTAGCATTAGTACCTTATTGAGTTTCGACTCACCCCGTTTCGTGTTTATTTGTTTTTCTTAGATCAAAGGCCGGCGAGGAATCCCTAGTTGCTCGAGTTCAGTTCCAGTTGGACGTCTTCTTTTGGTAGTGCACCTTGTGCCTAGTATTTTCTTTTGGTGAGGCCGAGGGTGTACTTGTTATTTAAACAATGTATTTGTTGGGTAGTAGTCTCGACTGTTATTTGTTTTATTCTTTTGTTGTGCCGGCATGGTTGCCGTGCTGTTGTATATATTTATTAACTTTAAATTCCGCGCACTCTGATATGGTTTATGTATATACCGAGCCTGTTAGCTCGTGGTAGTTGTTGCTAGCTAACGTGTTGTTCTCCGGTATGTTGTTTCGCCGTTGAGGTTTAATATTGTTTTAAAGATCTTGTTGTTTTAAAGAAAACCTGCACGTGCATTACAGGGTTTTCACATGACTTTGCATTCTTTTAAAAGGAATTTTTGAGATGCTACTTTTGTGTTTCCCCGTTTACTAGCGGACCGAACGGGATTCACATCGGATCTCGGGTCGGGTCGCGACACGTTGTTAACCGTCGCTTCAACTCTTGGAAACTATCTTCACACTTATCATCCCAAACAAATGGTGCCGTCTTCTTTGCTAAATTTGTCATAGGAGTAGCAATCTTAGAAAATCCTTCAATGAATCTTCGGTAGTTCCCTGCTAACCCCAAGAAACTACGAACCTCGGTAACAGTACCCGGCTTTTTCCATTTTGTCACTGCTTTAATCTTTGATGGATCAACAGCTATTCCTGCACTCGAGATAACAACGCATGGGTTAGCGTGGCAACTTGCTGAAACAATGCATATGTCTATAGACTAGGAAGTCTTTGTACATGTCCGAGTCTATGTCCTATCAAGTCATGATGACCTTTCACATGAATTAGCTCTTTAAAGCACCAGCAGACATCTCTACCAGGAATGTCTCACCAACAGACATTTCTACCAGTAATGTCTCACTAGCAAACTTCATTCCTACATTTCTACATCGGCAATTACTCACGTATCAACCATGCATTCCATCAGATAACTTCAAAAGTACTGTAAAGTTCAAAGAGGAACATCGGTCGTTCTCCAAGCTTTCAAGTTTACAAAGATTTGCAAAGGACACTCTGCAAATCTTCTTGACAGCATAAAGATATGCATCGATGTCTGAGCCTTCACCATTATCCTCTGAACATTTCTTTTTTCGTGTTTGGTCCCAGTCCTCAAGACATATCCCGGCAAAAGACCAGTCACATTATGCTTTAATCTAGGCCTGCATGTCAAGTCCCATCAAATCAGCCTGAATCACAGACAGAAATTCAGACACAATCTTCATTGAGATTTTTACTCAATAGTTCCTATAGTGTACTCTGATGCATTGAAGAATCAACACTTTCCAACGGGCAAAAATCAATTCAAGTTACAATGGATACTTCTTTCTCTCTGCCTATAAAAGAAACCTCTCACCCCCCTTCAACCATAGCGAAAGTGCAAAAAGTGTAAGAGTGGGAAAAACACAAGTGTAAGAACAAACACTTTGTGGGAGAATGATCTGAAATTCACACGGCAAGAAGTCTTTGTTTAATCAAGAACTCCTTTCTTGATTTGATTTCTTTCTTCCTTCGAAAGACTCAGTCTCTTCAATAGCTATACCTCTTATCCATAGCTAGAGACTAAGCATCCAGCCATTCGTTGAAGACTGCACCCACTTGAAGATGTCCGATGAAGATGCAAAGCTTAATATCCAAATTACATTCATACCAGGAGACTTACATTCCATTGTAAGAGTTATTGGTTGTGTAATAAAGTTTCATCATACTTGGTCGAGTGCTTTGCACTCAGTTGTTCAAATACATGTTATTTAAACAATCCATAATATTCTCTTCTCACAACAAATTTATCGAGTTGAAACTACAGGAAGACAACAGGCTAAATGTTGACTACATCTTCCAATATTTTTTTGATAAATTTGATTTCGCTTTCTTAATCTCTCCCTTTTCTTTCCAATTAACTTTCCTTCTTCCCCGGGGAGATTGCTAGGTTAGAGAGTCTAGGCTGATGTACTAAGCATATTTGTCTTAGAGTAAACCTCTACTGAATTTCAATATAAAATATACTTGTTTACATTCAGCCTTTACTTATCTTTCCTGTAATATATGTTTTTATATATATACTATGCAATCTATCTTTGGAAAGTGATTGTTGCATCTAATAAAGATTCAAGAATGCTGATATAATGTATATATATATATATATACATATATATATATATATATAAATTTATGCACAGCTATCTTTAATATTCTAAGTTATACTCATGTTGTTAGTTCTTCTGCTGCATAACTCTTCTACATCAGTAAAGTATAACAATCCCAACTTCACAGCAGTCTTTAAAGTCTTATATAACTATTCATATGGAGTGTGCTGATGGTTGATCTCTACACATCAGCTATGTTGCTATAAAAGGAAGTTGACTTTACCTGATAATCATTTCATCCTTGTCAGTAAAACATATTTTAAAAATTGCATGAAATCTTTATATAAAGGTAACATAGGCTATTCACCCCGCCTCTAGCCTATATTTTGAGCATATCAATATGGACCTAACAATTGGGATCAGAGCTAGTACTCTGTAAACTTCATTCTAGGTCTAACAACCTGAGAGTTTTGATCCTGTTGCTCAGATTAGATGCATAGTCAAAAGATTTGTTTTCAAAATCCTCATATCTATAAATCCTTTGATTGGGAGATCTGGAAGTCATTTTGAAAATGCTTTTATAAATCAAAATCATTTTGGTTTTCAAAATCTATGTGAGAAAGAATTACTATGATGACTGGTTAATTGCTATAGGAAATTCTTTCTAATGACAGAAGTAATTTCTTCAATTGACATTATGAAGAATAGTATTATAGTTAAATAGAGCTTGACTTGCTAAGGATAATATCTATTTTTAAATATACTTCATCAAAAAATATTCCCTTATTTTCAAATCTATGATATATCCTCTAACAAATTCTTAAATTTCATACATGGTGGATGAAATACAACAATGTATTTCTGGAAGTTTGCTATCTTGATATAAGGCTAACGATTGTCTCAATCTAACACCTTTTCGAGAAAAACTTCTCAGTTCAAATACTTATGATCTTGTATCATAAGAAATTGAGGTTCTTACTAGTTTCTATTTGGATATGTCTAAGTGTCAAAAACTCCCTATCATGGAATTTGCTGATCCCTACATTCTATGATACTTAGTTTTTGAACACTTTGCTAATTATCCATTAAGGAAAAGTATGTAACTAATCACTGAAAGTTCAAAGCAAGAATATCTAGAAAATATCAAAGTACTTCAAATGAAATCACATTAAGTCATCCCTCAAGCTTGATGAATATTAGCTCTTGATCTAAGGACATCTATGATGAAACTGTTCTTCTTCAACGGAAAGCTTCTGTCTACAAGATACGCCCAATGAACCTATGCTCAACTTCAGAACAAGTTCTCCAACGACTATGAGCATATGTGGTCAAAAGGGAAAATGAGAAAATAATCCAGGTTCCTAACTTCGTATCATATCGGATTACACTTATAAGTCATGTTCAAGTAATTATTCATTACTAAATGTGTTTATTAGATCTCATTTGTATTATTGAATTTCTGGAGCTACTTTTAGCTCATAAATGTTGCTAATGATTTTTTGATGAGTACTTAGGCTGGAACTCACATGACAAAAGATCAAAGACATAACATCTCTCTTCATCAGCAAACATCAACTTGTCTGTTGTTTATTAAAGGACTGCTAAAGACTTATAGATGAATTCCCTCAGTCCTTCACCTTCCTCTATCTCACTATATCTAATCAATCTCTGCTGGACTATGGAATCTATCTTATAGACACTTGCTGATGAGTCCAAGATTTTGAGGATGACCACTTCGCCAGCATATACACAAAACATGTAAGTATCTGCTTTGTTATGTGCATGCATCCTTATCTACTAAACCTTATTCTTAAATCATTTATCAGATATGATGCATTAATAAAGTCTTATCATACTATGCTCTTCATGTTATATATGTATACTTGTATGATTTGCTTGAACGTTTTTTAAAAACTGGTCAGCAAGTTCCCATATCAGCTGACATAAAATGTTTTTTTTAACGTCCGACAAAACCATGTTGGCTGAAGTTCCTCAACGATCAACATGCACTTCATAAGTTCAGTTATATGTGCTGACTTATAGGAGTAAAACTTTTAATGACTTGTCTTGTTCACGGGTCTATTAAAAGTAGAGGCTCACTTTACGAAAACTGACTACTTCGTTTAAAGTTAAGACTATTCTAAAAAATCTCTGGTAAAATCAACAAACGTGTTTGACTAAACAAAATATTTACTTTTTCAAAAAGATTTACCAAATCTCGAGAATGACATACCCTCCGGTTTTTACAGCCTGGCATTTCAAGGGTATGGGAAATGACAAATAAACAATAAATTTCACTTATTCAAAATTGTCCTTTCGTCTACCTCCGTGAGTATAAATGGAGCCTTTTCTCTTCCAATCTCCATTAACAAAATACTCATAAACTGCTAAGAATTCATACAATGCTAAACACTGATTCAAACTTATTTTTAAAATGTTGCTAAGTATTAATCCAAGAGTTCGATCAAATCATCATTTCAACAACCGGGTATGATTCTTTCAAATCCCTTCAAAGTTGTTTTCGGTTTATTTCTGTCATATACAATGAATTGATTGAAACTTCATAGATTCTATTCAAAAATAAAAAATACTTTACATAAATTGTGTTAAGTATTTTAAAAATCTTTTTCAAAACATAGTTATATTATCTGTTGAAGGTTGTCAAGACATCTGTTTCAAAAATCATTAATTGTAAGATTTCAATTATGCTTCTTAAGATTATTTGATAAAAGATACTCCCTCCGTCCCTAAATTATTGTCTTCCTTTCCTTTTTTGTCCGTCCCAGAATAATTGTCGTGTTTGATAACTTTCCTTTTTAGGATATCACTTTTACTATTTTACCCTTATTTTCCCCTACTTTAATTATGGACCACATACACATGGGCATTAAAGAAAAATACACATTATACCAATATTAATAATCAAGTCAACTGTTTTTTCTTAATCCGTGAGCCGGGTCAAACAAGACAATAATTAAGGGACAGAGGGAGTATTTTTTTTGTTATGATATTCTAAAGTTCTGGTCAAATATCTATTGATGATATTGAATATCGTTGCTTTGAACTTTTAATATTCAGAACCCTAAAGAATATCTTTATAATCATTTCGATTAAAAGGCAAAATAGAAGATTATAAATTAATGTTCCTAGTGAATTCAACCCCTTTCTAACTTTTGGTTATCAATTTTATTGATATACTAAATTGATTTAAGATGAATCACTATGGAAACCACTTAGCATACACCAATCTAACCATTGTGACTCTGCGTGTATACATAAGCATAACAGTGAAGAACCCAGATAAAATTGACTAAATGTCTAACGAGCATCTTGTAAATTGTTGTTCCAAACAACTCGTCTGGTCATATGTAAGTATACCAGCCATCACCTCAAAGATGGCTGATGTTGATAATTTGCCTTGGCTGGAAAAGGTAGCTAAGGGGGTGTTGATGAAGACGATGATTTGCAAACAACTGCCATCCATCCTTGTGTTTATCAAAGGGGATTCGTGGTTATAACAGTGAATATCCGTTGGCTATCACCCTGAGGTTCTTCCTTGATAACCTCTTGGTATGGATTCTTCCTCCCCCCAAGAGTTAGAGGAGATCAAAAAGTATCAGCCAACTTGATCCTTTCTGAACTCCATGACTGATATCCACCCACCATGTCCTTTGGATTAGGATATCTTGGATAATGCTCTGTAACAAATTTTATCTTTCAAAAATGAATCATTGCTTAAACATCTACTTATAATCAGCAGTATAGTCATTTCTAGTTGTACGTATCTTATAAATCTCTGAAATATATTGTTTAAACTGTTTGAGATATTAATACAAGTTCAATAACTTTCCTTCTTGTCTATATACTTCTCTGAACTCTTCTAATAGCATGAATCACTATGCTTTGATTATGTTGATCTGATACTTGCTTTTTATCTTGCAATTTTACTTAACATTAAATTACTGTCGAAGTACGTTTGTAAGTGATGATCATACAATCTTTACACAAACTCAACTGAAACCCCAACAGCTAAATTGTCCTTGAATATCTACTACAAATGTGACACTGTCTATCCTTGAAGAATACAACTTTCCTTTAAAACATTTTGGATAATTGCCTTTCTGAAATTGATCAACTCACTTTGATCAAAATCAAAGTCTGTTGAACCTTCCAAAAAGATTAGACAAACAGACTGCAGCAACTCAAAAGATGACTTATTATGTCTACATTGCACTTTTAAGTAAAAGAAGCTGCAAACTTATTACTCCACCTCTAATTTTCAAATTCAAATTACAAGATTTCTAGTACATCCACTTTGAACCAAGTTGTCCGTTGTTCAAACTAATGACTGTTGAAAGCTTTGTAAATTTGTAAGGGATTATTTTATCAAAGTATATCGAAATACTTATGTGCTTCATATTCAAAGTCCCGGTGCTTTAAATAAAAAATCCAAGGCTTTCACCTTCTTTTAATGACATAGCAACAACTCGTGATTTTAGTCTGGACAACTATCAAATCTTGTATGACCACTGAGATTACGGTAATAAAAGGCAAGGTTAGATGATCTCAAAATGATACTGGAAACCCTTAAGCTGTCTAGCTCCAAAGATAGCTTATGAGTATCAACAATTGATATATATATATATATATATATATATATACACACACACACACACACACACATATATATATATATATATACACATATATACAACAATTGGTATCATCTTGATTAACAACTAATTAGTATACAGACTGAATTCAAATCATTCTGTTATACTTTATCATGATCAGAAGAATTGATGAAAGGAAGTTGGTAAACTTTAAGGAGCTTGACGTTTCTCATTAGATGCGTAGATACTTTTGGATTCTATGGAAGACTGTTGTTTTCAAAACATAGTCTTTTTTCAGGAATGAGCAGCTGATATGACCCCTGCTGTCTATATTATGCCTCATTCTCTTCAGACATCTGAAGAATACGTCCAGGTATGAATGAAAACTTTGGCGGAATCTCAACTCTACTGAGGAAAATAATGACCTGATTTGATAGAGACAGAAGCTCGTACTTCATTTCAGGTAAGTCTATACATCCTGTCTGTTATCCCCCATTTTTCAAAACAATGAACTCTTCAAATTATTTTTCTTGATTACTTTATCTTGAATGATGACTTCTCTCATATCAGCCATCATTGACTATTGTCAGGAAACTTCACCAATCTTCAAAACCTAATACCTTTTAAGTAATGGTTGTCTTGTGTCTGCGTGACTCTTTGACCTCATTACCGACAATTGGTATTTCTTCTGATGTTTCTTTTGTTCCTCTCAAAATGACTTGTGTTTGTTCAGATTTTGAGTCCATAACCCTACTTGTTGACCCAGTTGTCCAACAATCCTCCATTTTCTTTAACCTACCTATACCCGTGTCTTAATCTACCCTCAACCTAATCAGCCAATCTTGAAGAACCCAAGGTGTCAGCTAAAGGCAAATCTCTTGTAAAATCCAAGAGGAGCTTTCTTTCTTATTTATTCAGCTATCCTTAACATCAGGGACATGTACTTAACTCAGGAACTTGAACCTTATCCTATGAACATCTTAATCTGAATATTCAAACTAATGCTCTCTCAAAATGGCTGATCTACCTCCTACCCTTCTTAACTATCTTCTCATTCACATATCTACAACCAAAAACCATTATCCTACACCATTCAAGAAGAAGCCTCTTGCTCAGTCATTCTGAAAGACTTCTGATCAAGAAAATTATAAACTTTCATGTTATTACTTCTTCAAACCGACATCAAGTTCTACATTGCTTACATATATACTAATGTCAAGAAATCTTATTCACTCCCCTCTTTTAACCTTATTCATCCCCCTCGTTTTTTTTTCTATATCCTAGTTCTAAACAATCATGTGAACCCCTCTAAGCAGTTTAACTGCTAACCAGGAAGAGACAGTGCCATAACGAGTTTATTCTTCTTTAAGTTAGGAGGAGAGTCTACTGACATATAAAATCCTAACCTAACTATTGCTGAAAAAGATTGACTCAATCCAACAATTGCTTCAATTTAGGAACCCAATAATAATTCATAATTGGTATCGGGGCACAACAATTGCAAGCAATCGGTATCAGCAATCATCCAAACCTTAGCCTATACCAAACTATCTCCATACCTATCACCCTAAGCAGACCTCAGCTTCTGCTGAAACCCACTTTGCCTTGAACTATCCAAACCAACCCCGCCATACCTTTAAGAAAAGATGATAGCTTTGATATCCTAAGAATATGGTCCTAGCATTGGTCCTAACATTTGGCATCATCTCCATACACCACTTATCCATACACCAACCATCAAGATACTATACTAATTCTTCCCAACACTGCTTATAACATCAAATTTCATGGATCCAACATTTGGACCTAACACAGTATCCATGAATTTGCATTATGTGTGTATCTTCAAACTTCCAACCTCAGACGTCTTCACCTTAGGCCACACCCTATCCTAAGTAAAATCTAATCCTCTCTATCTAAATAAAACTTAAGACATTTTTGATAAAGGACATGACAATAGCTACTTTTGTTCTCTCTTTTAAATGAATATATTAACACTCAGTGTATTCATTGCTTTCTCTATGTTCATTTTGTTCGTATAGTTCTTTCACTCCCCTTCATTCCTCGGACTCCCCTTTGCTCCTAACACTTCCCTTCGTAGCTTGTGCCATGAGAAGAAGAAGTTACTTCATGGCTTGTGACCATTAAGGAGAAGTATATAATTTGATATATACATTAAGGAGGAGAAGTATATACTTTGACATATCAAAACATATAAAGCTGTAGTGTATAAATGTACATTAGTAAGGAGGAGAAGTATACATTTCATTATATATACAAGGGAGGATATAATGTATTCTGTATTATATCCATATCTCTCCTCTAATACTCTATATTAGAGCTAAGAGAACTATGACTTTTGCATAAAGAATCAAGGAGAAAACTCAAGCCAGTTAGTTCACCCTTTCCCTGATAAGTTTGTGTAACTTGTCTGATTTAGTAGAATCTTTATGATTCATCTAAACAAGCTAGTTAGTTCACCCTTCCCCTGATAAGTTTGTGTAACTTGTCTGATTAGTAGAATCTTTGTGATTCATCTAAATCTTTGTGATTTATCTATGCCTTTGTGGCTTTCTTAGATAAAGAAAGAGTCTTTGTGACTTGTATGAATAAGATAAATCATATGCCTTTATGGCTCAAAGGCTCACTTAATGAAGAGAACAAAATTCTTTCAAAACTTTGCTGATTTTCTTTTTTAGTCAGCCAAGCCTTTAAATCTTCATTAAGAAATCTATATCTCCCGTTCTGATACTTAAGTAAACTTTAAAGCATTTTTATCAGAAGGAGAATTTCAAACAGCAATTCTTAATTTTAACATTCAAAAACTGCTGTTCAAACCAATTTCTTGTAAAAACTCTAAACAAGAAAGATACCTTCTTAAATCTTCTGTTTTGGTACTTAATTAATTCAATTAAGCATTTTTTCAGAAGGAGAATTTCAAACAGCAATTCTTAATTTTAACATTCAAAAACTGCTATTCAAAATACTTTCTTGTAAAACTCTCTAAACTAGAAAGAAACAAAATTTCCAAAAATTGGTATCTTAGAGCAAATTCTCAAAACAAGCTTATACTCTAAATTCTCTCCTTAAAAGAATTTCTATCAAAACCCTTCTTACTTGAATTATTCAAGACTGTATAAATCATAATGCAAGAAAGATTCTATCCAAAAACATCTTTATGGCCTGCTTATCAATTATATCTCATAATTGCCTAAAAATATTTTACTATTGCTTTGTATTTGTACTTTCATTTATTGAGTCTGTAAATACTTAGCAATATGTGACTATACATACACTATCACTTGTAAGTTCAACTTAGGGCATGTCTTGAGATAAACTGATCATTCATTAGAAGACATGTTATTACTAAGAATTGAACATATGCTATAAGAGGTTTATGTATATATCAATAGTAGTAATGGTCCTAAGCAAATAGGAGGAGATTGTTAGGAATATGCCTGTAAAATAGCTTATATATACGTTTGCATATTCCTATACAGTGATTTGTTTGTTCCCATTACAATGCATGTTTCACAAGTGGCTAAAAGGGATGCGTACCGGTTAGCGTGGCAACTTGCTGAAACAATGCATAGGTCTATAGACTAGGAAGTCTTTGTAAATATCCGAGTCTGTGTCCTATAAAGTCATGATGATCTTTCACATGGATTAGCTCTTTAAAGCACCAGTAGACATCTCTACCAGCAATGTCTCACCACCAGACATTTCTACCAGCAATGTCTCACCAGCAGACTTCATTCCTGCAGTTCTACATCGGCAGTTACTCACGTATCAGCCATCCATTCCATCAGACAACTGCAAAAGTATTGCAAAGTTCAAAGAGAAACATCAGTCGTTCTCCAAGCTTTAAAGTTTACAAAGATTCACAAAGGACACTCTGCAAATCTTCTCGACAACTTAAAGATACACATCGATGTCTGAGCCTTCACCATTATCCTCTTAACATTTCCTTTTTCGTGTTTGGTCCCAGTCCTCAAGACATATCTCGACAAAAGACCAATCACATTATGCTTTAATCTAGGCCTGCAAGTCAAGTCCCATCCAATCAACCTGAATCATGGACAAAACTTCAGACATAATCTTCATTGAGATTTTTACCCAACAGTTCCTACAGTGTACTATGATGCATTGGAGAATCAACACTTTTCAACGGGCAAAAATCAATTCAAGTTACAACAGATACTTTCTTCTCTCTACCTATAAAAGAAACCTCTCATCTCCCTTCAACCATAGCGAAAGTGCGAAAAGTGTAGGAGTGTGAAAAATATAAGTGTAAGAACAAACACTTTGTGGGAGAATGATCTAAAATCACAAGGCAAGAAGTCTTTGCTTAATCAAGAACTCCCTTCTTGATTTGAGTTCTTTCTTCTTTCGAAAGACTCAGTCTCTTCAACAGCTATACCTCTCATCCATAGCTAGAGACTAAGTATCCAACCATTCGTTGAAGACTGCACGCGCTTGAAGATGTCCGATGAAAATACAGAGCTTAATATCCAAATTGCATTCATACCAGCAGATTTACATTCCATTGTAAGTGTTGTTGGTTGTGCAATAAAGTGTCATCATACTTGGTCAAGTGATTTGCACTTAGTTGTTCAAATACATGTTATTTGAACAACCCATAATATTCTCTTCTCACAATAAATTTATCGAGTTGAAACTATAGGAAGACAACAGGCTAAATGTTGACTACATCTTCCAATGTATTTTTGATAAATTTGATTTCGCTTTCTTAATCTCTCCCTTTTCTTTCCAAGTAACTTTCCTTCTTCCCCAGGGAGATTGCTAGGTTAGAAAGTCTTGGTTGATGTACTAAGCATGTTTGCCTTAGAGAAACCTCTGCTGAATTTCAATATAAAATAGTATACTTGTTTACATTCAGCCTTTACTTATCTTTCCTATAATATATGTTTATATATATATATATATATATTGTGCAATCTGTCTTTGGAAAGTGATTGTTGCTTCTAATAAAGATTCAAGAATGCTGATATAATGTCGTATATATATATTTATGCACAACTATGTTTAATCTTCTAAGTTATACTCATGCTGCTAGTTCTTCCGCTGCATAACTTTTCTACATCAGCAAAGTATAACAATCTCAACTTCCCAGCAGTCTTTAAAGTCTTATATAACTACTCATATGGAGTCTGCTGATGCACATTAGCTGATCTACATCAACTATGTTGCTATAAAAGGAAGTTGACTTTACCTGATAATCATTTCATCTTTGTCAGTAAAACATATTTCAAAAATTGGATGAAATCTTTATATAAAGGTAACATAGGCTATTCACCCCCTACCCTCTAGACTATATTCTGAGCATATCAACATAGACCTAGCACATTATGTAAAGTTGTTCACAGTATGAAAACTGCTACGTCCACTACCAAGTTAGTCAGACTTGGATTTTGAAGTGCTCTAATATTATAAATAATCCTAAGTGATCACTAATGGATTAGTGTACAACATGACCTGTGTTTATGGAGAATGAATGTTCAACAAGAACAAGTCAATCTCGTGTGTTACAATCAAAGATCCCTAAAAAATTAAGTAGTTGGGAGGGATGACTTTACAATGATTGAACGATAAAAGCAAAGACTAAGAGAAAAGAATAAACAGTAAAGACTCTAAGTGTTTTGCTCTTAAATGCTGAGGCACAAGAATTCTTAAAGTGTTTGAGTTTTCTTTGAATGCTTGAGTGCTTTAGTGAGTTCTTCATGAGGCTTCTATGGCTTAAAATAGGCAGAGATGAGCTTTTGGCTGTTGGAAGCTTTTTGTTTGACTTGTAATTAATGTCTGCAGGAGTCTGAGTCAAACAACGAAGAACTCTTTCAAAGTGTGGGTTGTCTTTGTCATTCTAAAATATGCAGTAAAGCTCAAAACAAAAAGTGTCAGTAAACACAAAATAAAAAGCATGTTTGTTTTGTTAAGGAAATAGACAACGTAAAATACTGACATAAATTAAAAAAGATATCCGTTGAAGCTTATCAAGGAAGCTTTCATTAGATCAGTAGACTGACTTAGGGTATAAGTCAAAGACATTATCAGTCTACTGACTTACGCCAAGTATCAGTGGACTGACTTGAAAATATTTAAGTCCTCATATGTCATTGACTTAGGGCAAGGAATCAATCGGCTGACTTAAGGAGTTGAGTCGGCTGACTTTGAGATTCCAAACAAGTTAGAATTAGTTGAAGTAAATCATTACAAGGATCCACAATTGCATATAATAATATCAAATGAAATTGAAGTTACCGGCAGCAGCAACACACATCTCTCTATGTGGTCATCAGTTGTGTTTTCTAAGCTTTCCAACAACAAATCAACTACATGTTTTGCCAATTATACGTTGATATTATGTTCAAATTAGACACAAGCATTGTATAGTCCCACGGTATAAAGGATGTTTTGGTTGCAACCATCAAGGTCGCGAGAACAAGCAGGTTGTCAAGCTAGTGACACAGTCAACATCTAATTGATCCGGACTCTCTATCATTTCCTTAATTCTATCAGAAATTAACTTCGGTTTCAATCTTATGTGCTTTGATTCCTTCGACATCTTCTCCGGGAAACACCTTTGGAGGAAATTGGTGCGATCCAATTTGTAAACTGATATGTTGATTTTTTTCCTCTGCATCGTTGATACCGAATATGTGTTTCACATTTGTTGCTTTAAGCTTCAACTTTTTGCACCCAAACTAGAAACACCTTTGTCCCTGGACGTAGCATCTGGCAATACTTTCTATGATCGAATAGTCCTTCTTACAATGCTCTCGGGCAACATCATTACCAAGTATGCTCTCTATCATGTACCAAAAAGGTGTTTTCTTTAGTGCGATACTATGGTCATCCCTGAAATCGATATTCTTAATCTGACCTATGAACGACTGCATACTGGATCTGTATACTATCCTGGTGGGATTTTTGATCATCACAGCTACACAACACGCATATTGTGGTTACAGTCACACGTAAATTGATGCATCGCGATACACAATTGATGCACAAACCCTAGAATATCGATTCAACAAATTCCAATCGTGATGCATAAATCGTATAATGAACTCGAGAAAAAGTGCAAATGTATAACACATTTTTCAAATAATTCATTTCTATGCAAATCGTATAACGAACTCGAGAAAACTTTAGTTCTATTAAATTTTTCCAGATTTCACTCCATTATTGAAGTTTTAAGAAGATAGTTGAGCTATAAAATGTATTTCAACTAGTAACAGAAGAAATATACACCTGACTTGATTTGGGATTTAATTTCTTTCTGTTGTCGTGCTTTGCTTCTTCTTTTACTAGTTTGCTTCTTTTCTTTCTTTGCTGTTACCATACCAGTACTCTCTAGTAGTGTCAATGATTGTTTAGTACTCATTTTTCTGTAGTATTGAAGTTGAGGTTCACTTTCTCTCGTATTCGCTGGAGGATTCTTGTGTAGAAATGGCGGGAGGATGGTTTTGAAAGTGGAAATGAAAGTGACAACCCGTAAATGAAAATAAAAGGTTTGTGAACAATTGATTATAACGTGCGTGTTATTTAATTTGCATAAACGGCTGGATGCATCGTAATGCCAATATTGGTGCATCGCAACGCCAAAATTGATCCATAGCAATACTCAATCGTTGCATCGCATTGCTAAGATTGTGCATTGCGATGCCTTGTGTAACCAGTGCTTGGCGCGCTCCCCTTCATTAATGGCATTTACGTCATTTTGCCAAAAAAGTACCTTTTGCTAGTTAAAAAAAAGTTTTGGGGTGTTAAGCGGTTGGAAAATGTCCAGAGTGGACCGGCCCAAATTTCTCCCTTCTTAAAAAGTTGCCTCGCGCCTAGGCGGCCGATTTGATTGATTTCTAAGCGCCTAGGCCGATTTTTAGAACACTGTCTATCACATTAAATCTTATTTTAGCCCTACACGTGTCATTATTTTACAAGGCCTTCTTTTTACAAGGACGCATGTAGGGTTAAGATTTAATGAGACAAGAGTCTCACTGGACGTGGGATAAAAGATTTCAAGCCTATCCCAACTACGTGGAATATGTTATATGAATCTATTTTTGCCAAAAATTACCATGAAATACGTCTCAAAAAAGGAGTTATACTTTCCTTTTTAGTTTGTCCCAAATAAAGAGTCTAATTATAAAATTTAAGTGTCAAATGTCTAATTTTTTTTTCTTTCTTTTCCAAACAAAAATAATATTTATCTAACGTGTGATGGCAAAAACAAAAAAAAATTCATGCAATTTAAAGGAGAAAAATGCTAGGTTTACAATTATTTCTACAACTAAACTTTGATGAAAGACAAATGTGTTTTAAGGAAAGACAAATTTATCCTTCATTAATGCTTAGTTGTAATAATAGTTGTAGAAATAGTTGTAAACCTAGCAAATTTGTTTAGGGCATCTACAATGTGAGTTCTTAACCCATTAAGAACTCATTGGGCCAGTTCTTAAACATTAGGGAAGTTCTTAATTGTGTTCTTAAACTTTTGGGTTCTTCCCGGTTCTAAAATAAGAACCCGTTCTTATTTTCTTTTCTTTTTTCCTTGGCCAGCGAAATGAAGAGAAAGTGTGATGCACCGCTGCTACCCAGCTAGCGCGTGCATCACAATTGCCAAATTGGAGAGTCCCTCCTTGCCTGCCCACCTTTTCCCTCCTCTTGGCCCACGCCATGTCCCTTTCCCTCCCCCCCCCCCAAAATTCCCACGTTCCTTCTCTCTCTCTCTTTTTCTTTTATTTTTGAGCATTTAATTTTTGGCTTTTATTGAAAAGGTTCTTTGTTTTTTATAATTTTGAAAAAGTATTTTATTTTTTTCTTTTTCTCAAAAAGTATTTTATTTTTTACTTTTTCTGAAAAGTATTTTGTTTTTTTACTTTTTTTGAAAAAATATTTTGCTTTTTTACTTTTTCTGAAAAAAAAAATTGTTTTTTACTTTTTCTGAAAAAGTATTTTTCTTTTTTTACTTTTTTTGAAAAAATATTTTGCTTTTTTACTTTTTTTGAAAATGCATTGTTTTTTATTTTTATTTTTTTTTTACTTTTTAAAATTATTTTATATCTATAAATACATCTATAACCTCCTCATATTGTATCTTCAACATTCATCTTTTTCTCCCTTTAAAATTTCATACTCTCGATTAGCCAGAAGTTGTTTATCTACAATTGCATATATTGTAAGATGGATGATAACTCAGATAATTTTTTCAGACCTTTTTTTGATCCTTCAAATGTCGATGGAGGGCGAAGTTCTCAGAATTCTCGTATTCCTCCAAATGCCCAGTTTGCACCAAATTCTTCTACCCCACAATACCCACCAAATTATTCCAATTTTGTAGGCTATCCATATAACCAACAAAATTTTGGAAATCTCCAAGGTTTTCCAAATTTCCAGTCTCCTCATGGTGTGAATTACATGCCGCAACCTGAATATTGGCATCCGATGGCTAGCCAATTTGGAACGCAAGCCCCTCTATATGGATACTCTCTGTATCCTATGTCATCAAATGAGTCACGAAGGACAAGTTTAGATGCATCTGCATCTGACAAAGAACCAGCAACTCCGTCGTTTGTCCCCGAGACTCAACCCCCCGTTGATGTAGAAGATTTTGTTGATCTGGAAATAGAACCGGATAAAGCAAAGAACAGCTGGGCAAAATGGGTTGAATCTGAAGACTTGCTCCTTGCAAAGTCATTTCTCACAGTAAGTCAAGATTCTGTGGTCGGTAAGGCCCAAAAAAGTAATGTCTTCTGGCAACGTATTACTGAGTATTACAACAAAACTCGGGCGAAGGAAGCTATGGAAAGAGAGCTAAGTATGTTGAAAGCACGTTGGTACAACCGGATGATAAAGGACGTGAATCGGTTTAATGCGATCTACAACGCATCGGAGAATGAGCATCATAGCGGCTGGAGCATGGAGGACTTATTGAGTAATTCTTATAAAAAATTCAAGCTGGAAACAAATCAGCCATTTAAATTTGAATATGTTTGGAGGATCATGAAAGATTCTCCATTTTAAAAAACAATCAGACATTCTCCACACTGCAAAGAAGGCCAGGACATCTGGTTCAGACGGACACACCCCTACTAGTGTGGATGCAGAAGAAACCAGCGAGCGTACTCGTCCAATAGGGCAAAAAGCTGCAAAGAGGAAGGGAAAGGCCAAAGCTGCAACAGAGAGTGCTAATGTTGATAAGTATATCGGAATGGTGGAAAATTTCCAAGAATACAAAGAAATCAAAAAAATTGAAGCAGAAGCTAAGAACAAGATTGCAGATGCTAAGAAAGCTTCTGCAAATGCTATGAAAGCTTTTGCAGATGCTAAGAGAATTCTAGCCACAGCAAAAGCAGAAAAACTTCAACATGAATCATTTATGGACGATTTCAAATTTATGGCACAAGATGTCAGTGAAATGACCCAAGAGGCGCGTATCATGCATCAACGTATGTGTGATATGATTAAAAACAAGTGGAGCCAATCGGGGCTACATTTTTAGTAGAAATCTATGTTAGTTTTATGTAATTTTCGAGTTATGTCATTTTTAAATTACATGTTTTATGTAATTTTGATGTAATCATGTTTTATGTAATTTTATGTAATTCCTTTTTTTTTTTTTTATAAACTAGACTTGTTCTTACTTGATATGATTTAAAGTTTTTTTTTTAATACTTTTTCTGATAAAGTTTTTTGTTTTTTTTTTCAAAAAGTATTATATTCTCTTACTTGATATGATTTAAAGTTTTTTTTTTTTACTTTTTCTGATAAAGTTTTTTGTTTTTTTTTAATTTTCAAAAAGTATTATATTCTCTTACTTGATATGATTTAAAGTTTTTTTTTTTTTACTTTTTTTGATAAAGTATTTTGTTTTTTTATGATTTTGAAAAAGTATTTTGTTTTTTTACTTGATATGATTTAAAGTTTTTTGTTTTTTTACTTTTTCCGTTAAAGTTTTTTTGTTTTTGTACTATTTCTGAAAAAGTTTTTTATTTTTTAAGAACATTTTCTCTATATAAATCAATCTATACCTCCTCATATTCTATATCTCAACATTCATATCTCTCTCTCTATCTTAAAATTATATTCTCCCACCACAAAATGTCTGAGAGTTCTAGTACAGATGAGGTAGTTGAAGTCCTCTTCAATGAAATCAACACTACTGATGAATCTAATGATTCTCCAGGTGAAGAAATGATATTGAGGCTATTTCAACACACCCAACAGTTAATTGAAGCAGAGAAAGCCAAGTTAAACAGAAGACGAAAGAGAAAGTACTACAACTGAAATCGTGAAAACGGACACGATCAACTTGTCAATGATTACTTCTCTGATCATCCTGTGTATCCCGATTACATATTCCGACGACGCTTCCGAATGGGGAGAAACTTATTCCTTCGGATAGTTAATGCATTGGAGAATCATTCACAATATTTTCAATTGAGGGTCGATGCATTTTCTAAAAAAGGTTTTTCGCCACTTCAAAAATGCACGGCGGCTATCCGTTAATTGGCTTATGGAGATCCAGCCGACCATCTTGACGAGTACCTCCGTCTGGGTGAATCAACTGCCATTGACATTTTGTTCAACTTCTGCCGCTGTGTTATTGAATTGTTTGGAGAGCATTACTTGAGAAAACCAAATGTTGCTGATACTCAACGTCTACTTCAAATGCATGAGCAGAGACACGATTTCCCAGGCATGTTAGGAAGTCTTGATTGTATGCATTGGGAATGGAAAAATTGCCCAGTCGCTTGGAGTGGGCAATTTGCTAAAGGTCATTGGAAGCCTACAATTGTGCTTGAAGCAGTTGCATCTGCAGACTTGTGGATATGACATGCATTTTTTGGGGTCGCAGGTTCTCGTAATGATCTTAATGTGTTGTACGAATCACCTTTATTCAGTGACGTACTGCAAGGAAATGCACCACTGATAAATTTTGAAGTCAATGGCGCACCATATACAAGAGGATACTACCTAACAGATGGAACTTATCCGGATTGGGCTGTCTTTGTCAAGAGCTTTTCGTGTCCGGAGGATCCTAAGAGAAAGAAATTCAAGGAAAGACAAGAGGCTGCAAGAAAAGATGTGGAACGAGCATTTGGAGTCCTCCAATCTCGATGGGCGATTATAAGAGGTCCTGCTCGATTCTGGTATAGAGATAACTTGAAGGAAATTATGTTAACATGCATTATTTTGCACAACATGATTGTCGAGGATGAGGGTGAAGAGGTTACGAATTTTTTTAATGATACCGGTGATGCCCCCACACAAGCCAACAATGGGCCAACCGGAGGATTCGAAGAATATCTTGTGCGAAATATCGAGCTTCGTAACAGTATTCGACATCATGAACTTCGAGCCGACTTGGTTGAGCATATATGGACTCTCAACGGCGAAAGTTAAGTTTTTCAGTGATAGTTTATGTATTACGAATTATCTAAATTATCTTATTTCGTATTTTAAGAAGTGTTTGTTTGTACCCAAGTATTTAATTTGTTGTTTGTACGAAGTATTTAAAAATTAACAATGAAAATTATATGCAATATATTAATGAAAATTAAAAATCAAAAATAGAAATGATTCAATTTCTTTGTTTGTACAAAATATATGAAATATGTAATGTACTAATTAAAATTATAAATAAATTAATTTATTTATACGAAATAAAAAATATATTAATTAAAACTATAAAGAAATTAATTTGTATAAAAAGTATAAAAATAAATGAGTTTAGTGAGTGGAAATCCTAGGTGGCATTGTGGAGCCCACCTAAGAACTAAGTTGAAGAACCAAATATTGTGGAGATTAGTTCTTAAATAAAATAGTAAGTGAAAATCTTAGGTGGCAAGGTGGAGCCCACCTAAAAATTAAGAACCCCAACTCAACATTGGAGATGCTCTTAAAGGAGATCCAAAAGTACAATAGTAAAAATTTGGACTCATCAAATACGACTCTTTTTCAAAATGGAGAGAGTACAAATTTTAATTATCTTCAAAATTTAAGTACATTGAAAAAGAAAATCAAATCTAAACTATTTGCAGAGAGAAAATTTCTTTTTTCTTTTTTAAACTCTTTTATCTCCATAATTTCTTATTTTCCTTCACCAAATTCGTCTTTTCTCTCCACTATCATATTTCTTTATTCTGTTTCCCCTATTCCTTATTTTTCTCTCCGATGTTTTCTTTATTCTCTTTCACGTCAAGTTTATTTATTGTTTTTTTTTCTCTTTTTCAACGAATAAACTCATTAATTGAGTAGACTTATTGATTCTAGTCTAAATAGAGTGACTAAAGTGTGAAAAAAAAATAAAATATTAATAAATCTTATGTAAAAATAGAGTGACAAAATTAATATTTAAGCCTAGAAAGAATCATCCTTACGAGAATTACTCGATACTAACCTACACATGTGAAAGGGAAAGGGAGGTCAAGATTGTCTAAAACAAGAACAATTTCTTTTTTCGACTTTTTCTAGACAACGCGGCAATAAGCTGCGTTTTCTGTCGCGTTTTATCCCTGCATTTTATCTCTTAGAGCCCGTTTGGTCGAGCGTTTTGGCCAAAACGCAGCTTATTTACAAAAAATGTGTTTCAATACTGCGGCAGAAAACGCAGCGTTTTCAAAACGCAGCTGCGTTCTAAAACGCTGGAATTCCTAGTTTTTTCCCAAAACGCAGGTTTTAAAACGCTCCTAGGAAAAAAAATCTGCATATTGAAGTGATATCCCAAACGTATTTATAAGGAAATACCTCCGTTTTTAAAACACTGCGTTTTTAAAACGCTGCATTTTTAAAACACTGCGTTTTATAAACGCTGTACCAAACGGACCCTAAGAAAAGAACAACACTTAAAATTGCCAATAACCGACATAACGTCATTTTTTACCATTGTACTTAAAATCGGTTACCAATTTAACTAATGTGGTATTTCTTTTTTTCATGTTTTCATTTCTATCATCCTACTATGTCAAGATGGCCTGCTCAACTGTTTTGAATATGCCGACCCGGTCTCAGCCTATTTTTGGTTTAAGGGCTTAGGTGACTAAAGAAAGAGAGAAATTGTAAAGGAAAATTAGGGAAAGAAGGAAAGAAGAAGATTAGGGAAAATATAAGGTTAGTTTTTTTTTTTTTTTTTTAAAAAAAAAAATAGGATGAAGGAAGTTATAGAAATTGTGCATTTAATGGGTGCGACATTTAGCATCTCCCTATAATAATTAGAAATGATGTTAGAGCACGTCCAACGGGAGAGTATTTGGGGAGGTTAGTGAGATTCTGAGAAACAATGGAGTTGTATGGACGTTGCTTATTAAGCAAAAAGTGATTTGGGGATCAAATTTTGCTACTGGAGCTTAGGACCTTTTTTCCAAAAATTCCTCCAAAATGACGTAATTTAGGCTCAAAAGACACCAAAATTACGCCATTTTGGTTCGGTTTTTGCAACAACAAAAAAAAAAAAGTCTCCTGACATGCACCGTAGCACCTGACACGGTAGTGTAGCAAATTCTTTTCTTGTGGTTTTTGGTCATTTTCGACCACAAAAAATCTTTTTATTTTTTTGTATTAAAGTACACATTTTTATCAAATATAGTCTTGGTTTACTTCATTTGGACACTAGATAAATTTTTTACGAATTTTTCAAGTTTTCCTCCATTCTCATCTCCTCTTTCTTCAAATTTGATTATTTCCAGTTTTCGGCTATTTTTTAATCACAAAAAAAAAAACATGTAATATATATATATATATATATATTGTATTAAAGTATACATTTTTCTCTATAAATTGAAACTTGGTTTGCTTTTTTAGACGTCAACTTATTTTTTTACAAATTTTTCATGTATTTCTCTATTTTTTTATAAAGATATTAAATTAAATAGAAATAAAAATGATAGAGTATGTAAACTTGTTAGAATTTATGCCACCATTGGAAGATATTTTTTATTTAAGTAGCTTAAGGGTATTTTTATAATAAATTTAGATAAAAAAGGTGGGTAAGCTTTTTTTAAGCTACCCACCGTTGTACATGCTCTAAGACAGCCAATAGTCTCAATTTTCCACTTTGTTTTTGCGTTTAGGCTTTTAATGTTTTTCCACAGACAATGTTCAATATCACAAATACTAAGAAGCCATTGAGGCATTCTTGAAAGTGGAACCACCCTTACCTTAAGTTCTGGAAACATCATGAAATCATATATCCAAAAATGCTTATTAGTACTCTACTTTTCAATTACGACACTTCATCGGTGCTACGCATGATGTACAATGAAGTAACACAGTTAAAATCAGTGTTCTAAAACGCGCCGCCTAGGACCGCCTAGGCGTTGGGCGCCGGCATCACGCCACGATTAGTGTCAAATGGGACAAAAAGTCGCCGGAGAAGATAAATTGAGGCTTTTACGGAGAGAAATCGATTATTTGAGGCGTAGGAGACAGCGCCGCCGGTGAGAGAGAGAGAGGGAGAACTCCGGTTCCGGTGAGAGAGAGGGAGAAGCTGGTGAAGAGGAGAGTGAGTGAGATTGTGAGAGAAATTAACTAATTAAGAGAGAGAGAAAGAGAGAGAGAGAGAGCGAGAGAGAGATTACCATGAAAGGCCGTGAGAGATTGCCGGAGCTCTCATTGTCGTTTGTGACGACTGTGAGTGAGACAATGAGTGAGAGAGAGAGGCGTGAAATGAGATGAATGTGTGTGTGAGAGAGAGAGAGAGAGAGAGAGAGAGGCGTGACTTGAGTTTTGACTGAATTAGTTTAGGTTTTTACTTTTAAAAATGACAAACCCCCCCCCCTAAATTATTAAAATATTTTTCCTTCCCCTTAAGTTATTAAAGTATTTCCCCTCTCCCTCAAGTTATGAATTTGATTTTAATTTTTAACTTTTAACTTTTAATCTTGTAATTTGATCATTACTTTTAATTTATTTTATCATATTAGCTATTTACTATTGTTGTAGCAGGTTTGATATGACCATAATGTAATTAAACCTCGATTTTTAGGCCCTGCTTAGGCCCCTAGGCGCTAGGCCCTGCCCTGGCGCCTAGCGATTTTTAGAACCTTGGTTAAAATATATAGTGCTAATAGCAATTCCATGACCCCCTCACAATATCCAACCATTCATCTGCCCTCTTTGGACCTGTATATAAGCCTCTTCGCCTAGCGAACCAGCTCGTTATGAAAAGAATACGCTCGTTATGAAAAGAATAAAAACTATGTATTCATCATCTTTCGGAAAAGCCCATCTTCAAAACATACGTAGAGCAAAATCATTCTGAACATACGAGTTGGGACTTCACAAAGTGTGAGATCTCAGGTTTCCCTTCCACGCTCCCTTTGGACATCAACAACAAAATAAAATAAAAAGTTCGTTATTTTAAAAAATTTTGCACATCCACATCCAATTTCACCCTGTTTTGCCTCAAGATACGGAGCAAACGTATCACTAAAAAAAGTACTTGCACTGATGTCAGATTCTGAAAACAATCTAGTAGCACAAAATAATGCACGTGTCTTGCTGTGATTGACTCTTTATATACTTAGTACATAAGACTAATCACATAAGTTTTATTCAAGAATAAAAACAGAAACATCTTGCCCATCAAAACAGATGAGAGCAGTAATTATACCAACAAACCAGTAAAATCTCTAAAAAGTTACTAATGAAGTTCTTGATGTGAAACGAAATGATGGGAAATTTGCTATGATTGTCAATTGATTGTACACATGAATAACAATAGCCAATGAAGTTTTCCATGATATAATTGGTGAACAGATAGTAATACATTACCTAACTGGAGAATGCACCTGTTTTTGTTGAAGAAGGAATTATCAATCAATAGACTTCAACATGCCATTGCTTGTTCTTTTTGAGTTGTGAGAGCTTCTTATCCCAGCTCTCCCCTCTCTGCTCTGCAACCTTCTTCAATGTGTCTTGGATCCCAGGCATCATCCCCTTAAGCCCACAGAAGTATATGTGGGCCCCGCCGTCCAAGAGTTTGAAGATTTCGTCGCTGTATTCTTCGATTTTATCCTGCACGTACATCTTGCCTCCATTCTTGTTTTTCTGCTCACGGCTAAGAGCACGGTCATATCTAAAATTATCTGGGTAATCTTGAGCATACTTGGTGAATTCATCATCATACAGAAGGCTGTCAGTGTTGGCCACTCCAAGGAACAACCATGCAAGACCTTCAAACTTGAATTCAGGGACCGATTCCATGAACATGCGGCGAAGATAGCCTCTGAAAGGAGCCACACCTGTTCCGGTACCAATCATGATGTGGGTGGCTTTTGTGTCATCTTCCGGCAAAAGCATAATCTTTCCAGAAGGACCTGACAAAAGATTTAGCAAACAGTCAAGAAGGTAAAAGAAACACGTTTTGAGTCTTTGACCAGAGGTGGCAATTTGATCCGTCAATTCACTCACCAAATAACCTAACAAAACTCACCCGGTTGCTTGAATAGGTTGTAAGAGGTATAAAGATCAAACAAACCCATTCTGCATGTGAATTGGGGTTGGCCTTGTATTATAGGTTGCAGTAACAACAGCAGAGTAATGTTTAGCAAGTGTGATAAGAGTTCTGACTAGATAGAATCATCAAGGTCGAACAAAGGCTTGTGCAACCAAATGGAAGATATTTAGCCTTGGAGAAAGAAAAAGGCTAGTCATAACTTATGGCTCACTCGATTATGCAACTGCCTTAAAATGATTCATTTGAGCCCGGACACACATTCACGTTTGATTTTTCAATCAGATCAGACCAAAAATGTGGCTTTTCAAGTCAATCTTTTACAGGAGATTGATGGAAAAAGAACAGTTGGCTCCATAATTGCATCATTTAATTGTTTTATCGCAGCATGACACCACTATTTCCATAATTGATATCTATATAAACCGTGACTAGTAAGAACATATTCTTTGAGTGAAGAGTTCACTAATTATCCTTTGAGAGAAGAGAAAATTTTATTTTTCAATGTAATCGATCAAGTAAATGGAATATAAAAATAAAGAGAGAAAATGTAGACAAGAAATCCAAAAAATATCAATTAAAGTTAGGAAGGTGACACTCTTGTTCACCAGGATAATCTGAACATAATTGTCAATCAGTTAACGCGTGATATGCATGTCAAACCATGCACAGCAATAGCAAACAACACACTTCATCAGTTAGCACATAATACTTTGGTGTCAACACACAAAAATGTCACAATCACATAGACATCTTGAAACAAGGCTTATTTTCACCTGTCTAAACATTCAAATTTGGAATCACTTCACATGGGTACTATACATACAAATCTTGCTACTAATTCCACAGCGGAGAAAGGCTTCTCCGATCATCACAAAATCTCTTCTTACACCTTGAATTCCAATTCATACCCATATCAGATTTGAACATTTAAAGATATTATCCAATGACTTAGGCTTTTATTTGTAATCAGTTATTGGGAAATGATCTTTTTAGTGAGCTTGAAGTTACAGTTGTACTCCATTAGAAAAGCATTTATAGTGAGCTTTGGTTTAATATCTTTCTGATAACGAGAGCACTGTGACGAAGAAGCTATCACAGATGGTGGCTACTTCACATAAAATTCAAGAAAAGCAATCACTGAAGACATCTGCCTATCAAGAGCAGTACAACTTGGGAGTATAGTAGCCGAACTGTGATAAATCTTGTCTTTGCATCTCTCTTATCCTTGCCTCTTCACGTAATGCTTAGTTTCATCGTGATTGTTCCATGAACAGTAGTTAGGTGCTTGTCACATTGTTATATGATCATCTGATACATCCTTATCATAGTTAATGTTAATTTGGTTGGAAATGTTCAAATCAATTAAAGTATGCTACAAATTTATCCTAACCTGATTCAACCCACCATTTAGGTTCTGCTTCCCGCATTTGAAGACAAAGTAGTATAGATGTGAAATTAAGTGGCTTAACATTTCTTTATGAATTCATGATGTTAGACAAAAAGTTCAACTGAAGATTAGACTACTTTGTGTGCCTAACCCAATCGACCTTCAACCCAGCCAGTTTTGATCTGAAAACTAAGCAAGGTTGTTATGGGTCTGAACCTCTCTGACCCTGAAACTCCAAAGCCAGCCCAAGTCAACACCCATACATCAAGTCCAGTCCGAAAGATAATTACGATACTTAAACATCAAATTTCTAAACAAGGAGATCCCCCCCCAAAAAAAATAATAATAAATTAATAAATTAAAGTCATACTTCTCTTTTTAGTTGACCCAAAGAAACGAGTCACATTTCTAAATTTTAACCAATAAATTTCCATTCTTTTTCCAATTTTTCTTTCTTCCAGAAACTTGAGATTTCGCTTATGCCGCGTAAAAAAATAAGTCATTTTAGTTCAAATTTAACGAAATATATACATGTGAAAGTACAATATTGAAAAGTTTGCCTATTGAAATGGAACTCCATTTTCTGGGACAGGCATAGTATCTGATTGGTTAATACGAACCTCCTTTAAACTATTACTAATAACTAGCATGCCTAGAAAAGTGGATGAGACGAGTGAAACCTTATCACATGAGTCACTACCAGAAAATACATTGTCAAGAGGCAAGTCAATAGAAAAGGGGCCATTATCCAAGCTAACAGATGCTTTAAGCTTCCGCTGATAAAAAAACCACATAAATGGCATAACGACTTAATTTTTCCAAACCTTTGTCTGCAAATTAGAACTAAAGTGATTAACATCATTCAATTTTGTGAATGAGAAATCAAGTGTATTTCTGATTTTGCAAATTAAATGTTGATTTAGGAAAAACTGGCCAGCTTCACCAAAATGCAGGCTGCATTGATATACTTGCCAAAGAAATTTGGAGCATGAAACAATTTTCTTTTTAATTCCACTCTTCCCCTGTTTGTTCAAGATGCAATTAGCCACCATGCTAGAGACTTGGCAATGGCTTAGATTTTGTTACCAACAACATTAACAAAAACTATTGAGAAGAAGTCATACTTGGCATTAGCAAGATTTTGTTATCAACAATAGGAAGGATTGTCAAGTAACATTTCCAACAAGACGAACCCTACATATTGGTTATGTAATTCAAGCTAGTGATCGTAATAAGGTAAAAAAGATTTAGCTGATGAAATAGAATGGTGACAATGAAGGAAAGTTCTTTTTCCCTTTTCTCATGAATTAAATTTGTATGCGAGTATGCAGTATGCAGCATTTTGATTATTTCTGGTAAAATAACACAAGTCCAAGAGTTCGTTAATCAGTATAGCTGCATGTGTGCAGTTAAATTCATAGGAATATACTAGACCGGTTAATGTACATGAATAAGTTTCACTACATGAAAAAAATTTCTTTGTTTTCAGGATTAAAAAAAGGATAAAATTGAGTGCCAATTTCAGTAAATTTGGAGGATTATACCTGTAATCTTGATCATGTCACCAGGCTTCGAGTCGCACAGGAAATTGCTGCAAACACCTTTCTTTGAAGGGTCTTCCTTTCCTGTCTCTGGATCATAATATACAGCACGGCGGACACACAAACTGGCCGTCTTGCCATCAAAAAAATCCCCATACCTCGTGGATGCAATTGAATAAAGGCGAACATTGTGGGGAGCCCCCGGTTTCTTTGGGTTTTCGCCCTATGAGACACAATGTGAGAGGTATTTAGTATGCATAAAGTTTTTCAGTACATCCATCTGGACACTAGAAAGCCTACCTTAGAAAAGTGAATCTTTATTAAGCGTCAACAATATTAAAATGTATTCACGTTATACAGGACAAAGATCATGTAAAATCCATATGCTTTAACTTAGACACAATTTTTGTACATCTAGAGGCAAATCTCCATGCTGCAGAAAGAAGATGAAGGACATGACGAAGAAATATATATATAGACAAACTAACTCAAAGGAAAAACTCGTACTAGGACGGCCATGTTACACGGACTTTTCAAAATGCAGCATGCGCATTTTGAGCACTTGAATCTCATCAGTTACATAGGAGTATGCGAGATGATATTTGTCATAGCACATCCATTAACTCAAAAAAAAAAAGATATATATATATATATAATAAATAAGAAAAATCCAAATCCATTAACTCAAAAATTAATTATAATAAGTACGAAAAATCCAAACTTCACGCTAAGAACTCCCGACTATGTTCCTTTCTTGCATAGTTTTAGAAAACAGCCTAATGAACACGGCATATGGTAGATACCAGAGGTGGAGCTACGTTACCCTGTACGGGGTCACGTGACCCCACTTAATTTTTTGAGAATATGATGTGAAGTTGACATGGTTGAGTTGGTTTAAGGCACAAGATTAATGTTCATATCCAAAAGGTTGTTGGTTCAAATCTCACTGGCAACAAATTCATTTTTGTGTTCCTTGTTATTTATTTATTTATTTTTTACCTAAACGACATAGTTTTGACGTCAATGAAAAAAAAAATTTAAACCATGAGAAAACCCAAATAGCCATTCCTCTCTCTCTTTGAAATCATTGTGCCCCCACTTAGAAAAGTTTATGGATCCGCCACTAATTATACAACCTACCCATGAATGTTGAGAGTAACCTCATTGATTTCTCTCTCGAAAATGTGTTCAAGTTTCCAAGGCCTTCATTTTTTATTTTTACCTAAACGACATCGTTTTGACGTCAATGAAAAAAAAAATTAAAACCATGAGAAAACCTAAATAGCCATCTCTCTCTCTCAATTTATTGTGCCCCCACTTAGAAAAGTTTTTGGATCTGCCACTAGTAGATACAATAGTATATGTTAAAAATGTGTCAATACTTTTAGTCCAGCATAGCTAGCAAGCAAGGTCTTACAATTCTAGCCAGTATGTAAGGTCTTCCAATTCTCTCTTATTTACAAAGGTTTATCAACAAGACCAAATATGTCAGTTCTTCACTACAAATAGGTATCCATTTTTAATTTACTAGTTACCACCTAACTTATATTTTCTCCATGCCTGCATAAGTTTCGAGGAGCTCTATTGCACATGGTCACATGGATACAGTTTCTCAATAGTATCATCATGAGTAGAGTTCTATCAAATTATCATGTCAGAAACAAATTCATATCTTACCCGGAAAATGGGATGAACGCATAGAAAGATGGGACTTCAGCGATACTGGTTTGGAAGTAGCTAGGTTTACTAATTCCAATATTTATTTATCTCTTTGGCACAATTATGCAACATGATATTTCCCACCAGATGCTAATCGACTTGGCACTACTAGACAGTATAACAATATTAAAATAGCGCAAAGAAGTAAACAGACATGCAACCGGTGAAAGCTAATGCGATCATCACAAAGCATCCCCATTGGAAATTCAAAGACCAGGTAGCAGAAGCAGAAACAAAAGTTTCATTACTAGATGAAGTACAAAAGCAGAAGAAAGCAGAAAGATGAAGACAGGGTTATGCAAAGTAGGGAAAGCACAAAATATGGAATATACGACTTACAGGAGGAATCACACCATAACTTTGTCCTTCCCAATAGGGAACGTTCCCTCCATGATCAATCACAACATGACATGTCTCTCCAGGAGCTTTTGGACCCACAATTCTCTCAACAGAGACGATAGTTGCTGTGTATGGTTCCTTGGGCTTGAATATGTTCAATGGAGGCTCTTCTGCAGCTTCGAGTGACAAGGGTGAAACTGTAACCTTAGATTTGCTCGCTTGTTGCACAGACAAGCAAACTATAGACTGCTTTCTTGACTGTACATTCTTAATTCTCAAATCCAAAGGCATGTGAGACATCCATGACTTATCTAGATAGCTAATGCTACGCGTCTGCAACAAAACAAATGCAGTTTCTGTAAATTTAATTTACAACCAGCCCAACATAGATAAATAATTCCCTAGATTTTAAGGTGATACATTGTGCAATAATTCGGTAACAAATATATTGATGACACTACATTGTTTTGCTGAGAACTGTAAAGAAAATGAATCAATCAAAAGGAGAACTGCACACAGTAAAGCAGGGGAAAAAGATGACCTTGTTGTTAAGATAAACACCGATTAAAAATGAGTTACTGTGTTAGTACCATCGAAGGGTAGTCCTTTGGTGGGTCTAAGAGTATGGATCAGAGGAGGGTAAGCGCTGGATAGTTGTAGGGTTAGATATAGCAGGCCACTAAGAATGATGGAGAGGATGGTGGAAATGCGGACTAACAAGGGTTGTGGGAGAGACAACACTGCTTGGCACAGTATGGATCTTTAAACATGCCTCATAAATGATATGAGGGCCTATTTATAGGAAACGGTGACTCACTCACATAATAAGGTATGTGAGAGCCGTACAATCAGGTGGCATTCCCTAATGGGTTGGTCCATACTTGCGCATGTATCAGCACTGCATGTCCTTATGGGTGACCAACTACAATCGCCTTGCAACTACCTAGTTAGGCCACATGTATACGGATAAGTGGGTCACGTGGGAAAGCTCCCTAGTCCAGCCTCCATTCTGAATCCTTGGTGATCCCAAACACAACTAGTACTGCCTTGGGTTGTCCCTACCAAGGTGTCCTGTGAGACGATAGGCACGATCTCCACGGACACACCCCACTGAATGCCGTCCGCAGTAATAAGCCCGCGAGTCTATTCCCTTGTATGGTCCTGCAATACGTGGGCTAAAGCTTGTGGGCAAGATTCCGTATGTGTTATTGTCAATTGGCATGTGCGGGTCAGGTAGGACCCCGGCCCACAAGTACAATACTTTTTACTAGGTCTACTGATTTAACCACTTCCAGAAGAATCTAACAGTGTATCACATTTTCATTTGATATATTTCCTTTTTCTTCTTACAGAATGTTTCCATGACATGTCTAATATCACCTCCGCATTTCCATCAAGTTTTACACAGAAAATTAAATGAAATGGGACAAAAAAATTAAATTATTAAAATGTAAAAGTCAAAAAGTAAATGGGATGTTTACCCCCAATGAAATAAGTACATAGGCATTATTGAAATAACAAGTGAATTGCGTTGGTCTGTTGTCCCACCAGACTTTCTAAACCATGGAAATGTGCTTGCATAATGGTTTTTCTACTTTTTCTTTTTCACAACCGTGTCTGCCAGCGTAGGAAGTAAAGGAATTCTCTTTCAATTTAAGCACATACTAATGGGAAAAAGGAAAAGGGATTATCAGCAAACACACTCTTTTCATGAAATAATAACAAAAAGACAACAATTGAGATGTTAAAATTAGATTAAAAACCAAAATAAATGTAAATGGTAGCAGAGAACGGATGAACTTTCTTATAATAATAATTATAAATAAATAAAAAAAACACTGCAAACCACATTTTAAAATTTTCTACAATTGCCTGAGACAATAAGGAGTTTAAATTTAACAAAAAAATAATATATTAAAACTTCTTGTACAAGCCTCAGTGCACTAGCAAAGGATGTTTGAGTGCAAAATACAAACCAAAGCACCAGACCGACAGAATACCATATAGTTAACAAGTCCAAATAGTTAATATCCTTTATGATTTCCGATTGTTGAATCCACTTTACCGTGGATTTTAAAAGCTACATACCATTCTCAAAATGGTACCGTTGCTATATTATACAGCTGTAGAACTAAAGAGCAGTAGATTGCCTGAGCACAAACCCTTTAAGAAGCAAGGCATCAATTGGATAACACACGACCTCTGTCCTAGAGAGAGCACTAGTGTTACTTTTCAATGTCGTTTGACCATTTTCTAATACAGATTTGATATGAATTTATTTGAAGCTTGTGGCTTCATAGGTGTAGTTGTAGTATCATTCTATTAAAGTTAGAACTTAAGGAAATGTAATTTGGTCAGATTGATTTTAGAAAGAAATTAGTACTTACGAAGGGGGATTTAGAGTAAACGATAAAATACTAGAAAGTCCCTTATGGAAATTATTTTTTCCCTAACATCTGAAAAGTTATTCATTTATCATAAAAGTTTGAAGTTCAAATACCAGAAAGCCCAAATCTTAGCTACTATCCAAATGCCGTTAATAAAATTTAATGTTCGGACAAAAGTAACCTGGGGATTTAGAGTAAAGGATAAAATACTAGAAAGTCCCTTATGGAAATTAATTTTTCCATAACATCTGAAAATTTATTCATTTATCATAAAAGTTTAAAATTCAAATACCAGAAATCCCAAATCTTAGCTACTATCCAAATGCTGTTAATAAAATTTAATGTTCGGACAAAAGTAACCTTGAATCACTTCAATCTCCTTGCTATCCTTACTGCTACCTCAAACCAACCAACCACGTAAACCTATCTACCAACTATTCTCAGCAAAAGTTGCTATCATGAACTCTTTCTATCCCTCTGACAAATAAGTTTGAGTTTAATTAATCGACACCAACCCGATTAACAATGACCTTGTCTAGAATCAGAAACCCATGCAAGCTCTTATGGCATAATGCACTCACAGCCATGCTCTACAAATCATGAGGCCATTAGCAATGGTAAACCCATCACCAACTCCACTATTGGCAATCTATTTTTGCCGTGAGCAGCAGAACATAGAGAATTGTGTATTTGACTTGGAGTTTGGTTGTTCAAAACGAAGCCACATTCAAAAGGGTCTCACCATTAAGAAGCTTAGAAACACAATGATAATTTCCCAAGTAGCTTGAATTGATGATAGATGACATAGAAAAGCAAAAGAAGTCGTACAAGTGTTTTTCATGTTACTTCGAAAGAGAAGGACGGATGGAGGAGAGAAAGAGACCTAACATAACCTTCATTACTGTTTTTTGGGGTTGTGCATTTCAACAGATAATGGCTGCCTAGACATAGCAAAATATTATCAATCCACAGCAAAGATGTGCTAATAAAATAAAATAAAATTAAAAAAAGTGGTTTATTTTAGTCAAAAATAACCTTCACTACTGCTAGTTATAGAAGACGTCAAGATTTGAGGCTTTGGAATTAGGACTTCGGAACTAGGATTCTCTGGATAGAAGTTTTTATTTTCTTGGGTTAACTGGATTGTAGATTTCTTTTTCAAGGATTTTTATTTGTTAGTTTTTATTTGTTTGGCATTGTCCCAATCGTAAAATTAGTTCATTGCTCTAGAGAGCAACTCATTTCTTTGAAGATTTCTTTTTTCAGTAAAATGAAATAGAGTTCATACTATAAACCATACGCCAAAATTTGAAGAATAAGTAGGAAGCAAACAAATAAATAAATAAATAAATACTCCCTCAAACCCAAAAAAATTAACCCCTTTCCTCATTGGAAAGTCAACCTAGGACAGCATCAACTTACTATTCAGCATACATTTATTATGTTTTGAGTTATAAAATTGCAATCATTGAAAGAATGGTAAGAAAACTATCAATAACAATATTTAGAATTTCATAAGAACAATTAAATTACTCCCTCCGTGCCAAAATAAGTCTGTAATGACTTTACACGGATTTTGAGAAATTTTGTGACTATGTGATTTTCCTTTAATTCCCTCAAAATATACTCAAAGGAAACGGGACAGTTATTCTCGGACGTCCCAAAATGAAACCAGGGGCACATAAACAAGGGAAACATATAATGGGACGGAGAAAGTATTATAAATTTTAGGTCAAAGTTTAATCATATTTACCAATAAAAGTCAAAATAAGATTTTTTGTTTTGAGAAGGAGGGAGTATTTACAATAGTGATAGTTTTATTCCCTACAACTAAATACATCAATTTCTGAAAAAAAGTCAAATCGACCTTGAAAAGTCAAAATACTCAAACAATTCCTAGGGACCAAGGGAGTATTTACAATGATCATAGTTTTATTCCCTGCAACTAAGTAAAATTATACTCCCTCCATTCCTATATTATTGTCATGTCAAAAAGTCAAACTGACTGACAAACATTTTTTTTTTTTTTCAAAATCATTAAATACATAATTCGTAATATATTTAGGTACTACAAATTACATGTTTTATAATTTTGAAAAATATAAAAGAGAAAAACTAAAAATTTTAAAAACAGTGAGTTTGACTTAAAAAATGGAGGAAGTATTAGAAAGAGAGTTGCTATTTACACCCCCAATTTTACTAAGTACACCCCCAGCATATATTACTAAAATGCCATTATAAATTTAAACCTAAATGCCCTTAGTGTTACTAAGTACACCCCCTTTTTTTCATATCATATCAATAGTTCTAAGTACACCCCCCCAAGTTTTTTGAGTACACCCCACCCTTTCCACAAATTCATTTTCCATTCATCTTCCAAATCCATCTTCTTCCAAACCCATCTTCTTCCGAGTTTCATCAAACTTCAAACCCTAAATCTCCAAAAATACATCCACATTGCTGCTAATGGAGCAAGAACAAGTGAAAGGGACTAATTATGTAAGTCTTTCATCTGATTTCATGGCTTAAATTTCAATTTTCTTCAAATTTTTTGAAGCACAGACGGAGTAAACTGGGTGATTGTGTTCGGCAATGGACTACCAAACACATACAGGGCTGTTCGATTGGGGGCCATGGAACAACAAAAGAAGAACGGGTGTACTAAGTAAATCTGGGGTGTAAATAGCAACTCTCTATTAGAAATCAAATTGCTGAAAAATATTCAAATCAACTTTAAAAAGTAAAATTAGGATAGACAAGGGAGTGCAAGTAAATAGCAGTTAACCCAGATGACAAGTACTAAAGATCGTTGAAATAAGCAAAGACACACACCTCATAAGCAGCAGATCGTCGGAGAGAGGAACGGGTGTTAAGAGGTATAGCCACAGCTGCCTACAATTCAAAAAAAAAAAAAAAAAAAATCAACACCATTTTCATATACTCCAGTAATCAAAATAAAGGATTAGTGAAATTTGCGATCCCAAAAAAAAAAAGAAAGAAAAATCAATTAAAGGGGTAACTGACCTGAGAAACTGCAGAATGAGCCATGATCGTTCAGAGGAGAGAGAGAGAGAGAGAGAGAGAGAGAGAGAGGGGTTTTAATAAACCTTGAAATGGACTAGAAGGTAGTAAGCTAGAGAGTTGAAAATGTGCAGCTGATGCCTTTTGATTGTTCCATCAGCCAGTTTAAGATACCCGTCTCTTTCGTCCCATATAGGCTCTCAAACTGCTCGCCTCCTCGCTGACGTGTAAATTATTTATCCGGAGTTGCTATTTACACCAAAAAAAATTGCTGAGTACACCTCAATGTGGTGTTTGGTAGGGGTGACGAACTCAAAAATGGGTGTATTAAGTGGTGTTTGGTAGGGGTGCCAAACACACAATGGGTGTACTCAACATTTTTTGGGGTGTAAATAACAATTTTCTTATTTATCCCTAACTAATGAGTAAAGAGTATAAATTGGTAAACGAAGATATAATTAGTTTTGTAGAATTAATTTTACAGAATTAATGAGCATCAAATTTATCAAATGTAAATGTGAAAAAAAAAAATTGAGTGTTATCGAGATTTACACTTTAAAAAAAAAAAAATTATTCAATGAAGTCGTGGATATGACTTGTCCACCAATTTTTTTTACATTCTAGCGAGATTCTTAATTTTTGATATTTTAGTTTTAATTTTTGATATTTTAGTTGAAGATATATAAATACATCATAATCACCATTTTTTATATTAAATTCAGAAGATTATCTTTATCTTTTACAAGTGTCAGATATAGATGTGAATGTGAAAAAATAAGTGTTACCTGAGATTTACACTTTCAAAAAAAAAATTATTCAATAAAGTTGTGGATATGACTTGTCCACTAATTTTTTTTACACTCTCGCGAGACTCTTAATTTTTGATATTTTAGTTTTAATTTTTGATATTTTAGTTGAAGATATATAACTACATCATAATCACCATTTTTTATATTAAATTCAAAAGATTCTCTTTATCTTTTACAAGTGTCAGATATAGATGTGAATGTGAAAAAATAAGTGTCACTTGAGATTTACACTTTAAAAAAAAAATTTATTCAATAAAGTTGTGGATATGACTTGTCCACTAATTTTTTTTACACTCTCGCGAGACTCTTAATTTTTGATATTTTAGTTGAAGATATAAATACATCCTAATCAGCATTTTTTATATTAAATTCAAAAGATTCTTTTTGTCTTTTACTCCCTCCGTTCAGGATAAATATTTCTAATGGATAAAATACATGAATTAAGAAACATAATTAATGATGTGTTGTAAAATATGTTCAGACGATAATACTCATAAATATTAATTGAGTTCAACTATTCTAAATAATTGGGTTTCTTTGGAATGTGTTATATTAAATGAAATTTTAAAGGTATATCAAGAAAAATGGTAGAAAATAAGTAGATCAAAAATTTTTAGGAATATTAGTTGGGACATCCCAAAATAGAAAGTAGGAATATTTATTCGGGACGGATGGAGTATCATTCTAGTGGTGGACCCAGTTACATATGATGAAATCCACAGCTGCATTGGAGATGTCTCTTTTAATTGAATATATTTGAATAGATAAAAATTGTCACATATAGTTGAGGTTATTAATTACTCACAGCTACATTTGATCAAATCAACACTTGCATTGGTGATACTCTAATGCTACGTCCATCTAATAGGTATTCCCTCTGTCCCTAAATTATTGTCTCGCTTTCCTTTTTTGTCCGTCTTAAAATAATTGTCTTATTTGAAAGTTTCATTTTTAGGAAAATATTTTTACGATTTTATCCTTACTTTTTCTTCTTACTTTAATTATGGGTCACATGCACATAGACATTAAAGGAAACTACACACTATACCAATATAAATACTCAAGTCAATTGTTTTTTCTTAATCTGTATGCCGGGTCAAACAAGATAAAATTTAGAGACGGAGGGAGCACACAATTTTGTGCATAAAATGATGTACTACTGTTGTATATTATCTAGATTTGCTTGTATACACAATCTAAGTCTTTGCGTCAAGTGAATACTAGTCCTGCGTGTTTGGTAGGATAACAACTTGTCCTTAGACAACACCCTTGTAATAGCTTAGGATTGCATATCTTGTACTTAGTTAAGTTCTTTAGAAGATGGCTGTTTTCTATCTGCCATCTCCATCAGCCGTGTCCAACAAGCCTCAGTCAAGAACGTTCCAGCCAAACTTCATCAGCAATGTATGAAAACTTGAAGATCGACTCATCAAGACTTGTCTGAAGAATGCCTTAGTTACCAGCAAAGTACATCTTTGACTTTGGTGTAACATAAAAATGTTGGTTCATTTATTTGACCATTCCCTTTTAGGCATTCTTCTCAGAAAAGAACATTCTGCAGGCAGTACTTGTCTACCCATTTTTTGCAAGTCTATAGGCACAGTACAAAGACAACTTGGATTGTGCAGAACACCCACTCAGACTTTGACGACAGGCTTAGGGCATTTAATGCAAGTCTCTTTGCATTAAATGCACCTAATTCAAATCTCCCAAAGTCTGAATCTTCCAACGGCACCAAGAAATTCTCTGGGTATAAACTGAAGACTTTGTGAAGCATTGAAGACTTTCCAACAACTTGACAATTCTACAAATCTTCATCTTCAACACTCTAAGTGCATTCAAGAGCTTTAAAGTTAAATTCTTTTAATCATTCTTTGAAGAGCACCGAACTTAGACTCCTAGTCTTTATTGCTTTTCATTGATTGTAATCATTTGCTTTCAAGGCACATGAGAATGAAATCTTTTTAGATCTTTACTCTCACCATAAACACTTGATCAATATACTTTTGTACACGATCTATTAGTGATCATTATAATTGATTATAGTGGAAAACATAGTGCACATTTTCAAATCCAAAGTTGACCACTTTGGTAGTGGACGTAGCACTTATTCATAGTGTGAACCACTTCAAATATCGTGTCTATTCACTTCATGCAATTGTATTTTTGATTATCACTTGAATATTTCCATAATTCCAACTACCCAGAAGAATAGCTGATCTTGACTTCAAGATTAGTCATTCTAACTTGTTTTTTACTTCACAGTCTTCACTGCAAAGTATTTTCTAAACACTTTTGTTATTTTGTGAAGTAATTTTTATTAAAACTTTTCAAATTGGACATGGGCTATTCAACCCCCCCCCTTTTAGCCTATTTGAGCCTATTGGGACCTAACAATTGGTATCAAAACTAGACTCTTTGAAAACTAGTTTTAACCTCTTCAGAGATTTAAAGATCCAATGAATGCTCATCATATATTGGAAACATTGAACATGAACCACGTCTCAATATTGAACTAATTTCACTTTGACATCTGGAAAGACAAAGTGAAAAGATATATGTTCTCTATTGATAAACGTTTATGAAAATGTGTTGCAGAAGACCAAGGATTCCTACGAAGCCCAATACTCTAGTTGCTGTTGACCCAACTGTTGATCCAAAAATCCCAAAAGCTGAAGAAGAATGGGATGATGAAGATATGAAAAATGATGCACTGGATGGAAAAAGCTTGCAACATCATCACAAGCTGTATTGATACAAGCACCTACCAGCAGAATCAACCTAAATATAGCAAAAGAGATATGGGATGCACTGTTGGAATATCTAGAAGGAGACAATGGGACAAAGAACAACAAACTGTACACCTGCATTCAACAGTTTGACTCATTCAAAAAGGACCCCAAAGAATCCCTCAGAACTACCTACGACAGATTTTATGAGATAGTTAATTCTTGCTATTCTTTGGGTAAGAAGTATGAAAAGAAAGAAATGAATATAAGATTTTTTAATGCAGTTTATGGCATGTAAAGATTACTGCTATGAAAGAATCAAAAGACTTGAATAAATTGACACTTAGAAATCTTTATTAAGTGTTTCGGTTTATGAGTTTGAAATTCAACAAGCTCAAGAGATGGAAAAGAATTTTAAAAATCTTTCTTTACCAGCCATGGCGGAACAACCTTCATGTTCAAAGACTATTGAGACACCATCTACTTCTAGTGGTGATGATGATGATATTCTCTCTGATGAACTTTTTGCTTTGTTTGTCAAAAAATATCAACGTTTCAAAAAGTCTAACAAGCCTTCCTACCAGCAGTCCTCTCAAAGGACTGCTGCTCCGTATAGAACAGCTGTTCCTCAATAAGCAACTGCTCCTCAATGAACAACTGCTCTTTATAAAGCTATTGTTCCACAAAAGGACAATGAGCTTGTCTGTTTTAACTGTAGGAGGCTTGGCCATTTTGCCTCTAAATGTCCAAAGCCAAAATATGAGTTTTACAAAAAAAACGTCCCGAATCTAAGTTTCAAAAACAAAGAGGGATGGTTGCTGAGAACATTGATGAGAGCAACATGCCAACTTGGTGTGATACAGATTTTGATGAGGATGATTCTTGTGACTTTGCTAAAAAAGTAAATATTTGCCTTATGGCTAGAGAATCACCCCATGACTCAGTGAGATTACTACTATTTCAACAGGATGATTGTGATGATGATGAGTTCAATGAACCTTCTAGAGGAGAACTCATCAAAGCCAATAAAGAAATGCTTGAAGAGTTTACAAAATTCAAAACTGCCTATGTAAAATTAGCCAAGAAGCATGAATCAATTGTCTTTGAGAAATCCACATTGTTGTCTGAGAATAAAGAACTCAATAGATAACAAGTGGAGAATACCAAGACTCAACTCAAACCTATTAAATTTGTCAAACCAAAGGCTACTTACCACAACTCTGCTGATAAAAAACTGAAAGGTGTTATGCCTAAAAATGCACAACCTTTTGTTAGAAGGCCTGCTGTAGCAAAGCTTAATAAAACTAGGAGGTTGTACTATTAGGCTAAAACCAATAAGCCTGTCATCAGCATACCAGTCATTCCCAAGACTGCTGATCATAAGATAGCTCCCAAGAAAACAGAGATCAAGACATATTCAAGGTTTTCATTCTTGTTCTTTATGTAAAGGTCATGGCCACGAGATTCATGAATGCCTTTTGAGATTCATACCTAAACCTAAAGGGTTCACACCTCCAAAGGTCAGACAGGTATGGGTCCCAAAAGGTTGCTAACCCTCTGGACCCAAGATAAAAGGGGACCATGAACTTAAATGTTTTATTTTTAGTAGTGCTTCAAGGCAGTTAATGAGGAGGAGAAAGACTTATGGTATCTGGATAGTGGCTACTCTAAGCACATGACTGGAAACCAGGATCTTCTCTCTAATATTAGTGAAGCAAAGGGTCCCTCAGTAATCTTCGGTGACAACTTCAAAGGGAAAACAGTTGGCTATGGATCTATAATTCAAGGAAACCTCTCTATCAGCAAAGTTTATCTTGTTGAAGGTTTGAAGCACAGTCTCCTGAGTCTATCATAATTCTGTGATAAAGGACTGATTTGTCAATTCACTTCAAGTCAATGCATTATAAAGGACAGTGAGACCTGTACAAATATCTTGATTGGATTAAGAAGAAGAAATGTGTATGTAGTTGATCTGAATGTTGTTGGAAAGAAGTCAAGTCTGTGTTTGGTTACAAAAAGCTTCAATGATAACAATTGGTTGCGGTATAAGAGGCTTAGCCATCTCAACTTCAAGTATATCTCTAAGTTATTAAAGGACAACTTGGTTATTGGACTACCAAAGGTAGCAACTGATCATGACAAGCTTTGCAAGGCATGTCAGCTAGGGAAGTTAACCAAGTCCTCTTTCAAAAGTAAGCCTTGTTTATCAACTACCAGACCTCTACAACTACTGCATATAGATTTGTTTGGTCATGTCATACTATTAGTCTTGGTGGTAGCAAGTATACTTTAGTGGTGGTTGATAACTTTTCAAGATTCACCTGGGTTGAAATGATGACCTGGGTTGAAATGATGTCTTCAAAGGATAAAGCTTATGACATCATAACAGCCCTCTTCAGAAGACTTCAAACACAGAAGCTGGATGACATTGCTGATATTAGGTCAGACAATGACACATAATTTAAGAGCAATGGTGTTGCCAAATACTGTGATGATCATGGGATCAGTCATAACTTTTTATGCTGTTGGCATACTTTAACAAAATGGAGTTGCTGAAAGGAAGAAACAAACTTTCATTGAAGCTGGAAAGACCATGATTGCTAAAGCAAGGCTGCTTATGTACTTCTGGGTTGAAGCTGTCAACACAACCTGCTTTACCTAAAATAGGCCTTTGATTAACAAGTTTCATAACAAAACTCCATATGAAATATGAAGAGGTCGTGCTCCTAATATTGATTTCTTCAAAATATTTGGTTGCAAATGCTATGTTGTCTACAATAGTAGAGAACATAGAGGCAAGTTTGAATCCAAAGCTAATGAAGGAATTGTCACGACCCGACCCAAGATCCTATATGGAATCTCGTCCGGTTCGTGAGACGGGACACAAAAATGCACAATTTAAAAATCACTTTCGTGCAAAAACCCTGTAATGCAAATGTATGTTTATTTTAAAAATCAAAACAACACTTCACGGCCACACAAGAGCCGGAAAAGAACACATGATATAACCAACACACCCACGAGCTATGAAGCTCGGCTAAACAAATAACATTTAACAGAGTGCTCGGAATGAAATAGTTAACATCGTTTACAAAGCTTGACATCCACGTCGGCATCTACAAAAGAATATGAATAAAATAACAAGTACGGTACTTCTACCCAACTTTACAATGTTTACATAACAAGTGTACCCTCGGCCTCACCAAAAGAAAATACCAAGGGCTCAAGGAGCACTACCAAAAGACGGACAGACGAATACACCGGGCGACGAACAATCACTGAGGGTTTCTCGCAGGCTCGGGATCTAAGGAAAACAATAAACAATGGACGGGGTGAGTTATAAAACTCAATAAGCTACTAATGCAACAATATGGCATGCGAGATGGAAATAGTAATAAGAGTTACATTTAACATGGTTGGCATAATATAACAGTTCACAATCATCATCAATCAAGGAACACATGACACAAGTCAAGTAGCATGCATCTCACATAGGTGCGATATATAAACACATACAAAAGGATACCATCGAGGTACACCTCCGACATACAAACTTCTAACCAACCAACCAATAATACCAATGTAGAAACCGTTGATGTCGTACCCGATCATCGAACCAAAAACCAAAACCAAAGTGAACCGTTTCCCGTATTCACGTCGACGTGAAGACTCGGTCCCCACGACCCGAGAAACAATCACGGTATAGCTTACCAAGGTCGAGTTTATTCCATACAACACTTAGCGCTATAACCCCTACCGTGGCCAACGGTAGGGCAAGGCCCGGTGTATTGGCCTTCGGATATTACGTAGCCCCGGCTCACGCAATAACCGAGCGTCAATACACCTCCAACAAATATGCCATAGACTTAACGAATGCTCAAGTAGATGTTTACTCGACACATTAAATCAATCAACCAAATGTTCAAGTAGATGTATACTTAACATTAAATAAAAGCATTATACTCCAAAGTAGGGAGTATAACGACCACTACAACAACATGCTAATATATGCCAAAATTCTAGTATACATAGCCATATAATGCCAACATCAAATTCAACCCAACACCATTATACGTGTATCGCGAAACCAACTCCCCAACGGGTCTCTCGAGCATCCAAAGAGCTCACAAAACACACACGTGGTCACATTCATTATCAAACCCTAATCGACTCCGTTAGAGTCATTTTAGGTTACTAGTGTTGTCGAGTTACGAAAGTGGTCTTGCACTTTAATCCTAGCACATTAACGCCCACATCGAGTTCCCAACAACAATTTACGAATTTCAAATATTTCATAATCCCAACACTACATTTCATAGCAAAATCACATGTTCACATTTCTAGCATGGTAACTCTACTCATTTGAGGTTTAAAAAGTCATATGAGACATAAAAGATGAAGAAGAGGGGGTAGTAGCTTACCTCTTGAAGAAATAAACCAAGGAGGGATAATTTGAGTCAAAGGCGATGTCTCCTCTAGTCACAAAGGTCTCACAAGGTTGAATCTCTAACTTCCAAGTTTGAAATCTTGAAAAATCAACACACACTCCCTAAAAACGTGGGTAGAGGTGAATACTCAAAAATCCACCATGAGATGAAGATTTTATTCGGTTAGAAACGATTACCTAGTCGAGCTCTTCACTCCGGCGAAGACGGATCGTGATTCCGACTCCAAACGATCAAGTTGTGGCAAGATTACTCCACAAACTCTCCCTTAAACTCTCTACACACTCTCTCTATGTTTTTGGATGAAATGGGGAGAAGTGGGTATTCTAAAATCTTCCAAGGGTGTTTAAGTGGCTGAGAAATATTCCTTTCCCGGTTGGGTGACGTGGCAAAACCCCAGCCAATCAATTTCAAGTTTTATAAAAATTCAGGATTTTCACGGACCAGGGCGCTGGGCGAGGCGCGGCCGCTTGGGCGGCCGCTCGTCCTCCAGATTTTTTTGGTTGTTGTTTCTGGTTCCTGCGCGCGCGCCTGGGCGGCCGCTCAGCTTCCAGAATCTCCGATTTTTCGTAAAGTGCTCCGAAACACTCCTGAAATGATTCTAAATGATCCCTAGGTGATCCTAAGTCTATGGGAAGGTCAAAACACTCAAGAAAAGTCCCGAGAGCGAACCGTAAAAGTGCGAGAAGTTCAACACATTTAAAGTACATTTATTCACAAGAATTATGCGATGGTTTAAGCATATAAACACATAGAATGCAACATGAATATGTTATATGTCATGTATAATATGTTCAAGAAATATTTATAAAGTTTATTCAATGTGACACGTGTAATAATCATGACTGATATGTATGACGTGTAAGATGCAAATGAAGCGGGTGTTACATTCTCACCCCCTTAGAATAAATTCGTCCGCGAATTTACTTACCGACTCCACCAAACAAGGCGGGATACTTCTCACGCATCTCCTGCTCGGTCTCCCAAGTGGCCTCCTCGACATTGTGATTCCTCCACAACACTTTCACGAGGGGTATAGTCTTTGTCCTCAATACTTGCTCCTTGGTATCCAAAATCCTTACAGGTTGCTCGACATATGAAAGGTCGGGCGTCAAATCCACCGGCTCATACTCCAACACATGTGAGGCATCCGTCAAATATTTTCTCAACATCGACATGTGAAACACCTCATGAATACCTGACATCGATGGCGGCAAGGAAAGTCTATAACCTAGCTTTCCAACCCTTTCCAAGATCTCAAACGGTCCAATATACCTCGGGGCCAATTTACCCTTCTTACCAAACCTCTTAACTCCAATCCGAGGTGAAACCTTCAAAAACACGTGATCGCCAACCTCAAATTCAAGATCCCTACGTCTATTTTCGGCATAACTCTTTTGTCTACTCTGAGCCGTTTTCAATCTTTCCTGAATAATTTTCACACTCTCCGTCGATTCATGAACCATCTCTGGACCCCACAACTTTGCTTCACCAACCTCATCCCAACAAATAGGAGAACGACACTTCCTACCATACAGCGCCTCATACGGAGCCATCTCAATACTCGACTGATAACTGTTATTGTAGGCGAACTCGATCAATGGCACATGCGAATCCCAAGTTCCCTTAAAGTCCATTGAGCACGCTCTCAACATATCCTCAAGTATCTGAATCGTTCTCTCAGACTGTCCATCAGTTTGCGGGTGAAATGCTGTACTCAAATTCAACTTCGTCCCTAAAGCGTTCTGCAGCGACTGCCAAAACCGAGAAGTAAACCGCAGATCCCTGTCCAAGACAATGCTCACTGGCACCCCATGCAACCTCACAATCTCCTGAATATACAATGAGGCAAGCTTCTCCAACGAATCCGTAACTGCCATGGGAAGGAAATGGGCCGACTTAGTCAATCTATCGACAATAACCCAAACTGCATCATGACCTCGTCGAGTCCTCGGTAACCCTGTCACAAAATCCATTGCAATGTTCTCCCATTTCCATTCCGAAATTTCCAAAGGTTGCAACAGTCCAGCTGGCCTCTGATGTTCTGCTTTAATCCGTTGGCAAGTCAAACATTTTGACACAAACTCGGCGATTTCCTTTTTCATTTCATTCCACCAAAAATTCTTCTTCAAATCCCGATACATTTTGGTACTCCCAGGGTGAATTGTATATTTAGACTTATGGGCTTCATCTAACACTTGTCGTTTTACTTCCTCAATCGCCGGTACACAAACTCTACCCCGAAATGTCAAAATACCATCACTATTCTTAGCAAAATCTGGGGTCTTACCCTCACCTAACTCATCAATCAATTTCTTCAACTCCGGATCACTCTCTTGAGTCTCCTTAATCCGTTGGAACAACACCGGAGTAACCCGAATGTTAGCAAAAATCACCCCATGGCTCGATTCACTAGGACCCCAATCACGAATGTCCTCAAGCATCTTCCATTCCCTCGTCATCAAACAAGAAACATACGCTTTCCTACTTAGCGCATCCGTAACAACATTGGCCTTTCCCGGATGATACAAAATAGTACAGTCATGATCCTTCAACCGTTCCATCCACCTACGCTGCCGATTATTCAACTCCTTTTGCGAGAATAAATACTTAAGGCTTTTATGATCAGTGAACACCTCAAATTTAGCCCCATACAAATAATGCTTCCATTTATGAAGAGCAAAAATAATCGCAGCCAACTCGAGATCGTGTGTCGGGTAGTTCTGTTCATATTGAGTCAATTTCCGTGAAGCATAAGCAATGACCCTTCCATTCTGCATCAAGACACAACCCAAACCTTCTTTCGAAGCATCGCTATAAATCACAAACCCATCATGTCCATTCGGCAATGCTAAGATAGGAGCCGTAGTCAACTTCTCCTTCAATTCCCGAAAACTCGCCTCACATTTATCATTCCACACAAACGGCTTATTCTTCTGAGTCAGAGTCGTCAAAGGGGTTGCAATCTTAGAGAATCCTTCTATAAACCTCCGATAATAACCCGCTAATCCCAAGAAACTCCGAATCTCCGTCACCGTCTCGGGTCTCTTCCAACTTACCACGGCCTCAATTTTTGTCGGATCGACCGAAATCCCCTTGCCTGGAACTACATGTCCCAAAAATGTTACCTCCTCCAACCAAAAGGCACACTTGCTAAACTTAGCATATAGTTTCCTTTCCCTCAAAACCGTCAATACAATCCTCAAGTGTTTCTCGTGCTCTTCCCGAGACTTCGAGTACACCAAAATGTCGTCGATGAAAACAACCACAAAGCAATCAAGGTATGGCAAGAACACCCTATTCATCAAGTCCATAAATACCGCGGGTGCATTAGTCAACCCAAAGGGCATCACCACAAACTCAAAGTGCCCGTATCTAGTCCTAAATGCCGTCTTAGGAATGTCCTCCTTCCGAACCTTCAACTGATGGTAGCTTCTAAGGTCGAGCTTAGAGTATACTACGGAACCTCGAAGCTGATCAAACAAGTCATCAATATGTGGGAGAGGGTATTTATTCTTAATTGTAACCTGATTCAACTCCCGGTAGTCGATGCATAACCTCAACGAACCATCCTTCTTCCTCACAAACAATACCGGTGTACCCCAAGGCGATACACTCGATTTAATGAAACCCCGATTAAGCAACTCTTGCAACTAAATTTTTAGTTCCTTCAACTCAGCCGGCGCCATGCGATACGGTGCCTTCGATATCGGCGCGGTACCCGGTAACAACTCAATACAGAATTCCAATTCTCTATTAGGGGGCAACTCATAATCATCAGAAAAGACATCAGGAAATTCACGTACAACTGCAACATCGTCCAACATAACCACCCTTTTCGATTTATCCACCACATAAGCCAAGTACCCCGAACAACCACGAGATAATAATTTACGAGCTTTCAAGGCAGAAATAAGTCGAACTCCACCCATGCACTTATCACCAACAAACACAAAAGATGACATATTCGGCACATCAAAAGTAACAAACTTCTTACGACAATCAACCACGGCATGGTGTGCATGCAACCAATCCATCCCCAAAATCACATCAAAATCCCGTATAGGCAAAACAACCAAATCAGCAGACAAATGGTGGCCATCAATAATCACATCACAATCATGATAAACCTCAGAAGCTACTTGGCACTCTCCTATCGGAGTAGACACCTCTAACACATACGGCAATGATTCAGGCATGGTATGCAAATGACAGGCAAAATGCAATGCAATGTATGAATGCGATGACCCTGGATCTATGAGCACTCGGGCTTTAACACTAGAAACGAATAAGGTACCTCCTATGACATTGTTGGCTTCGGGCACTCTATTTTGGTCTAGGGCGAAGACCCGACCCTGGACTCTAGGGCGACCCTCGTTATCTCTCTTGACACCCGTATTCTGTTATGCACCTCTTGGTTGGACCCCTTTGTTCCTAGGGCAATCCCTTTGAAAGTGCGTACTATCCCCACAGAGGACACATTTCCTCTGTTTCTTCCAGCATCTATCCTCCGTGTGACCAGCCCTCAAACAAAAGTTACATGTCATCCCCTGGGCCCGCTGCCCCTGTGTGGTGTTTCCTCGATTCCCTGTCCTTTGCTGATTCTGTCCTCCCCGACGGTTATCATTTCCCCCTTTGTTGTCAGTCCCACGGTTATTCTGATTCCTCCATCTTGACTGTCCTGATTGTTGAGTGCCACTAGTGTTTCCCCGTTGATTCCCACTGATGTTCCCCGTCTTAGTACGGTGTTCTTCGATGTCGTGTTCAATCCTGTAAGCCTTGTCCACTGCTCTTTGGTAGCTCGTCAACTCGAGTGGTATGAGTTGCTTCCGATACTCGGTCCTCAATCCCTTCACAAAACGATAGACCTTCTTCTCCTCTGTCGGTAGTAGGTGTGTGCAGTATCGAGATAACTCAGTAAATTTGGCAGAATACTGAGCTATCGATAGATTCCCCTGCTCCAGGCTGAGAAATTCCACTTCCTTCCTAGCTTGTATCACATCCGGAACGAACTGATTCCGGAACCGCTGCAAAAAGAGATCTCATGTCCTCACCGTCTGATCTTGTACCCAGCTAGCTTCCAAAACCTTCCACCAATGCTCGGCCGCGTCCTCTAGCTTGAATGTGGCGAACTTGATTTTCTCCTCATCCGTACACCCCAATGCCGCAAAAACCTTTTCAGTCGACTCAATCCACTTCTCGGCTTTCTCCGGATCCGGCTCACCATTGAAGCTTCTAGGCTTCATCTTCAAAAACCTCTCCAATCGGTGGTCATTGTCCCCGACTCCCCCGGCCGGTTGCACTACTCTTTGACCACCCACTTGACCCTGTCCATCCATGGCCTGTCGGTTCATGTCCATGGTCTGTCGGTTCATTTCCATCATCGTCTGCATAAACCCTTGCATGGTATGCATGAAGGCCTCATTCTGATTTACCTGACCCTCTGATGACTGTCCGGTAGCTTGGTTAGGAGATGGGTTAGACGGACCGGTACGACGGGTTTCTCTCTCGGCTTCCCCCGCCCTACTCGAACCAGCTCCATTTCGTGTTTCAACCATGATTGTTCACCTGCAACAAACACTCGTCGTTAACGACTCAAACACTCAACCAACCCCCGCCTAAGCCAAGGATACCGAATCCCGGCGAGCTAACTTATGCTCTGATACCAACTGTCACGACCCGACCCAAGATCCTATATGGAATCTCGTCCGGTTCGTGAGACGGGACACAAAAATGCACAATTTAAAAATCACTTTCGTGCAAAAACCCTGTAATGCAAATGTATGTTTATTTTAAAAATCAAAACAACACTTCACGGCCACACAAGAGCCGGAAAAGAACACATGATATAACCAACACACCCACGAGCTATGAAGCTCAGCTAAACAAATAACATTTAACAGAGTGCTCGGAATGAAATAGTTAACATCGTTTACAAAGCCTGACATCCACGTCGGCATCTACAAAAGAATATGAATAAAATAACAAGTACGGTACTTCTACCCAACTTTACAATGTTTACATAACAAGTGTACCCTCGGCCTCACCAAAAGAAAATACCAAGGGCTCAAGGAGCACTACCAAAAGATGGACAGACGAATACACCGGGCGACGAACAATCACTGAGGGTTTCTCGCAGGCTCGGGATCTAAGGAAAACAATAAACAATGGACGGGGTGAGTTATAAAACTCAATAAGCTACTAATGCAACAATATGACATGCGAGATGCGAATAGTAATAAGAGTTACATATAACATGGTTGGCATAATATAACAGTTCACAATCATCATCAATCAAGAAACACATGACACAAGTCACGTAGCATGCATCTTACATAGGTGCGATATATAAACACATACAAAAGGATACCGTCGAGGTACACCTCCGACATAAAAACTTCCAACCAACCAACCAATAATACCAATGTAGAAACCGTTGATGTCGTACCCGATCATCGAACCAAAAACCAAAACCAAAGTGAACCGTTTCCCGTATTCACGTCGACGTGAAGACTCGGTCCCCACGACCCGAGAAACAATCACGGTATAGCTTACCAATGTCGCGTTTATTCCATACAACACTTAGCGCTATAACCCCTACCGTAGCCAACAGTAGGGCGAGGCCCAGTGTATTGGCCTTCGGATATTACGTAGCCCCGGCTCACGCAATAACCGAGCGTCAATACACCTCCAACAAATATGCCATGGACTTAACGAATGCTCAAGTAGATGTTTACTCGACACATTAAATCAATCAACCAAATGTTCAAGTAGATGTATACTTAACATTAAATAAAAGCATTATACTCCAAAGTAGGGAGTATAACGACCACTACAACAACATGCTAATATATGCCAAAATTCTAGTATACATAGCCATATAATGCCAACATCAAATTCAACCCAACACCATTATACGTGTATCGCGAAACCAACTCCCCAACGGGTCTCTCGAGCATCCAAAGAGCTCACAAAACACACACGTGGTCACATTCATTATCAAACCCTAATCGACTCCGTTAGAGTCATTTTAGGTTACTAGTGTTGTCGAGTTACAAAAGTGGTCTTGCACTTTAATCCTAGCACATTAACGCCTACATCGAGTTCCCAACAACAATTTACGAATTTTAAATATTTCATAATCCCAACACTACATTTCATAGCAAAATCACATGTTCACATTTCTAGCATGGTAACTCTACTCATTTGAGGTTTAAAAAGTCATATGAGACATAAAAGATGAAGAAAAGGGGGTAGTAACTTACCTCTTAAAGAAATAAACCAAGGAGGGAGAATTTGAGTCAAAGGCGATGTCTCCTCTAGTCACAAATGTCTCACAAGGTTGAATCTCTAACTTCCAAGTTTAAAATCTTGAGAAATCAACACACACTCCCTAAAAACGTGGGTAGAGGTGAATACTCAAAAATCCACCATGAGATGAAGATTTTATTCGGTTAGAAACGATTACCTAGTCGAGCTCTTCACTCCGGCGAAGACGAATCGTGATTCCGACTCCAAACGATCAAGTTGTGGCAAGATTACTCCACAAACTCTCCCTTAAACTCTCTACACTCTCTCTCTCTATGTTTTTGGATGAAATGGGGAGAAGTGGGTATTCTAAAATCTTCCAAGGGTGTTTAAGTGGCTGAGAAATATTCCTTTCCGGTTGGGTGACGTGGCAAAACCCCAGCCAATCAATTTCAAGTTTTATAAAAATTCAGGATTTTCACGGACTAGGGCGCTGGGCGAGGCGCGGCCGCTCGTCCTCTAGATTTTTCTGGTTCCTGCGCGCGCGCCTGGGCGGCCGCTCAGCTTCCAGAATCTCCGATTTTTCGTAAAGTGCTCCGAAACACTCCCGAAATGATTCTAAATGATCCCTAGGTGATCCTAAGTCTATGGGAAGGTCAAAACACTCAAGAAAAGTCCCGAGAGCGAATCGTAAAAGTGCGAGAAGTTCAACACATTTAAAGTACATTTATTCACAAGAATTATGCGATGGTTTAAGCATATAAACACATAGAATGCAACATGAATATGTTATATGTTATGTATAATATGTTCAAGAAATATTTATAAAGTTTATTCAATGTGACACGTGTAATAATCATGAATGATATGTATGACGTGTAAGATGCAAATGAAGCGGGTGTTACAGGAATATTCTTGGGATATGCTAAAATATGCTAAATTTAAAAAACATAAAGAGTTTACAATAAAAGATCTTTAAAAGTTGTAGAATATGTACATGTCTCTTTTGATGAATTCGATTTTATTAGGCCATATTTGGCTCCTAAGGTTTCTAATAATTCTGATGAGTGTGAGATAGGTAGGTACAGAATAGGTAAGCTCTAACTCTGCAAATGTTCACGTTTCTCCAAGGATTAACATGATAGAATTACTAACTGCTGATGATGGTTTAGCAAACACTAAAACAACTAATCCACAAGAAGCTGCTGTTCCATCTACTCCAAAAGTAATTCAGCAAATTTTGGAACTTACTTACCATCTTGAAAATTAAACTTCAGACATCTCCACTTCTCAAGAACTACCGACTGCTGATACATCAGACAAGACCTACCTACTGGAGTTAGAGAAGTAAGAGATCACCCCATCACTCAAATCATTGGGGATCTCAATGTTGGTGTTCAGACAAGACAAGGTTCAAGAAATGATTTTATGTATTCTACTGCATTTGTTTCAAACATTGAACCCAAGAAGGTAGATGAAGCTCTGGAGGATCCAAGCTGGGTAGAGGCTATGCAAGAAGAGCTTAATCAATTTGAAAGATGCCAAGTTTGGAAATTGGTTCTTAGGCCTAAAGGACAAACTGTTATTGGAACCAAGTGGGTTTTTAGAAACAAGATGGATGAAAATGGGAATTTCACTAAGAATAAGGCAAGGCTACTATAGACAGGAGGAGTGAATTGACTATGATGAAACATTTGCTCCTGTTGCAAGACTAGAAGTTATCAGACTCTTCTTTGTCTATGCATCTTTTAAGGACTTCAAGCTATATCAAATGGATGTCAAAAGTGCATTTCTGAATGGTGAGGTGCAAGAAGAAGTCTACGTGGAACAGCTACCAGGATTCATAGACAACACAAGAAGAGAAGATGTCTATAAATTGAGAAAAGCACTGTATGGACTCAAGCAAGCTCCAAGGGCCTAGTATGAGACCCTTTCAAAGTTCTTGATTATTCAAGGCTTTGTAAGAGGTCAGATTGATACTACTCGTTTTATCATGAAACATAAATGTCATTCTTTATTAGTTCAAATTTATGTTGATGATATTATATTTGGCTCCACTAATGAAAACCTTTGTAAAAGGTTTGAAAAGGTTATATAGGGTGTTGTATTTTGTGTAGATTTGCTTGTATCCATAACCTAAGTCTAAGCCAAGATGACTAATAGGCCTGCGTGCCTGTTAGAGTGGCAACTTGCACTTAGACATTTGCTTGTAATAGCTTAGGATTGCTTTTTGAAATTAGCTTAGTCTTCAAAAGATAGCCCATTGTACATCGGATAAGTTCGTTCCAATCAAGTCCATCAAGACATCGGACAAGTTCGTTCCAACCAAGTCCATCAAGTCATCGGACAAGATCATTTCAGTCAAGCTTCATCAGCAATATTGAAGACCTAAAGATCGTTCGATCTAGACTTGTCTGAAGATATGCCTTAAGCTATCGGCAAAGTCATTCATTGACTTTGATACAACGATAACCTACAAACTTCATTCAATGATTCTTTCCTTATTAGGCATTCATCTCAGAAAAGGACATTCTGTCTGCATCAACTGTCTACCTATTTTTGGCAAAATGACAGAATTCAGACTGAACCTGGCAGAACCCCCTATCAGATCTCAACAGCAAGATTAGAGCATTAAATGTATTTAAATTTGAATTCTCCAAGGCTAAAGATCTCCAACGGCTACAAGGGGCTCCCTGAGTATAAATAGAAGACTCCAATGAAGCATTGAAGAACTCTCTGAATTAATAGCTCTGAATCTACAACTCTGAAATCTTCATCTTTAATAGCTAGTTCATTAAAAGCTTCAAAGCCAAATCTGTAAAACTATTCTTTGAAGAGCTCCAAACTAAGACGAAAAGTCTTTATTGCTCTTCATTGATTGCAATCCTTAGCATTCAAAGCTCACGAGAATTATATCTTTGTAAATATCAATTCTCCCACAAACACTTGGTCAACTCTATTTTTGTACACGATCCATTAGTGATCTACCTTGTAAAGATTCTAGTGAAAAAATTTAGTACACGATTTTCAAATCCAAAGTTGACCACTTTGGTTGTGGACGTAGCACTTATTTATAAGTGTGAACCATATTAAATTTCTTGTCTATCTATTTTCTGTGCTTGTGATTTGCTATTACTTATTAATTTCCATAATTCCAATAGCTTTCAGAATAACTGATCTTGTCCTATCAAGATCAGCCATCTTAAACTTGTCCTATACTTCACTCAATTTTGCTGCAAAATATTTTCTAACTCTTTTGTGAAGTAACTTTGTAAAACAAAATTTAAAATTGGACATAGGCTATTCAACCCCCCCCCTTCTAGCCTATTTGAGCACCCTGAGACCTAACATAGGGAAAATTTGAAATGAGCATAATGGGATAACTTACCTTCTTCCTAGAACTTCAAATTCAGTAAAGCTTAACTGGTATCTTTATCAGCCAAGCCAAATATGCAAAAGACCTTATCAAGAAATTTGGGTTTGAGAATGCAAACAACTTCAACACTCTAATGGCTACTAACTGTCATCTTGACTAAGATGAGAAGGGCAAAAAAGTGGACATGACTCTCTACAGAGGCATGATTGGTTCACTTCTATACTTAACTGCTAGTAGACTGACATTATGTTTGCTGTTTGTGTTTATGCTAGATTTCTAAGGAGTCTCACTTGCAAGCAGTCATGCAGATTATAAGATATCTCATTGATACAGCCAGCTTGGGTATTTGGTACCCAAGGGATTCATCTTTTACACTTATTGGCTATTTTGATACTAACTTTGTTTCTTGTAAGATTGACAGGAAAAGCACTAGTGGGACATGTTAGTTCTTAGGGAACAAACTAATCTCATAGGCCAGCAAGAAGCAAGCTTTTGTTTTAACTTCAACAACTGAGGCAGAATACATAGCTGTTAGTAGTTGCTGCTCATAACTGTTGTGGATCAAATAGCAACTTGTTAATTATGAGATCAAGACTGTTGATTACCCTATCATGTATGACAACACATCAACCATCTCAGTCTCTCAAAATCTTGTCATGCACTCCAAGACAAAGCACATTGATGTAACATATCACTTCTTGAAAGATCATGTGGAAAAAGGTAATATCAACATGAAATATGTACCTACTGATCAATAGATAGCTGATATTTTCACCAAGCCACTTAATTCAACCAGGTTTGCCTATCTTAGAGGAGAGCTTGGTATGCTTGAACTCAATCTTAACACTTGTTTATTTCTTTGTTAAAATACATTTGGTCGTTTATCTTTAGAGCTGCTAATATAATCTTATCAGCCAAGTGTAACATTGCTACCTCAGGTAAGTATTCGCGAATCTTCTATTATACTCTATCGGCTATTTTCAAACAGTAGGGACAAAATCTAAATTTTATCAAAGTATCTTTTGACTGAACCATCACTTTTACCCTACATTAAATATAGACTTCAAATTTTTATTAAATGTTGGACATTCTCTGTCATATAAAAGGACAGAATGATTACTTTTTACTGTTTTACTTTCTCCCTCTTCCAAAGCCACCAAAAACCTTTCAAAACCCTCACCATTGTTGAACTCTCATCCTTTTCTGAACCTTCGAATACTTAAATTCTTCAACGATTTCAGTTTCTAAACTATAATGGTAAGTGATTCTTGTCACGCCCCAATCCGAGCCCCCACATGGGGCCCCGAACTAAAGCATGAAAACATCTTTCTAACAAACAAAGGCTTTCGCAACTTAACAATATAAACACAATTACTATGGTTTAACTCATAACATGAACCAAAAGATCTAATAACCATCGAGCTACCATGCTCGTAAGTGTAATTACCCCAAGAACGGCCATACGGCCCTAACCAACATATCACATAATTACATCACCAAGTTAACTAGTCTAGTACACCCCGACATCACAAGTCGGAACAAAAGAATATTACAAGTATTACTACAATACTACCCATCAATTACAACCCAAAAGAGAGTTAAAGCAACTCTACATCTCGTCCTCACCAAAATACATTAGGTTAACAAAAGAGAGTATCTACCCAAGTTCACTCGAACCCTTTGCATGGATACTTCGTCGACCTCACTGCCCGCTACTGTTCGTATTCCTGCGAGGTAAGGGGGGAAAACAATGTGGAAGGGGGTGAGTCGAAGACTCAATAAGTTATTACTCATGCAACTACATGACTTGGTAACATGCAATGTGGATCAATAACTATTCTTTGAGAATGCAATGGATAAGCATAACAGCGACTATCAAATGTCATGAACATATATGATATGATACATTACACCCACTATCGTTACATTACCTTTCGCTATTAACAAGAGAGTATGGGGTCAAGGTACACCTCCGACCAACCTCCACCCTTATCACCCCATCACATAACACAATACCCAGGTCTTTACTAATAGAGCGCGCGCACTGGACCATCATGAGCCCAGTCCCTTACGACCTGGGGAAGTCAATCGGTCCGGTCACATCTCGGCTAGCAGGAGATGCGCCAAGCCCCACTATGGCCAGTAGCGGGGGAAAGGCCAGATTGTAGCTCAACTAAGACGTTTCACTAGCTCTCCACCCTCATGAAATGTTGGTGATGCTACAACCCCTTAAATTAGTTCCTTTTATCCATATGTTCAAGTCCCATAAGTTCATTCATTCATCGGGATGTTCAATTACTCTTCAAGGTTAAGGAACCAATCAATTCCATCATAATCTTGAGTTCTTTATCAATTTAGGACTCCGTAGAGTCTACAACCAAGTTCTTATTTAGTAACCAAACATGCTTTTCACATATACAACATGATTTTCATTTAGTAACCAAGTCATGCTTTTCACATATACAACATGATTCTCATTTAGTAACCAAATCATACTTTTCACATATACAACATGATTCTTATTAGATTTTACCTTCTCAGCATGGGAAGACAAGGCTTACTTCAAGGAATGCAAGATTCATGGCACTAGTTCATTTTAAACACCAAACATATCATATAACCATCATTTTTCTTATCTAACATAAAGTACATAGTTTATGGCATGCTTAATACCAATGAACATGAAAATGGGTGCAATAACTTACACTCCACCAAGACCACCTATGATGGAATCAAGATTACTTTGGTTGGAACTCTTCCTCTTGCAAGGCTCTTCGATTCTACGGTGTCGGATCGGCAAAACTCCTCCAAAATCTCAAGATTTCCTTACTTTCTCACTCTAGGGCTCTCTATTTCTCTCTCTATTTTCTCCAAGGATGGGAGGATGAAAATGAGGAGTTATCAACTCCAAAGTGGTGTTTTGAGGTGGGGAAATGACTGATCTTTCGGCCCCATGACGTGGCACAACCTCAGCCTTGGAATTTTTTTCAGTGAGAAGAAGAAAGAAAAATCTCGGGTGAACATTCTGGGCGCTATGTGGACGCATTATGTGGCTGCATGGTTTCTATGTGGGCGCCTGGTGCGGCCACATAGTATCCAGAAACTCTATGCCAAGGTTGAGCTCGCACTATGCGGCCGCATAGTGACCAGCTCAGGTCAAGGCCTACTAAAGTCTTCCAAAGTGTTTCCAAAACACTCTCAAGTCAACCTAAGGTGATTCTAAGTCCAAGGGAAGGTCAAAACATATGCAAACTACTCTCGAAAGTCCTATAACCAAGCCTCGAAGTGTATCGTACGATGGACACCGTCAACTACCAGACTTAAACTCGAAGTTCAAGGCATGTGAAATGCACGAAATCATTTAATGCACAACAAGTTATAAATGTAGAATGCACATGAAATATGAATGATACTAAACTCATAATAGGGTTTTGGGGTCTTACAATTCTTGACATCCTCTTTCATTTAATTCAAGTTTCAGTCCATTTCATCAGTTATATGCAATGATTTCTGGATTTATGAACTATTGTATTTGACGTCATTTTGAAAGTTGCGAATGTTGAATTTTGTTAAATTTTGGTTGTTTGTTGATGATTTCTGGGTATCTATTATGTATATCGTGCTTAAATTATGAATATTTTCAACTTTGCACTTTAGATTTTTTGGAAATGTTGAATTTTTATGTTTAGCTAAAATCCCTGGTTATGAACTGTTAAAGTTGGTGAAGTTTTGCTTTTTGAAATGTATATTCACTAACATATATTGGGTTTTAATTTCAACAGTGCTGGTATTTATGTACCAACCATTCTTAAATTTGTTGTTGTTTATATAGGCTAAGAAATCTTCTGCTAAAAATGCTGATGCCACAACCTTTGCTGGTACTGCTCTTCAGCAACCAGCTAAGTCTTCAAGGGCTGCTAAGGCTTTTCAAAGGTCAATTGGCTATCTTCCCAGAAGCATCTATCACCTAGGAGTGACCATTAATGCTCAATTTGTTAAATAGTACTTGTAGACACCCAACATTCGTACACCTACATTATACGAATTATCCAATAAACAACTGTTTATTTACAAATGGACTAACACATGTTTCTATGATTATTTCAGGAAACAACATATACAACGGACTGTCAACGTCCCACAAATACAACAAGCTTCGGTTAGATCAACATCAAGGGTCAAACTCGAAGATACAACATACATAACAGGACTAACGACGTCCAAACACACAAACAACCTTCAGTTAGATAAACATCAAGGGTCCAGACTAAAGATACACAGCTTAGAAGAGCCAAAGTGCAAGACACAAAGCCTGAAAAAAACCAAAAACATGGTTTGGTGCGCTGAAGCCTTGCTGAGTGCGCTGATACACACAAACAGGGTTTGGTGCGCGGACACCATGCTAGGTGCGCCGCACACCAAACCAGTATTTGCCCTAGAAGTCAAGCCACTTGGCCGTTGAAGACTTTGAAGGCTGGAGGAAGTTTCCTCCAAACTTGGCCCGGAGAGTAACCATCAAATATCTCTCCCAGGCTCCCCTATATAAAGAGATGATCAGCTTTCTCTTTCAACAACGAAGAACTCACTTAAAGAGCTCACACACACACACACACACACACATAACTCTCTCTCTATCAAGCCTCTTTTTGAGGAAAAAAAGAGAGAAAAAAAAGAGAAAAGAGTATTGACTCTCTCTCAACAAAGACAAAACGTAAGTCTTCCTTTCCTCGATTGGTAGCAGTGGAAGCACAACGGTCAGGCTAAGAGCTAGTGTTAGGTCCATGAAGATGTGCTCAGAATATAGGCTAGAGGGGGGGGGGGTGAATAGCCTATATGACCTTTATTAAATATTTCATCAAATTTAAAGATTATGTCGAGAGATAATAATGAAATTATTAATAAGAATAGGTCATCTTCCTTGTTTAAGCAACACAGCCTATATAGTGGAATCAGCTAATGTTCATCAGCAGACTTTAAGGATGGCTGATAGGAAGATATTGTTATACTTAGCTGGAATAGAAGAATTTGAGTAGCAGAAGAATAAGTAGCATAAGTATAACAATCAAGATTAAAGCAGCTGTAAATAAATAGGTACATGTTTATCATAATCAACAAACTAAAATCTTGTATTAGATGCATCAATTACTTTCCACAACCAGATTGCATAAGATATATATCATAAATTACAGGAAAGACAAGTAAAGGCTGAGTGTAACAAAATATGATTTATATTAAAATTCAGCAGAGGTTCGCTCAAAGACAAACATGCTTAATACATCAACCTAGACTCTCTAACCTAGCAATCTCCTAGGAAAGAAAATGGAGAGATTAAGAAAGCGAAATCAAATTTATCGAAAATACATTGGAAGACATAGTTAATATTTATTAAGTTGTCTTCCTGTAGTATCAACTCAAAAATTTTGTTGTGAGAAGAAAATATTAGGCATTGTTCAAATCACTTGTATTTGAACAATTGAGTGTTGAGCACTCGGCCAAGAGTGATGACAATTCATTGCACAATCGACAGCCCTTATAATGTTATATAAGTCTATCGATATGAATGCAGTATGAATTATTATGCTCTGGTTCTTCATCGGACATCTTCAAGCTTAATCAGTCTTCAACGACTTGCAGGAAGCTTGGTCTCTAGCTGTGGATTTGAAGTGTAGCAATTAAAGAGACTGAGTCTTTCGAAGGAAGAAAGAAATCAAATCAAGAACGAAGTTCTTGATCAAGCAAAGCTTCTTCGCCTTAGGAATTTCAGGTTTCTCTTTCACAAAGTATTTGTTTTAACACTTGTATTTTTCTCACTCTAAGTGTTGTTACAGATTGGAAGCACTAAGAACAATATCAACCACCAACACTCCTTGAATGAGAGAATGAGAGTTTTCTTTTATAGGCTGAGAAGATGAAGTAGTCGTTGGAGCTTGGATGAGTTTTTGCCCGTTAGCGATCTGGATCATTAATGCATTAAAGTGCATTGTGTGGATTGTTGGGCAAAGACCTTCTGTTTAAGCTTTGTCTTGAAGTCTATCCGTGATTCAGGCTTGTCAGGATGGGACGTGACATGCATGCCTGGGATGTAGCGCACTGTGTTTGGCTTTTTATGGAATGTAGCGTTGGAGACTGGAACCAATACACAGAAGAGGAAATGTCTTCTGAATAATAGTCAAAGCACATACATTGATGCGTATCTTGAGCTGTCAAGAAGATCTTGTAACGGATCTATTTTTGAATTGTAGCTTTGAGCAACGACCGATGTTCCTCTTGTGAATAATCGGCTTCTTTGCAGTTGTCTGATGAAGAGCATGGCTGATACTTGGATCTGCCGATATAAAATTGATGTGGTAAAGAATGCTGATAAGGCATGGTTGGTGGAGATGTCTATATGAGTAGTCATCTTTTCTTGGTAGGACAAAGACTCGGACATGTAGAAAGACTTCCTAGTCTAATAACCTATGCATTGTTTCATCAAGTTGTCATACTAACCGGTACGCAGCCCTTTTAGCCACTTGTGAAACATGTGTTGTAATGGGAACAAGCAAATCACTGTGTTGGAATATGCAAACATATATATCAGCTGTTTCACAGGCATCAAAGTACTTTGCCTACCAACCATCAAAGTACTTTGCCTTGGGCTAGAGCTGTGTTGGTGTTCACCATTCTAACTGGAGGATCGGTCGATATTGGGGCCATAATTAATTTCCAAATGAGATTTGTTGTTTTGGGGAATTCACCATTGGGATTCTGTTTCCCAAGTTTGATCACGGCGTTGTGTAGGAAAGAAGACGTAGTCTGGGAGGCGGATTTGGAAAGATTACCAGTAAGACCGAAGATTTCATTCGCCTCCTTAATTACAAATGCCCGTGATTTCAGTCAAAGGCGGGTGCGAGCGGCAGTGGCTGAGTCCGATGAAGAAGAGGATAATGAACCAAGTGCTGAAGAGGAATTCAATGTGCAAGCCCAAATGGAAGAGATGTCCAACAAAATTGAGGAGATGGGAATACAGCAAGAATAATTCTATGGTGATGCAAGGGCAACTCTGAGGGCCATGCAAGCCCGAGAGGAGCAATTTCAAGGCTGGACCATCTCCGCGTTTCAAGACATGGCTACTGCACAGGGGGTCCAGAACTTGCCCCCTTGGCCTCCGACTCTTCCACCTGAATTTTGAACGTCAATTGGATAAATCTTCGTGCCCCTGTTTTGGATATGCTCCACATCGAGGACGATGTGGAAAGTAAGTTTGGGGGTGAGAGTCTCTCATGGGTTTATGACAGTATTTCTGCTACCTACTACCTATTTTGTTTGCTGTTTTCTTAGTATAGTTTTTATTGCTTTTGTAGAAGTAATTCTCTTTAGTAGTCTTTGTAGTTTTATTGCTTAATTTTTTTTTTTTGAGTTTTTAGTTTGGTGTGGGGGTCACCGCCCATGATGATATTCCCGTGGTTCGAAAAGTTTGATTTTGCTAGGGATCGATGCTATGGAACAACGTGGATAGTAACTGGATCGCTGATGTGAACTTTAAACCTCCAATCTTTTGAGCACTTATGTCATGAATTGAACTGTTAAAAGGTTTAGCTGACTTTATAGAGTTTATAGTACACCTAGCATTCCGTTGAGTCAAGGTTTTGGGAAGAAATTGAGAGTAGTCATGAAATCTTTAAACTATTATTACTCCTTGAAGTTAGGCCTAAACAGAGTTTAAGTAATCCGAAACCAAAAAAAAAAAAAAAACTTCTTTGTGAAGACTTAGTTTAGCTTCGTAGCCTTTTTAACTCGAGTTAGTAAGCTCGTAGGGGTGTTTCTACACCTAATGTCTTAAGGCCATCTGGTTTGAGAAATCATTAGCCTAACACTCGTTACATGGGTTAATTAGAAAGCTTAAGGGAGCTGAACATTGCACTGTCCACAAGGTTGTTTTGAAAAAAAAAAAAATTTGTTTCGGTATTGCTACTTATGTTTGTAGTAATGAATGAGATAATTATCGATTTTTATATTTCATGAAGTACTCTGAGGAATGTATGTACTTAAGTTCTTAATGGTCTTGATCAGGAATGGAAGTGGTACTTGGCTCTTTAACGAATTTTAAATTTTGGTACTATTAAGTAATGGCTTTACACACACACGGAGATTTGAGGGGATTTGATGTGATTAGGTGAAGGTCTATGTTGGAAGTTTGCGCTGTAAAGATTAATGTGATGATGTGGGATCTTCTGAGGCAATATGGTGACTTATGCCAAAATGTTTTGACTTATGAAAAAATGTTTTTACTTTTGTATTTATTAGTTTTCTTATTTTCGCTCGAGGACTAGCTTTAGTTTAAGTTTGGGGGTATTTGATGAATGAGTTTTATACTCATTTATTGGGTATTTTCTAGGCTTAAATCATGCTATTTCTCTACCTTTTGTATTCTAACATGGGTTGCTAGTATTTAATGGAAGTTTCAGGGAGTACAGTGTCAAGTGGACTAAATAAGAAGCATTAGGAGCAATAAAGGAAGATCGGGGGCCTGGATGAAAGCTTAAGAAAGTTTAAGGAGAAAGGAAGTAAGTCGAGCTAAAGCGATCGCTCTAAGGAGATCGCCTTTGAGACATTGACTCCATATTGAAGTAAAGCGATTGCTCTGGCTGATATAAAGCGATCGCTTTGTCCCGTTTTTGGCTCTGGGCAGTTTTGTAATTTTAAATTTAGGGCTATTTTCCCTGTTCCTTAGTATATAAGTTAGCCTCCATTTTGGATTGAAGGGGGGACGTTTTTGAAGGAAGTTTTAGGCTAGAGAGAATTAAGTTTCATCTTGTATTCCTTGGAGTAATTGTAAGTATGTTTTCATCATTGAATTGTGCTGTTTTGCAATCAATGATGAGCTAAACTCATCTTTCTAGGGATTGGATGTAGATTGTATCAAATTCTTATGCTCTAATTTATTTATTATTCATTCAACATCTTGTGTTTCAATGGAGTATTAAAATAGAATCTCTTATGGTGTTTATGCGAGGTCGTATATTTTACCGTTTTGATTATTTGGATATAGTGAATTGTACGACCATAATACATAAGCTATATGTGTGCCATCTCCATTGTTACTTAAATTCTATTGATTCATGACCATGCTAAGATAAGATTTAGGTGTTATAATCTATATGTACTTAAAGGATTCTCGAATTGTTATATGGATGGACCAAGAAAGTATAACAATTTGAGGGTACTAAGATTGCAAACCGCGACCCAAGCGTCCCAATCTTTATTTATGTGATTACCCTTGATGTTGATTGATATATTATTTGCATGAGCATAAGAAGGCGATACAATTGAAATCCAATTCCTAGATTCTTTCCACACTTGATAAATTCTTTATTTACATGCTTTGATAATTTAGTTGATTAATTAGTTGATAAATTAGTTTAATTCTTGTCATTAGTTTTAAGAGAAATCAACAAAACCCCCTTGTCATTTATTTTTGCTGTTTAAATTACTAGTTAACAAAATCAATCATTCTCTTGTCTCTGTGGTTCGATCCTTGTCTCTGCACATCTATACTCTAGTGTACTCGTGCACTTGTGAGGTAAAATTTAATTTATCAAGTTGTTACATCTATGATTCTTGGTTGTATGAGTTCCTGCCTTAAATACTCATAGAAGATCATTAGCAACATTTATGAGCTAAAAATAGCTCCAGAAATTCAATAATACAAGTGAGACTTAATAAGCGCAATAATCGAATAATTACTCAAAATATAGCTTATAAGTGTAAAACAAAACAATTATGAAATTAGGAACTAGGGTTACTTTCTCACTATACCCTTTGAACATATCTGCTTATAGTAGTTGAAGAACTTGTTCTGATGTTGAGCATAAGTTCATTGAATGTATCTTTTAGGCAGAAGCTTTCCGTTGAAGAAGAACAAATTCATCATTGATGTCCTTAGACTAAGAGCTAATATTCATAGTGATTTAGAGATGACATAAATCTGATTTCCCTTGAATTACCTTTGAAGATCTTTTGATTTCATTTGCTTTAAACTTTGAGTGATTAGTTACATATTTTTTCTAGATGAATAATTAGCAAAGTCTTCAGAAACTAAGTATCATAGAATGTAGAGATCAGCAGATTCTATGATAGGAAGTTTTTGACACTTAGACATATCCAAAAAGATACTAGTAAGAACCTCAATTTCTTATGATACAAGATCACACGAATTTGAACTGAGAAGCTTTCTCGAAAAGGTGTTAGATTGAAACAATCGTTAGCCTTATATCAAGATGACAATTTTTCATAAGTATACTAGAGTAATTCATCCATCAATTAGAAAGTTGATACATTTGCTAGAGGATATGACATGGATTTGAAAACGGATTATTTTAAAAAGAACATTATCCTTAGCAAGTCAAACTCTATTTGACTATAGTACTTTTCTTCATAATATCAATTGAAGAATATATTTCTGTCATATAAAAGATTTTCCTATAGTAATCACACAGTCATCATAATAATATTTTTTCACAAGATTTTGAAAACAAAAATGATTTTGATTTGTAAAAGTATTTTCATAATAGCTTCCAGATCTCTCAGTCAAAAGATTTTCAGAAATGAGGATTTTGAAAACAAATCTTTTCGACTATACATCTAATCTGAGCGACTGGATCTGAACTCTCAGGTTGTCAAGCCTGGAATGAAGTTTATAGAGTACTGACTTTGATACCAATTGTTAGGTCCATGAAGATGTGCTCAGAATATAGGCTAGAGGGGGGGTGAATAGCCTATATGACCTTTATTAAATATTTCATCAAATTTAAAGATTATGTTGAAAGATAATGATGAAATTATTAATAAGAATAGGTCATCTTTCTTGTTTAAGCAATATAGCCTATATAGTAGAATCAGCTAATGTTCATCAACAGACTTTAAGGATGGCTGATAGAAAGATATTGTTATACTTAGCTGGTATAGAAGAATTTGAGCAGCGGAAGAATGAGTAATATAAGTATAACAGTCAAGATTAAAGCAGCTTTAAACAAATAGGTACATGTTTATCATAATCAGCAAACTAAAATATTTTATTAGATGCATGAATTACTTTCCACAACCAGATTGCATAAGATATATATCATAAATTACAGGAAAGACAAGTAAAGGCTGAGTGTAAAAAAATATAATTTATATTAAAATTCAGCAGAGGTTCGCTCAAAGACAAACATGTTTAGTACATCAACCTAGACTCTCTAACCTAGCAATCTCCTAGGAAAGAAAAGGGAGAGATTAAGAAAGCGAAATCAAATTTATCGAAAATATATTGAAAGACATAGTTAATATTTATTAAGTTGTCTTCCTGTAGTATCAACTCGATAAATTTGTTGCGAGAAGAAAATATTAGGCGTTGTTCAAATAACTTGTATTTGAACAATTGAGTGCTGAGCACTCGGCCAAGAGTGATGACAATTCATTGCACAATCGACAGCCCTTATAATGTTGTATAAGTCTGCCGATATGAATGCAGTATAGATTATTATGCTCTAGTTCTTCGTTGGATATCTTCAAGCTTGATCAGTCTTCAACGACTTGCAGGAAGCTTGGTCTCTAGCTGTGGATTTGAAGTGTAGCAACTGAAGAGACTGAGTCTTTCGAAGGAAGAAAGAACTCAAATCAAGAACGAAGTTCTTGATCAAGCAGAGCTTCTTCGCCTTAGGAATTTTAGGTTTCTCTCTCACAAAGTGTTTGTTCTAACACTTGTATTTTTCTCACTCTAAGTGTTGTTACAGATTGGAAGCACTAAGAACAATATCAACCATCAACACTCCTTGAATGAGAGAATGAGAGTTTTCTTTTATAGGCTGGAGAAGATGAAGTAGTCGTTGGAGCTTGGATGAGTTTTTACCCATTAGCGATCTGGATCATTAATGCATCAGAGTGCATTGTGTGGACTATTGGGTAAAGACCTTCTGTTTAAGCTTTGTCTTGAAGTCTATCCGTGATTCAGGCTTGTCAGGATGGGATGTGACATGCATGCCTGGGATGCAGCGCACTGTGTTTGGCTTTTTATGGAATGTAGCCTTGGAGACTGGAACCAATACACGGAAGAGAAAATGTCTTCTGAATAATAGTCAAAGCACAGACATTGATGCGTATCTTGAGCTGTCAGGAAGATCTTGTAACAGATCTATTTTTGAATTGTAGCTTTGAGCAACGATCGATGTTCCTCTTGTGAATAATTAGCTTCTTTGCAGTTGTCTGATGAAGAGCATGACTGATGGTTGGATCTGCCGATGTAAAACTGCTGTGGTAAAGAATGCTGATAAGGCATGCCTAGTGGAGATGTCTGTTGGTGAGACATTGTTGGTAGACATGTCTGCTGGCGCTAGTAGATCTAATCCATATGAGTAGTCGTCTTTTCTTGGTAGGACAAAGACTCGGACATGTACAAAGACTTCCTAGTCTAATGACCTATGCATTGTTTCATCAAGATGCCACACTAACCGGTACACAACCCTTTTAGCCACTTGTGAAACATGCGTTGTAATGGGAACAAGCAAATCACTGTGTTGAACTATGCAAACATATATATCAGCTGTTTCACAGGCATATTTCTAACAGCTGGCTTGATCCAATATTACACAACGGCCTAGAACTTGGCCTGATTTCTATAAAAGGACAGAAGGTAACCCCTTCCATTCGTTAGTCTGTTTAGATATGTAAATAGATATAATAAATGTATGTAATTATTTTAATATATTTCAATATATTTAAAATACATGTAAAGTTTATATTCTATAAATAACAAAACTTGCGATAATTAAATACGAGCATGCAAATGTGTAGAGATCAAAAGGGCGAGTTGGGTGCGTAAAACCTTCCCAACTTGTAACTTGGCCCCCGAACCCATAATCTAAAGTTTTTCTCCCGTTTACTTTATAAACGAGAGTGGCGACTCTGTTTTCAAAGATGAACATATTTTTCATGTTTATCAAATCATAAAATCAATAGAGGAAACTCACAAGACTCTAGCGAAAAAGGCCCAAAGGGAACGATCTGCGGATCGGGGCACTCCAAGTGGAAACTCTGCTGGGGACCTTTGTTTTTAAATAAATAAAAAAAAGAGCCATACTCATTTTTTATACACAATTGCGTGTTCACATGTTTAAATATCGCGAATTTGTTTGATTTTTATAACATGACTAAAATGTTATTTGTGTAGTATATATACTACTCAGTCCATATCTAACCCCTACAGGTACAAATTCATTTATTTTTTATTTATACAGAATCAACGCCCATCATTCATTTGTACATTCATTTATGTCTTTTTTTATTTTGGAAAATAGGACCCAAATGCAATTAATAGAAATAGGATAGAATTTTCATTTTTTCCATTTCTTTTCTTTTCTTTCCTCAAGGTTTTAAACCCTCGATCTGTGGATGTGTTTCCTTTCATGCTAGTTTCAACTGCTAACAAAACACAACCCACATCACATGAATCAGAAAAAAAAGGATATATTTTCCTCTTATTATGTATATATCTGTCTTACTTTCATTTACATATAAATTGTAAAAAGAGTCTCTTGGATACTGCGCACACACATGCACTCATATATTCCGAACAGTTGTCAAATTTTAAACCCTGGTTGTAGCGACCCGACCCGAGATCCGATGTGAATCTCGTTCGGTCCGCGAGTAAACGGAGAAACACAAAAGTAGCATCTCAAAATTTCCTTTTAAAAAGAATGCAAAGTCATGAGAAAACCCTGTAATGCACGTGCAAGTTTCTTTAAAACGACAAGATCTTTAAAACAATAGTAAACCTCAACGGCGAAACAGGCCGGAGAAACTACACGTTAGTTAGCAACAACAGCCACGAGCTAACAGGCTCGGTACATGTATAAACCATATCAGAGTGCGCGGAATTGAAAGTGAATAAATATATATACATCAACACGGCAACCATGCCGGCATAACAAAAGAATATAAGAAGTAACACACGAGACTACTACCCAACAAATACATTGTTTAAATAACAAGTACACCTTCGGCCTCACCAAAAGAAAATAATAGGCACAAGGTGCACTACCAAAAGAAGATGTCCAAATGGAACTGAACTCGAGCAACTAAGGATTCCTCGCCGGCCCTTGATTTAAGGAAAATAAATAAACATGAAACGGGGTGATTCGAAACTCAATAAGCTGCTAATGCAACAATATGACATGCTAGATGCAAGACAGTAAATGTAGCAAGTATTCATGCCATCACGAAAACAGTCTCAATACATAACGAATGCAACATGTATTGCACATGGCCAAACAACCCCATACTACACGAGAGGCTCAACGATCGCCAACCATCCCATACCGGTTGGAAACCATGACCAACATTTGCTTATACAGGAAGCACATAAGAGTTGTAAGTAAACAAGTTACAAATGATACGGCATCGAGGTACACCTCCGACCAAACCAATACTTCCAACCAACCAACCAATATAATACCAAATGTAGCGCCGTTGTTGATGTGCTCAAACAAGAAAACCAAATAACATAACACAGTGTGAACCATCTTCTGTATTCACGTCAACGGGTGATCTTGGTCTTACAACCCAAGAATCAACCACGAATATAGCTTACCATGGTTGCGTTTATTCCGTACAACAAATGGCACTATAACCCTACCGTGGCCAACAGTAAGGCGAGGCCTGATGTATTGGCCTTCGACTATTACGTAGCCCCAGCTCCCGCAATAATCAAGCGTCAATACACCGCCAACACATATGCTATGGACTTAACTAAATGCACAAGTAGATGTTTACTCGACATTTAAAATAAAAGGTCATACTCCAAAGTAGGGAGTATACCCCAACAATAACATTCAACAATAATACGAATGTCACAAGTGAGTTATAATAATCCCACACCACGAATAACCAACTTACAAAAATTATGACAATTTACGTAATATCAAAACACACAACCGGTGTAACCAAATTTCCAAACGAATCACTCGAATCATCCAAGAATTCCCAAGTCACACACGTGGTCTCATAAATTATGAAATCCTAACGAACTCCGTTAGAGTCATTTTTGGTTTCTAATGAGTTCGAGTTTACGCGAACTAATCATACCGTAAACTTAATAATTACTAATCATATTTCGCATTTTTAAAATGTAAACATGAGTCTCCAAACACATTCAAAAAGTCAACCACGAATTTAAAAGGTCAACATAGTCAAACATACTCAAAATTGATGATTTCTAACATATATCATCAAATAACAAGCCCAAGATGAATAACAATTCATAATTGAGGAAGAACAAAGGATAGTAGCTTACTACTTGAAGATTCAATCCAAGAAAAGTTGCATGCAAGGTTATGAATGGCTTCTCCTAGCCAATAGCTTCACAATGGTGGTGTTGATTGTAATTTGGTCTTCAATTGAGCAAGAAACAAGGATCTTCTTGCACAAACTCTTCTCTCTTTCTTTCTTTCTTTGCCAAGGTTGAATATAGAGTTATGGAGAGAGTCTTGACTCTCCAAAGGACTTAAGGTGACTAAACTAATCTGATTTTCCATGCCTTGGTCGTGGCTTGATCTCAGCCTTTGAGACCAAGTCAAATGGTCAACAACTTAAAATTTCGTCTAACAAAAATAACAGAGTCTGGCGCTTTGCACGGCCGTGTCATGTAAAGGCGCACGGTCGTGTCACTCGCGCACGGCCGTGCCAAGAAAGGCTGCACGGCCGTGCCAAACTTACTGGAATGTTTGGCCACTCTTGCACGGCCGTGTCATGCAAAGGCGCACGACCGTGTCACTCTCGCACGGCCGTGCCATTAAAGGCTGCGTGGCCGTGCCAAACTTACTGTCCAGTCCCACTTCTAATTATCTCTATTTCCTTGGTTTGATCATTTTGGCCACCCTAGGTGATTACACAACACTTATAACATATATCCATACACTTGAAATGTGAACAATAAACTCAAATGCAAGCATATTTGAATGATTTATGCACATGAAATGACGATGTCAATGTGAGAGGCATAAATATAGAATGAATGCGAATGGTGCAAATAGTGCGGGTGTTACATCCTCACCCCCTTAGAATAAATTTGACCGCGAATTTACTTACCCAACTTAACGAATAGGGAAGGGTACTTCGCACGCATCTCATGTTCTAATTCCCAAGTGGCCTCCTCGATGTTATGACTTCTCCACAAGACTTTCACAAGGGGAATAGATTTCGACCTCAACACTTGTTCTTTTATGTCGAGTATTCTCACGGGTTGCTCAACATAGGAAAGATCGGGTGTCAAGTTTACCGGCTCATACTCCAATATGTGCGATGCATCCGATAAGTACTTCCTCAACATAGACACATGAAACACCGCATGAACGCCCGACATCGACGGTGGTAGGGCAAGTCTATAGGCAAACTTTTCAACGCTTTCCAAAATTTTAAACGGACCAATGAACCTTGGAGTCAATTTCCCTTTCTTACCAAACCTCTTGACCCCTATTCGTGGCTAAACCTTCAAAAACACATGATCACCTACCTCGAATTCAAGGTCCCTCCACCGATGATCCGCATAACTCTTTTGCCGACTCTGAGCCGTTTTCAACATTTCCCGAATAAGCTTCACACTCTCAACTAATTCATGAACCATGTTAGGACCCCATAGCTTTGCATCGCCGACTTCATCCCAACAAATTGGTGAACAACACTTTCTTCCATACAGAGCTTCATAAGGAGCCATCTCAATAGCCGATTGGTAGCTGTTGTTGTACGCAAACTCTATCAATGGTATGTGTGAATCCCAAACCCCTTTGAAATCCATTGAACACGCTCGCAACATGTCCTCAAGTATCTGTATGGTCCTCTCGGATTGTCCGTCTGTCTGTGGATGAAATGCCGTGCTATGAGTTAACTTTGTACCCAAAGCATTCTGAAGTGATTGCCAAAATCGCGAAGTGAATCGTGGATCTCGATCCGACACTATGATAACTGGCACCCCACGTAACCTCACAATTTCCTGTATATACAAGGTAGAAAGTTTATCCATCGGGTAAGTTATCGCAATAGGAAGGAAATGTGCCGACTTGGTCAACCTGTCAATAATAACCCAAACCGCATCATGACCTCTACGAGTCATTGGCAACCCTGTCACAAAATCCATCGCTATATTCTCCCATTTCCATTCCGGAATCTCCAATGGTTGTAACAATCCTGCCGGTCGTTGATGTTCCACCTTTATTCTTTGACAAGTCAAGCACCTTGATACAAACTTGGCTACTTCTCTCTTCATACCACTCCACCAAAAGTTCTTCTTCAAGTCTTGATACATCTTAGTACTCCCCGGATGAATCGTGTATCTAGACTTGTGAGCCTCTTCTAATACTTTCCTTTTAACTTCATCAATCACCGGTACGCAAACTCTATTTCGAAACATAAGGACACCATCACTGTTCTTCGAGAAATCTGTTGTCTTTCCTTCATTCAACCCATTAATCAATGTCTTCAATTCCGGGTCGTCCTCTTGTGTTTCTTTAATTCTTTGGATCAATACTGGCGTAGCCCGAAGGTTAGCAAAAATCACTCCCTGCCTCGATCTACATGGACCCCAATCTCGAACATCCTCAAGCATTTTCTATTCACGAGTCATCAAGTAAGACATGTACGCTTTTCGGCTAAGTGCATCCGCTACTACGTTAGCTTTCCCTGGATGATACAAGATAGTACAATCGTGATCCTTAAGTCGTTCCATCCATCTCTGCTGTCTATTGTTCAACTCCTTTTGAGAAAATATGTACTTAAGACTCTTGTGATCGGTGAACACTTCAAACTTAGCTCCGTAAAGGTAATGTTTCCACTTGTGTAAAGCAAAGATGATCGCAGCTAACTCAAGGACGTGGGTTGGATAATTCTGTTCAAATGGAGTCAACTTCCGAGAAGCATACGCTGTCACTCTCCCATTCTGCATCAAAACACAACCCAAACCCTCTTTCGAAGCATCACTGTATATTACTAACCCATCCTGTCCGTTCGGTAGTGCCAAGATCGGAGCCGTGGTCAACCTCTTTTTCAGCTCTTGGAAACTTGCTTCGCATTTATCATCCCATACAAAGGGTTTATTCTTTTGTGTTAAGTTCGTCATCGGAGTCACAATTTTAGAAAACCCTTCAATAAACCTCCGATAATAACCCGCCAAACCCAAGAAGCTCCGAATCTCCGTTACCGACTCGGGTCTTTTCCAATTCACCACTGCCTCAATCTTAATTGGATCCACCGAAATACCATTACCCGAAACAACATGGCCTAGAAAAGAGATTTCCTCGAGCCAAAACGCACACTTACTAAACTTCGCATATAACTTCTTTTCCCTCAACACCGACAATACCAACCTCAAATGTTTCTCGTGTTCCTCCCGAGATTTTGAGTACACAAGAATATCATCGATGAATACCACCACAAAACAATCCAGATAAGGCAAGAATATTCTATTCATTAGATCCATAAACACAGCTGATGCATTTGTCAACCCAAATGGCATCACCACAAACTCGAAGTGCCCGTATCGAGTTCGGAGATCAAATTTAGAGTACACGACGGAGCCCTGTAGTTGGTCAAATAGGTCATCAATGTGTGGAAGGGGATACTTGTTTTTAATGGTCACTTGATTTAACTCCATGTAATCAATGCACAATCTCAAGGAACCATCTTTCTTTCTTACAAACAATATCGGTGCACCCCACGGCGATACACTTGGCCTAATAAAACCCCGATTCAGCAATTCTTCCAACTGTACCTTTAATTCTTTCAATTCTGCCGGTGCCATACGATATGGTGCCTTCGACAATGGAGCAGTACCTGGCAATAATTCAACACAAAATTCTAACTCTCTATCTGGAGGCAAATCATATTTAGATGAAAATACATCCGAAAATTCACATACAATTGGAACATCCTCCAACACAACAACTTTCTTCGATTTATCAACCACACATGCCAAATACCCTGTACACCCATGTGATAATAATTTTCGAGCCTTCAAAGCCGAAATCATATGAATATCACTCATGCATTTATCACCCTCAAACATAAACGAAGGCATATCAGGCAATTCAAATGTAACAACTTTCTTACGACAATCAACTATGGCGTGATAAGTGTGCAACCAATCCATACCCAAAATCACGGATAGGCAAGACTATTAAATCCGCAAGCAAAACATGGCCATCAATAACAACTTCACATGCACGATGAACATTAGAGGCAATTGTTAGGTCCAAGGTTGCTCAAGATAGGCTAGAAGGGGGGGGGGGTTGAATAGCCTATGTCCAATTTTTGAAATTGATTTAAAAATCTTACTTCACTTAAGTTTAAAAGGTTTTGCAGGCGGAAGTCTTGTGAAGTATAGGATAAGTTGGAATATCTGATCTTCACAGGACAAGATCAGCAGTTTACAAAAGATTTGAAATCTGGAAATTTAAAGCAACACAAATAATTCACAATCACACAAGTAGACAGAGTATTTAATATGGTTCACACTTATAAATAAGTGCTACATCCACAACCAAAGTGGTCAACTTTGAATTTGAAAACCTTGTACTAAGTTTTTCCACTAGATATTTTACAAACTAAGTCTCTAATGGATTGTGTACAAAAATTTTGTTGACGAAGTGTTTGTGTGGGAGAATTGATATCTATAAGATACAATCCTCGTGAGCTATAAAAAGCTAAGTGTTGCAATCAATGAAGAGCTTTAATGGACTAGACGTCTAAGTATGAAGCTCTTCAATGAATAAGTACAGATAGGACGTTTAAGCTTTTAAGAACTTGAAGCTGATGAAGATTCAGAGTTGAAGTAGTTGAGAAGTTGAAGAGTTCTTCAATGGAGCAATGTAGTCTCCTTTTATATGAAGGAGGAAGCTTGGAGCCGTTGGAGATGTTCTAATTTGAATTTAAGAGCAATTAATGCTCTAATCTGGTTGTTGATCTCTGATAGGCTGATCTGCATCTTGCAGTCTGTCTTCTGACACTTTGCTAAAAATAGGCGGTCTGCGCTTGCAGGAGGAATGTCCTTTTTCTGAAATTATGCCAAGAATGGAAACCTTCATTAAATAAGATTTGCAGGTTAACGTTGCATCGCAATTAATGAAGTCTTCGAATTAGGACATGTCTTCGACAGATCTCTATCGGACGTTCTTGGGACTTCAACATTGCTGATGAAGCTTGGCTGATGCGAGCTTGTCCGATATCCAAATGAAGACTGCTGGTTCAAAATTTGCCTATTGTGCAGAGGACGTCCGATGTCCTATAGACTATTCTTCTTCAAGACATATACAATGAGCCACCCTAAGCTATTCAAGCTATGCAAGTACAAGTTGCCACACTAACAGACACGCAGGCCCATTAGTCACCTTGTTCTTAGACTTGGGTTATGGATTCAAGCAAATTTAAACTAAATACAACAATCTCCTCCTATTTGCTTGAGTCCATGACCTTAATGAAAACAATATCAGCTGACCATGTTCAAGTCTAGTAATAACATGCTTGTAAGATTGAAATATTAAGTAAGCATGCCCTAGATGAATTTACAAAGGGGTCAGTGTCTTCAAGAATTACAAAGTGTTTATAAGTATGAACTTTAAGCATAAGACATTTGTAATTCGATTAAGTTTAAAGACATGCATCATGGGCAGATTAGGCAATATAAGACATGTCTTTAAACCAGTGGTTTAAGTTTCATGCATTCTCATAATAGATAGTTCATAATAGAGCATGTAAATTTCAAAAACATACATTGCTTATTAAACAAGAAGTTTAATTTACAAAGTTTTAACAAAAAGATTATAGAGAGTTTATCGGCCGGTTCGAGAGGATGACCTGGAAGGAGCATGACCTTTGCCTTTGCCTGATGAGGATTGCCCATATCCTCTAGATGACCATTTGGAGTCAACAGCAGCCTTGAGTCTTGCAATTTCTTCTTTGGCTTCTGCTAACTCCTCCTTAGTATCTGCCAATTCGGAGGAGAGACGTTGGTTTTTGTGCCTGACGAGTGTATATCTCTCGTGAAATTCAAGCAGCTGATCATTGTTTATTCTGCTTATCTCCTCCTTCATGGACGCAAGCGAACGATCAATATCGCCGAGGCAATTTTCGGTAAATCTACGCTCCTTGCGATAAAAAGCCAAGTGCCTGGTGGTGAGATTGCGCGTCGCCTTTACTGAGGAGTGAACAGAGCGATTTGCAAGTTGATGGGAATGGAGCACAAGCTTGTAGCCATTGTCAATGGTGTCAATTATCTGCAGCATCCCTGTGGAGAGATTCTCCCATTGCTCCTTAAAAAGGGCAGAGTGGGTTGAGGAAGCTGCCGAGATATTGTTGGCTAAAGCAGATTGGCTGGCAGAAATGGACTTCAGGCAGGTTTCAAAGGCAGCCTTGGCACCCTTAGAAATGTTCATAACCTATGTCAAGCAGTCAGCCTGGACTTTGGTGATGTTGGACTGCTCTGCTGACAGTTGATTGAGTGTCGAGGTCAGGTCCGCCGATACTTGATCAAAATTCTTTACAAAGTCTTCTACCTTGGAGGCCCAGAAGAAGACTTGAGGGCTGGATGGGGAAGAGGAGGGGCCAGCTGAGGCGTGAGGAGGGCTGGTGGCTTGGTCAGGGAAGGTGTGAGGTGGACTGGTGGAGGACTGGGAGTGGCTGGAGGATGTTGGAGAATGACTGGAGAAAGATAGGGAAATATGGCTGGTAAAGGACGGAGGTTGGTTGGTGAGAATTTGGGATTGGCTGGTGGAGGCTTGTGAATGGTTGGGGAAGGTCAGACGAAGGGAAAGATAGCTGGGGAGAACGAGAGGGACATGGAATAGCGGCCTCAGACGGGGAATGAGAAAGGGAGGAGTAATATAGGTGAAGGAGGGAGGTAAATGGAAGAGAACTTGAACAAGAGGGTTAAAGCCAAGGGAAGTGGTGATGACATCAATGAAGCTGTAGATCACAGGGTGGAAGAGGATGGAGGGATAACGGATGAGGGTAAAGACTGGAGGTTTGGGCAGAGAGAGGAAGGGAGAGATGTCTGATTTGGTTGGAAGGGAAAGGCCTAGGTCCCTGTGAATGACAACCCATTGGTTGAAGATCATGAGATCTTGAACCGTTGAGTTGTGAAAGAAGAATAGCTGAGACCAGGCTGGAGGAAGGGGTTCATAGAAGGCACCCCATGTCAAGATAATCTCACCTGCAGACATCGGCTGACAGGGAATTCTCTTGGGATAGTCAAGGTGGGAAAGGATGGGGTCAGAATCGGCCAGGTTGGGTTTAGGTCTGCTGTCTCGGAAGGATAGCAGATCCTGAACCTCAGGATGGAGGTGGCTGTAGGGATTGGTTCATAGGCGTTTAGGGGTAGGTAGGTCATAAGAGGGAGACAGAGAACGTTTGGAAGATGGCTTAGAAGAGGTGGTGGTTGGAGAGGTGGATGGCTCTTGGATGAGAGTTGGTTGGATGGGAGCAGAGTGTGGAGGTGAGGAAGTAGGTGAAGTGGAGGTGGTTGTCGGCAGAATTGGGGAGGGTGGAGGAGAAGAAGGTTCATCAGCAGTCCCTGAGAAATGCACCTACTTCTTGGCACTCTTCTTGTAGCGTTTGCTACTTTTGGATTGTGTAGGAGTGGAGGACTGAGAAGTAGGTGGTGGAGAGGTGGTAGAGGGATCTGCTGGTGGAGGAACAGCCAGTGGAGGATCAGCTGGGGTTGAAACTGCTGTTTGGGTATCAGCAGGGGTAGAGATGATTGGTGCGGAGAAAGTTGTGGAGGTAACTTTGGTAAGTCCAAAAGACTCATCAGTAGGCTGGAGGGTTTGTTTGGTTTGGGGTTTGGAGAGATCGGCTGGTTTGAAAGTGGAGGTGTCCTTCTCAACCTCAGCACTGGTTCTAGGCTTGCGGGATTGTTTGAGTTTGGGAGTGAGAGTGGTAGAGTGTTTGGGTTTCTTGGATGGGGACTCAACTGGCTCGTATGGATCATGATCGAGCCGCCTGAGGTCAAAGTTCTCTAGCAGGTCAACCCCAATAGGTTTGGGCTCCTCCTCAGCAGGTAGCCCAGCAGAAGTATAGATAACCTTCCGTTTACCCTTGTTGGTTTGAGTAGAGGGGCCATCAGTAGCAGTAGCAGCAGCAGCAGCAGGAGCAGCAGCAGCTCCAGTTGCGTTGGTTGTCCTTTTGGCCATATCATCCCTGTAACGGGTGATGTTGTTAGCCGTGAAGACGTAGGTGTTAGACACCTTGATGAGGTCGTCATTAATGACTGCCTCATCAATTTCCTCATAACTCCGGAGGATAACATTAATGACCCATACGAAGGGCCTTCGCATGGAGGGGTTAGCTTGAACATCAGCAACACTCTGGGATAACATTGAGAAGATAATCTTGGCCCAGTTGAGTTGCTTGCGGAGGACCACAGCCTTGGTCCACATCAGCTACTGGGAGGTGAAGATGTCCCTCGCGCCATTTTTGAATAAGATGCTCTTGTCGAGCAGATGACTGATATGATAAGGGTTTTCTAGGAAGAGGTTCCTTGACATTTCAGAAAACCTCTCAGGTTGGGCAGACCCCCTCATCATTTCCCAAGCAGTTGCCGATTCTTCATCGGTCAATTCCAGTTTTCCTTCGATAGGCAGACTCAGCATCTCGCCAACAGTCTTATAGGTCAACTTGATATAATGGCCTCTGATGAAGCCCTTGATGTAGCTTAAGTTGACCATTTCATTGGCATTGGCAGGAGGAGGAGGCAGGATCATCCTTGTGTAAAACTCCTCTGCCAAGAAGTTGCTGTAGTGGGTGTCGTTGAGCTGAAAGAGAGGAAGCAATCCACATTTTTCCAAATCCTTTAGCAAGGCAGCACCAGCAGGCGAATCAATGATGGAGTTCTTGTCAATAGTCATTCCTGGGTGATAACATGACCTAGGATGAATATGTAGAGGCAGTTCAGCAGCCTTTCTAGCCCTAGATGGCTTGGCAGAGGCTGATGATGAAGAGGTGGCTACAGCTTTGGTGGCTTGAGTTTTTGCCTACACAATCGGCAGATGTGAGAACAGCAGATAATTTAGCAATTTAGCAGATTTTATCAAAAACAAGTACTGTTCAGATTTAAACCCAAAACATACACAATTTATAAAGACTGACAAGAACGGTTTATGAACTGGGTTTTTAAACTGTGACTGATTTTGTCATTTTTGAGCTATCAACGTGGTATAAAATGAAAACAAGGTATCATAGAAATCTCAAAAACACATTCACATCCAAACAAATAAAATTCAAGCAACAATCGCAAGATTCCAATATTCATCAATGGCAGACAGTTTAAAGACGCAAAATAGGTCAAAATTAGACAGTAAAACTAGATTTAAACGAGTTTAAAGGTGTAGAAACTCTTACCATTGATGACTCGACGCTTAAGAAGTAGAGATTTGAGCAGAATCGCAGATTCGAGTTTTGAGGGTTTTTAAATTTTTGTAAATGGCGGTTATAGAGAAAAGTGAAGAGACACTGTACCTTTTGCCTTTTTATACTTTTGTCAGGTCACTTAACTGTATTTGATAAAATTTGAAGTCCGCATTTATGACTTACAGAGTGACTGTTCAATTTACGCACTTAAGTCAGCCTATAATTTTAGAAGACCACCGTTATGAAAGAGAGTACTTACTCAGTGTTTGAGTCAGAGTTGCAATCGGCTGGTCACATAGGCAATTTTATACAGGCAGTTTATGAAATAACTTAAATAATTTTGCAAGAAGGGTTAAGTGTTGAGGTCAAGCATACTAAGCTCTCCTCTTAAATGGGCAAACCTGGTTTAATCAAGTGGTTTTGTGAAGATGTCAGCTACCTGATTTTCTGTAGGTACATATTGCATGCTAATGTTACCTTTTTCAACATGGTCTTTCAGAAAGTGATATCTAACATCAATGTGCTTTGTCTTGGAGTGCATGACAGGATTTTGAGAAACTGAGATTGCTGATGTGTTGTCACACATTATAGGACAATCAGTAGTCTTAATCTCATAGTCAACAAGTTGTTGTTTGATCCACAGCAATTGTGAGCAGCAGCTACCAGCAGCTATGTATTCAGCTTCAGTTGTTGAAGTAGAAACAGAGGTTTGCTTCTTGCTGGCCCATGAGACAAGTCTATTTCCTAATAATTGACATATCCCACTTGTGCTTTTCCTGTCAACTTTACATACAGCAAAATCAGCATCAGAATAAACTATAAGATTAAAAGATGAATCTCTAGCATACCAGATTCCTAAATTGGAAGTATCTATCAAATATCTGATGATTCTCTTGACTGCTTGTAAGTGAGACTCCTTTGGATCAGCTTGAAATCTAGCACAGACACAAACATCAAACATAATATCAGGCCTACTAGCAGTTAAGTACAAAAGTGAGCCAATCATGCCTCTATAAAGAGTCATGTCTACTTTCTTGCCCTTCTCATCTTTGTCAAGATGGCAGTTAGTGGCCATAGGAGTGCTGAAGCTATTTGCATTATCAAGACCAAATTTCTTGATAACATCCTTTGCATATTTGGCTTGACTTATGAAGATACCATTAGAACTTTGTTGGATTTGAAGACCAAGGAAAAAGTTGAGCTCTCCCATCATGCTCATCTCAAATTTACTCTGCATAAGCTTTTCAAATCTTTTGCAAAGATTTTCATTAGTAGAACCAAAAATAATATCATCAACATAGATTTGAACAAGTAAGGAATGACCTTTATGCTTCATAATGAAAAGAGTAGTGTCAATTTGACCTCTTTCAAAGCCTTGAGATGTCAAGAACTTTGAAAGGGTCTCATACCAGGCTCTTGGAGCTTGTTTGAGTCCATAAAGGGCTTTCCTCAGCTTGTAGACATCTTCTCTTTTTGAACTGTCTATGAAACCAGGCGGTTGCTCTACATAGACCTCTTCTTGAAGTTCACCATTCAGAAATGTACTCTTTACATCCATCTGATATACTTTGAAGTCCTTGTAAGAGGCATAGGCCAAGAATAATCTGATAGCTTCTAGTCTCGCAACAGGAGCGAATGTCTCATCATAATCAATACCCTCCTCCTGTCTATATCCTTGGGCTACCAGTCTTGCCTTATTTCGGATGATGTTCCCATTTTCATCCATTTTATTTCTGAAAACCCACTTTGTACCAATAACAGCTTGTCCTTTTGGTCTAGGGACTAGTGACCAGACTTGGCATCTGTCAAATTGGTTTAGCTCTTCTTGCATGGCTTCCACCCAACTTGGATTTTCCAAAGCTTCATCTATCTTCTTGGGTTCAATTTGAGATACAAATGCAGTAGAATACATGCATTCATTTCATGAAGCTTGTCTAGTTTGAACACCAGCATTAAAATCTCCAATAATCTGAGTGATAGGATGATCTTTCACTTCTCTAACTTCTGCAGGTTGAACTTGTCCTATGGTTGCATCGGCAGAGTTTGGTTCTTGAGAAGTAGAAGTATCTGAAGCTTGATTTTCTGAAGGATAGGTTAATTCCAAGGTAGGTTGAAGAACTTCTGGTGTGGAAGGCAGAGTGGATTCTGGGTTTTCAGAGTTTTCATTTGATGGCTCATTTGAGGATTCTATCAAGTTGACTCTTGGAGGAACTCGTGAAGGAGTGGGATCTGCAGATCTGGAGCTTGATTGGTCTGTACCTGTCTCACACTCATCAGAATCATTAGAAACCTTAGGAGCCAAATGTGGCCCAATAAAATCAAATTCATCAAAAGAAACATGTACAGATTCAACAACTCTAAGTGAAGTTTTATTGTAAACTCTGTATGCTTTTGAAAACTTAGCATATCCCAGAAAAATTCCTTCATCACTTTTGGATTCAAATTTACCTCTATGTTCTTTTCCATTGTAAAGAACATAGCATTTGCATCCAAATATTTTGAAGAATCCTATGTTGGGAGCTCTGCCTCTCCATATTTCATATGGAGTTTTGTTATGAAATTTGTTTATGATGGACCTGTTTTGTGTAAAGCGTGTTCACGGCTTACGCCCGTACATAGGCAGTTTGGCTTCAGCAATCATTGTCTTCCCTGCTTCAATGAGAGTTCTGTTTTTCCTTTCAGCAACTCCATTTTGTTGAGGTGTGCGAACTGACGAGAAATTGTGACCAATTCCATGATCATCACAATACTTGGCTACACCATTGTTCTTGAACTCTGTTCCATTGTCTGATCTGATATCAGCAATGTCATCCAGCTTTTGAGTCTGTAGTCTTCTGAAGAGTTTAGTGATGATGTCATATGCTTCATCTTTGGAGGACATCATCTCCACCCAAGTAAATCTTGAGTAATCATCCACTACCACAAATGTATACTTATTGCCACCAAGGCTTGTAGTAGTGACAGGTCCAAACAAATCCATATGTAGAAGTTGCAGAGGTCTTGATGTTAATAGGCAAGGCTTGCTTTTGAATGAAGATTTGTGCAGTTTGCCTAATTGACATGCTTTGCAGAGACTGTGTGGTTCAGTCGATATTTTAGGCAAACCAACTACCAAGTTGTCTTTTGATAGCTTCTCCAGTTATTTGAAGTTGAGATGGCTAAGCCTTTTGTGCCATAACCAGCTGTTGTCATTTGAAGATCTTGCAACTAAGCATAGATTTGACTTTCTTCCAATAGCATTAAGATCAACAGCATAGACATTCCCTTTTCTGAATCCTGTCAGGATAGTTGAACATGTCTCATTGTCCTTTATGAGACAGTGACTTGAGGTGAACTGACAGATTAATCCTTTATCACAAAATTGTGATATGCTCAGCAAATTGTGCTTTAAACCTTCAACCAGAGAGACTTTGTTGATGGAGAGGTTTCCTCTCACTATGCTTCCATAGCCTATTGTCTTTCCCTTCGAGTTGTCTTCAAAAATGACTGAGGGACCTTTTGCTTCAACAATATTTGAGAGAAGATTCGGATCACCAGTCATGTGCTTAGAGCAGCCACTGTCTAGATACCATAGATCTTTCTCTTCTTCATTGACAGCCATGAAGCATTCCTGAAATATAGACATTTAAGAATATGGTCTCCTTTTATTTTTGGGTCCTCAAGGTTAGCAACCTTTTGGGACCCACACCAGTTTAACCTTTGGAGGAGTAAATCCTCTAGATTTAGGTGTGAATCTCAGAAGGCATTCATGAATCTCATGACCATGGCCTTTGCAGAAAGAACATTTGTGTAATCCTTGAACATGAGGAATGATTTCTTTTTGAGGCTTCTTATTATCAGCTGCCTTTGGAATGACCTTTGTGCTGATAACTGGCTTATAGGACTTAGGTTGATAATGTCTTTTCTTATTGATATTAGATTTACCATAGGTAGACCTTTTATCAAAAGATTTTGCATTTACAGGCACATGTCCTTTAAACCTTTTATCGGCAGTGTTCATTCTTTTCACCTTTTTATGAGCAGTGTTGGGATCAGCAGTCTTGCCTCTGACAAATTTAATAGGTTTGAGTTGAGTAATTTTTGACTTGCCATCAGTCAAGACTACTAAATCCGCAAGCAAAACATGGCCATCAATAACAACTTCACATGCACGATGAACATTAGAGGCAACTGTTAGGTCCAAGGTTGCTCAAGATAGGCTAGAAGGGGGGGGGGGTTGAATAGCCTATGTCCAATTTTTGAAATTGATTTAAAAATCTTACTTCACTTAAGTTTAAAAGGTTTTGCAGGCGGAAGTCTTGCGAAGTATAGGACAAGTTGGAATAGCTGATCTTCACAGGACAAGATCAGCAGTTTACAAAAGATTTGAAATCTGGAAATTTAAAGCAACACAAATAATTCACAATCACACAAGTAGACAGAGTATTTAATATGGTTCACACTTATAAATAAGTGCTACGTCCACAACCAAAGCAGTCAACTTTGGATTTGAAAACCGTGTACTAAGTTTTTCCACTAGATATTTTACAAACTAAGTCTCTAATGGATTGTGTACAAAAATTTTGTTGACCAAGTGTTTGTGTGGGAGAATTGATATCTATAAGATACAATCCTCGTGAGCTATAAAAAGCTAAGTGTTGCAATCAATGAAGAGCTTTAATGGACTAGACGTCTAAGTATGAAGCTCTTCAATGAATAAGTACAGATAGGACGTTTAAGCTTTTAAGAACTTGAAGCTGATGAAGATTCAGAGTTGAAGTAGTTGAGAAGTTGAAGAGTTCTTCAATGGAGCAATGTAGTCTCCTTTTATATGAAGGAGGAAGCTTGGAGCCGTTGGAGATGTTCTAATTTGAATTTAAGAGCAATTAATGCTCTAATCTGGTTGTTGATCTCTGATAGGCTGATCTGTATCTTGCAGTCTGTCTTCTGACACTTTGCTAAAAATAGGCGGTCTGCGCTTGCAGGAGGAATGTCCTTTTTCTGAAATTATGCCAAGAATGGAAACCTTCATTAAATAAGATTTGCAGGTTAACGTTGCATCGCAATTAATGAAGTCTTCGAATTAGGACATGTCTTCGGTAGATCTCTATCGGACGTTCTTGGGACTTCAACATTGCTGATGAAGCTTGGCTGATGCGAGCTTGTCCGATATCCAAATGAAGACTGCTGGTTCAAAATTTGCCTATTGTGCAGAGGACGTCCGATGTCCTATAGACTATTCTTCTTCAAGACATATACAATGAGCAACCCTAAGCTATTCAAGCTATGCCTAAGTACAAGTTGCCACACTAACAGACACGCAGGCCCATTAGTCACCTTGTTCTTAGACTTGGGTTATGGATTCAAGAAAATTTAAACTAAATACAACAGCAACTAGGCACTCTCCCATCGGAGTAGACACCTCTAACACATAAGACAATAATTCAGGCATAGAATGCAAATGGCATGCAAAGTGAGATGCAATGTAGGAATGTGATGACCCTGGATCTATAAGTACTCGGGCTCACTCTCTCGAGACAAACAATGTACCTCCTATAACGTTGGGAGCATCAGGAACACCCCTCTGATCTAAAGCGAACACTCGACCCTGGACCCTCGGTCGACCGTCGTTGTTCCTTTTTACCCCCGTGTTCTGTTGTACACCACCTTGAGGTACCCCTCTGTTCCTCGGACAATCCTTTTAGAAATGTTTGTCGTCACCACATAACAAGCACTTACCCTGTTTCATCCAACACCTCTCTTCCGTGTGCCCCGACTTCTTGCAAAAGTTACAGACAAACCTCGATTCTTGTTGTCCTTGGCCTCCCGGTTACTGCCACGCTTGGCCTGTCTGACGATCCACATTCTTTCCTTTGCTCGAAGTCCCGCCTACATTCTGTCTCTTCCAATTTTTCTGTGATGCCTGCTGGTTTCCCATTGTGTTACTTGGCTTACTCCGATGCTCCTCGATGTCATGTTCAATCTTATAAGCTTTATCCACTGCGCTTTGGTAATTCGGTAGATCAAGCGGTAGAAGTTGCTTACGATACTCCGTTTTCAACCCTTTCACAAAACGATAAACTTTTTTTTCCTCCGTTGGAATCAAGTGTGAGCAATACCGTGCCAGTGCTGTGAACCTAGCAGAATATTGACCCACTGATAACGTCCCATGTTCAAGGCTAAGAAACTCTACCTCCTTTTTTGCTTGCACCACATCCGGAACAAAATGGTTTCTGAACTGTCGCAAGAAGAGTTCCCATGTTCGATCCACACCTTCTTGCACCCAACTTGCTTCAAGAACCCGCCACCAATGTTCAGCGGCGTCCTCTAACTTAAAAGCTGCAAACTTGACCATATCACCGTCGGTACAGTCAATTGCTGCAAAAATTTTCTCGATTGACTCAATCTACCTTTCCGCCTTCATCGGATCAGGCTCGCCGTCATAGCTTCGTGGCTTCATCTTTAGGAATCTTCCTAACCTCCAATCATAGTCCCCATTGCCCTCAGCTGGTTGGGCCATCCTGTGACTCCTATCTGTCCCAAACCTGCCATGGCCTGTCGTTGCAACTCTATGTTTTGCCTATTCATCTCTATCATTGATTGCATAAATCCTTGCATCATATTCACAATTCCCTCATTTGGATTTACCGGTATCTCAGGCTGTACATCCGGCTGTCCCATAGGTTGAACTCTAGGCTGTGTAGGTGGTAGGGTATTTCCCTGTTCAGTTGAAGTAATCCCGGCCCCACTCGAGCCACCTTCCTCAGTATTAGCACCATGTCTAGTCTCAACCATGATTAAACACCTGCAATAAACACTCGACGTTAACGACTTAAACACACAACCAACCCTCCTAAGCCAAAGATTCTCTCCCGGCTAGCTAACTTACGCTCTGATACCAACTGTCGCGACCCGACCCGAGATCCGATGTGAATCTCGTTCGGTCCGTGAGTAAACGGAGAAACACAAAAGTAGCATCTCAAAATTTCCTTTTAAAAAGAATGCAAAGTCATGAGAAAACCCTGTAATGCACATGCAAGTTTCTTTAAAACGATAAGATCTTTAAAACAATACTAAACCTCAACGGCGAAACAAGCCGGAGAAACAACACGTTAGCTAGCAACAACAACCATGAGCTAACAGGCTCGGTACATGTATAAACCATATCAGAGTGCGCGGAATTGAAAGTTAATAAATATATATACATCAACACGGCAACCATGCCGGCATAACAAAAGAATATAAGAAGTAACACACGAGACTACTACCCAACAAATACATTGTTTAAATAACAAGTACACCCTCGGCCTTACCAAAAGAAAATAATAGGCACAAGGTGCACTACCAAAAGAAGACGTCCAACTGGAATTGAACTCGAGCAACTAGGGATTCCACGCCGGCCCTTGATCTAAGGAAAACAAATAAACACGAAACGAGGTGAGTCAAAACTCAATAAGCTACTAATGCAACAATATGACATGCTAGATGCAAGACAGTAAATGTAGCAAGTATTCATGCCATCACGAAAACAGTCTCAATACATAACGAAAGCAACATGTATTGCACATGGCCAAACAACCCCATACTACACGAGAGGCTCAACGATCGCCAACCGTCCCATACCGATTGGAAACCATGACCAACATTCGCTTATACAGGAAGCACATAAGAGCTATAAGTAAACAAGTTACAAAGGATACGGCATCGAGGTACACCTCCGACCAAACCAATACTTCCAACCAACCAACCAATATAATACCAAATGTAGAGCCGTTGTTGACGTGCTTGAACAAGAAAATCAAATAACATAATACAGTGTGAACCATCTTCTGTATTCACGTCGACGGGTGATCTCGGTCCCTACAACCCAAGAATTAACCATGGATATAGCTTACCATGGTTGCGTTTATTTCGTACAACAAATGGCGCTATACCCCTACCGCGGCCAACGGTAGGGCGAGGCCCGATGTATTGGCCTTCGACTATTACGTAGCCCCAGTTCCCGCAATAATCGAGTGTCAATACACCGCCAACACATATGCCATGGACTTAACTAAATGCACAAGTAGATGTTTACTCGACATTTAAAATAAAAAGGTCATACTCCAAAGTAGGGAGTATATCCCAACAATAACATTCAACAATGATATGAATGTCACAAGTGAGTTATAATAATCCCACACCACGAAAAACCAACTTATAAAAAATACGATAATTTACGTAATATCAAAACACACAACCGGTGTAACCAAATTTCCAAACGAATCACTCGAATCTTCCAAGAATTCCCAAATCACACACGTGGTCTCATAAATTATGAAATCCTAACGAACTCCGTTAGAGTCATTTTTGGTTTCTAATGAGTTCGAGTTTACGCGAATTAATCATACTGTAAACTTAACAATTACTAATCATATTTCACATTTCTAACATGTAAACATGAGTCTCCAAACACATTCAAAAAGTCAACCACGAATTTAAAAGGTCAACATAGTCAAACATACTCAAAATTGATGATTTCTAACATATATCATCGAATAACAAGCCCAAGATGAATAACAATTCATAATTGAGGAAGAACAAGGGATAGTAGCTTACTACTTGAAGATTCAATCCAAGCAAAGTTGCATGCAAGGTTATGAATGGCTTCTCCTAGCCAATAGCTTCACAATGGTGGTGTTGGATTGTAATTTGGTCTTCAATTGAGCAAGAAACAAGGATCTTCTTGCACAAACTCTTCTCTCTTTCTCTCTTTATTTGCCAAGGTTGAATATAGAGTTATGGAGAGAGTCTTGACTCTCCAAAGGACTTAAGGTGACTAAGCTAATCTGATTTTCCATGCCTTGGTCGTTGCTTGATCTCAGCCTTTGAGATCAAGTCAAATGGTCAACAACTTAAAATTTCGTCTAACAAAAATAACAGAGTCTGGCGCTTTGCACGGCCGTGTCATGTAAAGGCGCACGGCCGTGTCACTCTAGCACGGCCGTGCCAAGAAAGGCTACATGGCCGTGCCAAACTTACTGGACTGTTTGGCCACTCTTGCACGGCCGTGTCAAGCAAAGGCGCACGGCTGTGCCATTAAAGGCTGAGCGGCCGTGCCAAACTTACTGTCCAGTCCCACTTCTAATTATCTCTATTTCCTTGGTTTGATCATTTTGGCCACCTTAGGTGATTACACAACACTTATAACACATATCCATACACTTGAAAAGTGAACAACAAACTCAAATGCACGCATATTTGAATGATTTATGCACATGAAATGACGATGTCAATGTGAGAGGCATAAACATAGAATGAATGTGAATGGTGCAAATAGTGCGGGTGTTACACTGGTATAGCCACATTGAAGTGAAACTGGGTAAGTCATGCACCCAGCATTCCTTCAGCCGACACCATCCCTCTCCGCGCGATTACTGATCATCCCCCGGGAAGTAAGCCATTCTAGCCCTGCATAGCCACGCGTAATTCATATAGATTTCTAGGACACTTCAAAAGACCGGTTGGTTCTTGTTGTCACAAACATGCTTTGTCATTCCTGTGCATAAAGACAAAAAGAAATCAAATAAAAAAAGTGTCGTCGACCGACAAAAGAGTCTGTTTGATCACAACAAAAAGGAAAAGATGTTGAGAAATAAACACCAAAGAAATCAAATAAAAAAGAGTCATCCTCTCCCAAAAGAGAATTAAAGTGATCAAAAGGTCGTCAAGCAAAATTCTCATGCACAGGATTAACAAAGAAGTCGATGACATATGCCTAGACAATTCGGATGGTGGATCTTGAAGAGAATATAGTCCTTTCGCCTGAGATTTGTCCAATCTTAGGGAGTCGAAATATAGGTGGAATACGAAGGCCCTATATTCTGGCGAGAGAATCCACTGTTCCAGGAACGGTTCACAAGTCAAAACAAAGCATTATTGCTTGTCCAACCATCATAGGGTGAGTCGTGTTAAAAGGAAAAGGGGAACAATAAAATTGTGCTATACCCAAAAACACTTCCAGAACCTAACTCCTACCCATATCCCAACCTTTCAGAAACCTGGCCTTGAATTAGAAGAGGACTAGCACGGGGAGGTTAACTAGAGTATCAAGCTGGGATTCAGAATCAAGTATAGAAAGTCTGCATTGGAATCAGATGACTGATTAGGAAGATAACACTTCTGCAGGACATGATACTGGGGCTCCAGGATACACTCCAACCCCAGCAATGCAACAATGGATGGATCAGAACATGGAAGCAATGATCAATAGGTTTTCAGCCCTTATCCAAGGTCAAGGAGCTGATAATAGGACTGTACCCCTTTCTACAGGAACTGTTGATCCATCACCTTTAAGTGTGAATGCGAGTCTTCCCAATCCGAACACCTATCCCACATACCCGTATACCTAATCTCCATATTCATATCTCCCATATCCAAACACTTACCCATCTTACCCTAATACATTCCCTCCTCAGCCAAATGTCAATCCAAAAACCCATCACCAGTCTCAGACTACCACAATCCCAATCCCAAACACTACTACACCTCCCACAACCCACATCACATCTCCATCTACCAACATTCCTTTCATTAATCCAAATGCATTCCCATTCTACAAGACCGATCCAATACAGGATAGTCCACATCTAAACCCAAACAGTTACAACCCTCAGCTTTCAGCCAAACCAATCTATCCATTTATCGTCTATATACCACCTTATCCAGTTCCTCCAGTAGGACAATTCCCGGGCACATCTATGGTTGATACCAATGATGCTGAACTTGCAAACAAATGGTAGATCAGAGAATTGAAGGACATGGTTCTGAAAGTCTTGAACAAAGGCAAATTTACCGCCCGAGCAATGACACTGCAACCTGCTGCCATTTTACCACCAAAATTCAAAATGCCTGATATCGAGAAATTCGATGGGACAGGATGCCTTATTGCCCATCTTAGGTCTTATGCCCATGCTATGCAGTAAAGAGGGGCAAGTTTCGAAGCAATGGCCTCCAATTTTTACTTAACTTTAATTAGGGCTGCCAAACAATGGTTGATGTCTGTGGACAGCACTGTGATTGCCACATGGGATGAACTCGCAAATGAGTTTCAGAAAAGATACAAAGATAACAGTAATTGGGAAAAGCACAGGAAAGATCTTGATTTGTGCACCCAAAGAGAGAAGGAGACATTTTCAGAGTATGCCAAAAGGTGGAGAAAGAAGATTGCCCAAACCCTGGACAAGCCTGACCCAGCTGAACAAGTCAGGATCTTTTTGAGAAACCTTCAGCCAATTTATCTGGATCGTATGCGTTACCTTCCTTATGCTGATTTCTCTGCAATCTTAGACGTCAGATTTCGCATCGACACGGAGATCAATACCGGATAGATCAAGGTCGATCCCCCTCCAAGCTCGTTTTGATACTCCAAAGGAAAGACAGCAGCAACGTCGTCTGCACCTGTTGTAAATATGTTAGGGAATGTGTCGACTATGGCTTTGCCAATTGTACCATCTGCTCAGAATTATAGAAACATGTCTTTTAATTATTCACCTGATGGGTTTGTAAATGCATTGGGAAACAACAATAATAGAGGTTCAAGAAATAATTTTCGCAGAAATGATAGACAGTTTGATGAATTGTATGCTCCTATGTCATTAATTTTTCGGGGGCTGAAAGCACAAGGAGTCCTCAAACCTATCGAAGGTTACAGACCTCTTAACCCATTGCCTACTACATGGGACCATGCAAAATATTTTGAATATCATCAGTCCAGTGGACATCTCATGGACAAATGCTTTGTGCTCCAGTGAGCAATCCAAAACCTGATCGATGACAAAATCATTGAGAAACCACACCCCATGCCTAATGTGGTGATTTTAAACCACTTAAAAAGGTCAAAACACGTAAAATTGCCAAAAAAAAACCAGCAAATAGGGCTCGGCGCCCGCCCAGGCGCCCGCCCCGTCAAGACCACCAAGTTTTTGCCTCCTTAGCAGCCGCCCTCCTCCCAAAATTTTTGATTTTTCCGAATTTGATCCGAAACGCTCCCGAAATGTCCCGGAATGATCCTTGGTTGATCCTAACATCAAATCATGGTCAAAACATACTCAAAACACACCTGAATCATCCCGCGATGTTGCACGAATGATAAAAAACATAAGTCTCACATGCACAATGATTGTGCGTAAAATGCAACAAGGGCAAGAGTACCCTGCCGTATCAAGTAATAAAGTGTACATAAGTACGAGTTATCGATCCCACAGGGAATGCACGTAATTTTCACTCCAACTAAGTACCGAAATTGAGCTAGCTAATTATATTTGAGCGAAAATAAAATGAGAATAAAAAATAAAAATAAAACAAAACAATTAATATTTACAAATGTCGCAAAATGGTTTGGCAGCAACAAATCAAGATAAAAGATAGGATTTATAAGAATGCAATATTTTCTAGTCTAGCTCGTGATTAATTTAATCCTCTCTCTACTTTTCTTTAACCCAAGTCTTGGTAGCCGAGAACACTAAATTGGTAACTACGGGCTCTCGCCCCTATAGCAACCCGAATCTCCCCTACCTCGCGAATGGCTAAGGTGGATTGATTGCGTGTCAAAACAAGTCCTCAATTGGCTATCTATGAACACTCGTTACCTCTCGGCCTGACGTCACATAGACAATTATTGTGTTTTCGGAATTAATAGGAAGGGCTCTCGCTAACTATCCTATAATTCTAGTGATCATCTAATAGGTAGCGAACCCATCGGAAGCATTAGGAACACACAATAATAACCAAGATAATGAGTAATAATGGGTAGAGAAATAATCTCTCTATTTTTCTACAAGGCATGCCGGTAGCCGGGACATCGAAAGTGGTTAAAAACCCTAATTTCCTACCTCTCGGTGGAGTGATCGCTTCACAAAACAAGTACTCCCATGGTTATCGGTGTGTCAAACACCAACTACTAATTTGTTCGGTCCGAAATGCAAGGTAGCTTTCGCGGATCCAAACATTTCTAAAATCATTTAATTAGTGGCCAATTAATTAAAAGCATTAAGCCCACAAATTAATAACCTAGCATGCTTGTGTACTAAATAAAGAGAGAGATTAAATTAAATCACTACAACAACATAGAAAAATAATTGCTTTCCATAAATCATTAGGCACAAAACCAATTCCACATTTTCAAAATCATTCAACCCAAGAAAATATCTAAAATATAAATAGGAAGAATTTTAACCGACAAAGCCGCGAGCAATGCCGAGATCCGGGGTTGAAATCACTTGTAGAAGCTTCGTTGGCCCTTGATTTGAAGCTCCAAACCTTCAATGGTGATCAAGCATCAATGGTGGAGAGAGAAAATGGGGGAAAGAAGCTGCTGCCCCAAAGGGGCGTCTTTTGCCCCAAAAGGGGACTTCTTTTGATTTGGGAAAGCTTAGGAGATATTTAAATGAGGATAGAAGAGTATCAAGGAAGCTTATGGCAAAATGGAAATTAAATTGAGTTTTAGGGGCTGAAAAGAGCAGAGGAAATTGCTGGGGGCGGAATTGCTGAAAGGGAAACTGCTGATCTGGGTGGAGGATGGCTGGGCGGATGGAGCTTGGCTGGTGGGGCGGTCCAAGGATGGCTGATGGGTTGGAGTGTGAGATGAAGTGGGCTAAAGGATGGCTGGTGGGCGTGGATCGTGGGCCGGATCAGCAGATCACCAAGGAAGGAGCTCGCGGGTCAGCCTTTGGGGCGGAGCAGACACGTGGCGGCGTCAAAAGGCGCCACCGCATTAATGAAGACTTTGCCTTATTGCTCCGATGCCCTTGCTATTCTGATCTTGGCTCCCTAAGTCCTTCCCCCTCCAGGCTTCTCAATATAGTCCTCCGTTAGCTCCGTTAGCCCACCGTTAGCTCATTTTGCCTTGGCTAACTTGACGGACTTTAACGAAATGTTTTGCAGCTCAACCTTGAAGCCCAAAATTGCCAAAAACCTTGTGCTAAACTCCATGAAAGCTCATAAATACCTTGGAAACCTACAATGAAGCACAAATACACAAATAATAATATTTCCAAGAATATTTAACATAAAAGTAGCACAAAATAAAAGGAAATAAAGGGAAAAATTCGTGGAAATCTTGAGCTCATCACACCCCCAAACTTAAGCTTTGATCGTCCCGAGCAAAGAAATAAAACATTTAGAATGAGCTCAAGGACTTCACAGTGGACCACGGCACTTGCTCAAGATCATATGCACATTACCATGATGGAAATTAAACTCAAGATTATAAACATGCATAGATAAGGTATGGCGTGATTTTAGTGCTAGCTCACTTTTTCCTCAAACATTTTGCCCACATTACAAAACATATGCCCATCAATATATAGCTTAGCTCTAGCAAAGATAGAACGGTCAATGAGATATCAAAAATGAGCAATCAAACCGAAAGATTTTTAAGTTTCACAAGGCTAAGACTCGCATGACATGACAATATCAATAGGACTTTAATAAGCTTGTAATGTTAGGCCAAGGTTTGGGCTACAATTGAAGGATAGGATAACAAGTCAAGAGAGCAAAGAATTTGAAGTCTTCACACACTAACTTGCTTCATGAAAGTACAACTCTTCAAATAACCACCACCCACTTTAACAACCCCTTAAACTTTAAACATTGGGTTGAATAAAGTGTATCACTACCACCACAACAATTAAGCTCCACCCTTATATCTCCTTGAGCAATTGAAGAACAATGGCATTTTCTTTTTCTTGCCTCCCTTGACTTTTCTTTTCTTTTGATTTTTTCTTTTCATTTTCTTTTGCTTGCCAAGGGGGCTCTTTTTCCACCATTCAACACTTTTCAAACACCAATATCATCAACAATAAAGCACAATACATCCATGAAGCAACACTTCCCAACAAGAATTCATAAATAAAACAATTCATTCCAAATCATGCTTCTCTTGAAGGGTGCCGGCAAAAGTGTATAGGCTCATGGGATAGGATGACATGGGTATAAGAAAAAGAAGTCGAATGGGGGTCAATGTGTGCTCTAGGCACACACCATTCTATAAATAAGCTCAAAAGGGGACACAAGGGATTAATATAAAATAGGTAGGATAATATGGCACTAACGATCCAAAGATGGCCTAAATCATGCTCTTGTCATGCACACAAGTCCAAACCAAGCTACTTTATTATCAATTTTTAAGATCATCTAACGGTCATCAAAACTCAAGAATATGATACTCATCCGACATGCACTATCAAAGCTAGAGCATAGCATAACAATTCAATTCAAATTCCAAACATGGGCATTATTGATCATGAATGAGGTGAAGCTAGCATAAAAAGCACACACATATCCTCAACTATGCATATAATAAACTCAAGAGTGAATCCAAGAAAATAATGCACATATAACTCTCACAAGCGCCCAAAATTCAAAGCATTAAAAATAATGGGGAATTTCAAGCTCAAGACTTTCAGAATTTTCAAAGTTAAACAATCCAAACCCAACCCCCAACCTTAAAGTAAACGGAGAAGGGAAAGAAAGAAAACTCCCTCAATGTTAATTTCTAATGAAGTCCGGGCCCAAGAGTGAGCCTACTCCAAAGAATTTCCTCAAGCAACCCCGACATTGAAAGCTCAACCCCTGTATCAAATCAAGCTCAAAAGAAAAATGTATGAAAGCAATTATGGAAATAAATACAAAATAAAAAGAAAATCTTTTTGTGTGGGGACACTATGTACACCTCCCTACAAACCCACAAAACTCGGGAAGACTTCGAAAAGCGACACAAGCATATAAATACAAAAGCAAGTAAACTAACGAAAAAAAAATGCTCATATTACAATAAGCTTCGCTTAGTATCGATATTAGTATATAGGAGTGAAAATTAAATCATTCCCTGGCAACGGCGCCAAAAACTTGATTGTGCGTAAAACGCAACAAGGGCAAGAGTACCCTGTCGTATCAAGTAATAAACTGTACATAAGTACGAGTTATCGATCCCACAGGGAATGCACGTAATTTTCACTCCAACTAAGTACCGAAATTGAGCTAGCTAATTATATTTGAGCGAAAATAAAATGAGAATAAAAAATAAAAATAAAAGAAAACAATTAATATTTACAAATGTCGCAAAATGGTTTGGCAGCAACAAATCAAGATAAAAGATAGGATTTATAAGAATGCAATATTTTCTAGTTTAGCTCGTGATTAATTTAATCCTCTCTCTACTTTTCTTTAACCCAAGTCTTGGTAGCCGAGAACACTAAATTGGTAACTACGGGCTCTCGCCCCTATAGCAACCCGAATCTCCCCTACCTCGCGAATGGCTAAGGTGGATTGATTGCGTGTCAAAACAAGTCCTCAATTGGCTATCTATTAACACTCGTTACCTCTCGGCCTGACGTCACATAGACAATTATTGTGTTTTCGGAATTAATAGGAAGGGCTCTCGCTAACTATCCTATAATTCTAGTGATCATCTAATAGGTAGCGAACCCATCGGAAGCATTAGGAACACACAATAATAACCAAGATAATGAGTAATAATGAGTAGAGAAATAATCTCTCTATTTTTCTACAAGGCATGCCGGTAGCCGGGACATCGAAAGTGGTTAAAAACCCTAATTTCCTACCTCTCGGTGGAGTGATCGCTTCACAAAACAAGTACTCCCATGGCTATCGGTGTGTGTCAAACACCAACTACTAATTTGTTCGGTCCGAAATGCAAGGTAGCTCTCGCGGATCCAAACATTTCTAAAATCATTTAATTAGTGGCCAATTAATTAAAAGCATTAAGCCCACAAATTAATAACCTAGCATGCTTGTGTACTAAATAAAGAGAGAGATTAAATTAAATCACTACAACAACATAGAAAAATAATTGCTTTCCATAAATCATTAGGCACAAAACCAATTCCACATATACAAAATCATTCAACCCAAGAAAATATCTAAAATATAAATAGGAAGAATTTTAACCGACAAAGCCGCGAGCAATGCCGAGATCCGGGGTTGAAATCACTTGTAGAAGCTTCGTTGGCCCTTGATTTGAAGCTCCAAACCTTCAATGGTGATCAAGCATCAATGGTGGAGAGAGAAAATGGGGTAAAGAAGCTGCTGCCCCAAAGGGGCGTCTTTTGCCCCAAAAGGGGACTTCTTTTGATTTGGGAAAGCTTGGGAGATATTTAAATGAGGATAGAAGAGTATCAAGGAAGCTTGTGGCAAAATGGAAATTAAATTGAAGTTTTAGGGGCTGAAAAGAGCAGAGGAAATTGCTGGGGGCGGAATTGCTGAAAGGGAAAGCGATCCGGGTGGAGGATGGTGGGCGGATGGAGCTTGGTGGTGGGGCGGTCCAAGGATGGGCGATGGGTTGGAGTGTGAGATGAAGTGGGCTAAAGGATGGCGGTGGGCGTGGATCGTGGGCGGATCGCAGATCACCAAGGAAGGAGCTCGCGGGTCAGCCTTTGGGGCGGAGCAGACACGTGACGGCGTCAGAAGGCGCCACCGCATTAATGAAGACTTTGCCTTATTGCTCCGGTGCCCTTGCTATTCTGATCTTGGCTCCCTAAGTCCTTTCCCCTCCAGGCTTCTCAATATAGTCCTCCGTTAGCTCCGTTAGCCCACCGTTAGCTCATTTTGCCTTGGCTAACTTGACGGACTTTAACGAAATGTTTTGCAGCTCAACCTTGAAGCCCAAAATTGCCAAAAACCTTGTGCTAAACTCCATGAAAGCTCATAAATACCTTGGAAACCTACAATGAAGCACAAATACACAAATAATAATATTTCCAAGAATATTTAACATAAAAGTAGCACAAAATAAAAGGAAATAAAGGAAAAAATTCGTGGAAATCTTGAGCTCATCACACAACGAGTCAAATAACTCTCAAACTAACCCAACTTACGGGTTAACGACAAAGCGAACGTGCTTGTCGTTAGCGAACGAATCTAAGCCAAGGCTAGGCCAACCAACCAAAGAGGAAATGTAACTTATACGAATGCTAATTGATGCCGAGGATAGTCTCGAACGGATATAGGAATAAAGTGCAACTCACCATGAGTTAAACGCGCGTCAAATACGATTCTCGACCCAACACATCGCGCTTAACAAGCATGACACCTCACTCTCCGAGGGTTTCAAGGTCAAAAATGAGAGACTACAATTTGAGTTAGGGAAAAAGTTGGGCCAGGGTGTTACAATAGTTGTAATAAATGTATGTAATTATTTTAAATACATTGTAAATACATTTTGTAAATACATGCAATTTATATTCTGTAAATAAACAAACTTGCAATAATTAAATACGAGCATGCAAATGTGTAGGGACCGAAAGGGCGAATTGGGTGCGTAAAACCTTCCCAAATCGTAACTTGGCCCCCAAACCCATAATCTAAAGTTTTTCTCCCATTTACTTATAAACGTGAGTGGCGACTCTGTTTTTTCAAGATACACATGTTTTTCATGTTTATCAAATCATAAAATCAAATAGAGGGGAACCACGAGACGCGAGTGAGAAAGCCCTCGAGGGGAGCAATCCTGCGGGATCGGGGCGCTCACAACTACAAAACCATATGAATTAGGATAAGTGTACTTGAAGGCACTTGCGTTTATAAGAATGAATTGTTTACGCTTCAAGCGTCATTGTGGGTGTAGTACTTCGCACTCGATGTTAATGAATTAAATAAGTATCCTTGGTATGTTTGTGCTTGAGAACTATTTGCGTAGTCTCAATATGAGATTGTAACTAGACTAAATTAGTAGTCTTAAGGTGCGTTTGTTGGGAATCAAATGTGTATCTCAATGTGTAGATGTTTATAGACTAAATATGTGGTCTAATGGTTCTTGATAAGTACTTGCAAATATGTGCTTGTATGATTATGTGATTCAAGACTAAATATGTGATTTTGAGATGTTGATTTGTTACTTCACGAAATGTGTTTAGTAATGTGTTAAGGTAGGATCATTGACCTCCTTGGTTGGGATAAGGTTCACTACTTTTGAACCTTATTGTTGTTATTATGTTACGAGTAAATATCTACTTGTGGCATCGTTTGGAAGTCCAGCTGGCATACATGATTTGAGTCGGCAATGCGACGACACATAGCCTTCGTGGTAAGCGATTGCTATGGGTCACCTCATTGGTTCCCTTTCGTCCCCACTACTGGCCCTAGTGGGAAGTGGTCTCATTGTTATAAGCAATATGCATAATTATGGCAACCAATAGTATTTTCCTCACTAAGTAGACGGTGAAAAGTAACGACAATATTTTCCTCACTATGTAATCAAGTGAGAAGTAATGATGGTATCTTTCCTCGCTAAGTAGAATAGCGAGATATAACGACAGTTTGTAGTGTGTTCAATATGATCCGACCACGAGATTCGGTTCGACAAAGATAGTTGATATGTGTAAAGCGACAGCAGCACAGTCAGATAGACAGCAACCATATCCTTTTTAATGTGGTTATTTACGTGCACTTATGTGATCATCACCGTGCTACGTGGTATTTGATATTTATGTGCCTATCATTATGTGGTACCTGTTTATAGTTTGGTGTACTTATAAATGATGCCAAGTTACAGTTTATGAATGAGCATTATGCCATGTCATGTAGTTGCATTTAGTAACTTACTGGTCATTATGACTCACCCCGTTTGTTGTTAATTATTTTTCCTTAGATCTGAGCCAATCAAGAAGTCACCGGTGAGGTCGGGAGATCGCAGTTAGTTAGTAGGTTGTCTTTTGGCCTTGTAGCTCGTGGAGCTTGTTGTAGTTGTGGTATTTTATTTTAGTGAGGACGGTTGGTTTGTAAAGTTATATAGACTTTACTTTGGGGTAGAATTATACTTGGTTATTGTATTATTCTTTTAGTAGCCGACATGTATGTCGTGCTTGTGTACAGTTGGTTATTATTCCAGTTGTTGTTCCGGTATATTGTGGCCGATGATGTTAATGTTATTATGTTTCTTTTTCGAGTTATAGACTCGTGGTGGTTGTTAGATGGGTTCCGGCAGTAGTATCGCCGATGATTTATTTTTATTTTATCAGGTTAATCCGTTGGATTTTGTTGTAAGTATGGGTGGTTACACCACATGCTTTTCGTTTTCTTGTTGGTGTTGGTTCGTTTGGCACACCGACCTTGGGGTTTCGTGTTGGAATCCGGGTCAGGGCGTCACATAGAATCAGTTTCCTCATTCTTGATCCTTAGAACGAAAAATTTCACCGTTAACCATAAAACATGACTTGTGGCCTCTTTTTTCGTCTACAGTGAATGCTATTGCCAAACCAATTGTTCTAGCATGTTTTCAATATGATTAGTTCACTTCATACAGATTTCATGGTCATTAGAATCAGTTTCCTCATTCTTGATCCTTCGAACGAAAAATTTCACCATTAGCTCTAAAACATGACTTGTAATGAACATATGAGGTTAATCCAATATCAACCTCGTATAGCAAGACAATTTTTGACCAGCAACTATCTTTAATGGGCTTCACATACTCAAACTTGCTTGGATCACATTTGGTTGATTTCGATTGTTTAGCCTTTGCGGACTTCGGACGACCACGAGTGCGAGGCTGGTGGGCACAATCAGTAGGGTTGTTATCGAATTCCCAGCCCCAATCAATCTTGTTAACATTAACAACCTCTCTGTGTCGTGCACTTGTTCAAATTTAGTGTAAATCTATTGGGAAGTCTGAGTCCATCAAGTCTCAACTTCCTGTCTAACAGCAACATCATCATTGAAAGCAATTAAATACCTGTTTGTTGTTTTATTGTCGAGAAGCATTAATTATTCATCTAACAAGACATAAATCTTTCCTTATACGACACTAACCATTGCTCCATGACATATTGAACGACAGCTAGATAATCTGTGACATCTAACTGTAGTCTCCTAACGAATTCGTTAAACAATGACTCAGTATGTGCGAGCATCAACATATTCCAATGCAGATTAAACATATCTCATTTCTCGTTCATGCAAAACAATTTCTTGCAATTTGCCACAATGTTTCTATTAATATGCTACCGACAAAGAAAATGTCTCGAGGTAAGAAAAGTTGTCTCGATTACATTTATTAAAGTCATTTCTCTGTCAGTTAAAATAACAGTAGGTAGAGATGATTGGTCCATCAAAGATTTCAAAATTGTGCACACTCAAATGTAGTTATCTTCCTACTCGAACTCCAAATAAGCAGCAGTAATAAAAAATATCATATGTGTCGACGTTACACCAACAATGTCCAACAAAGGTAATTTGTACCTGTTTGTCTTATACGTGCAATCCATAAGGAGAATGTTCAAAAAAGCACGCAATAACTCAACACTGGTTGGGTGAGCAAAGAACAAATCCTTCACAGTGTTAGTGGTCTCGCAGCGCATATGATGATAGGTAAATCAAAAGTCTTTAAGAACTAATAGTTGGGACATCCCAAAATAGAAAGTATGAACATTTATCCGAGACGGAGGAAGTAGTATTTTAAAAAAAAAAAAAAAAAAGTTAACCGTAAGTAGAATATAAATTCCATCGGTGCTAGTTCATCTCTCTAATCAATACCACTTTACTACTGATATTTGCAGAAAACAAAAAACAAAAAATGTCACAATTCAACATGTCATTTAGAGAAACAAAACTGTCATCGAGTAAAAAAAAGTAGATAAAGTTAATCGTCCTTATAAGGGTATCAAGCAACACAAGTCTTACAGATGGGAAATTAGAGCAACCGACTGTACCAACACTTCACTTTTCATTTATATAAAAGAGAAGCATACTACTATCTATAATTGCAACAGAGAAGAAAGAAGGAAACCTAAAATATTTTCTTTGTTTTGTTCCAGACATGAAAAATATTAATCTCTCTCCATACATTTTATACAAAGAACTGTGAATTTTCAGTAGAGCAATCTTTCCAGATCACATACGTCGAAGAGAAGCCAATCTCTTTTCAAGGTCGTCAACATCTGTAGACTCAGATCTGCAAGTTCATTGAAAACGAGTGTGTAAGAACTTTGAAAACAGACATATATTTAGAAATTTCAACAAAAGATTTGCTGTTTCAAACGATAGAAATGGAAAGCTCTTATGATTCTTTCTCGTAATAATATTTGTTTGGAACACTAAAATTATCTTAAATATTTTTCTAGCAAAAATACACTATAATTACATTCCATGGACCTACTGCACTGCATGCACCACCTTTGCTGACCCATCATTACCAAAGGCTGCCCAGTTCCGAAACTCATCATTTCTTCATCCCTCTCTGTTGTATTGTGAAGACCCGGAGGAAAAGATACATGAAGAAAAAGGAAAAAGATTGCATACCATTTGGTTGCTTAAATTTCGGGCTTTTTCTATTCCACCGCTTTTTGGTTGATTTGTTAAAACCTACTTTATAAGAATTAATAAAAATGTATTTTTGATCCCTCCCATATCTCAAATTATCAAAACCTATCCAAGCTAGAGCATTACTTAATTAATTGATTAGCAGTGTACACGGTGACATCTTTTGGAGTACCCGTGCTGACAAAGAAGAAAAAAGATATAAGAGCACAAAATCTATTTCCTATGTATAATGTACATCTTTAAAATCTTGTTGGCACATACCTAGGGACAGCATTGTCAACCTTCTTTGATGCAATCCGACCTTTTGGGGCAGAAGATAACTGTTAAAAAGGCACAGCAGGATCAGAAAAATGTATGTTTTTGCTAACTGAGATAAGTAACAGCACAAATGGCAAATGGATGTGGTTTGAAGTGGCTTAAGAAACCAACCTGTGATGCAATGTCCACCCCAATCTCATCAAGTACCTTGAAGCAAACAGTAGGAATTAAAGATTGAGCGAGGATAGGAATAAGATATTGACAAATTAAAAAATAACCAGCTGATACACAGCACTGCATGTGCACCTGGTTAGTGAGTTCCTCTGTTTCCTCTTCAGCCTCGTCTTTGTCTAAAGTTTCATCAATGGACTCAGACATCATCTCAATCTGGACAAACAGAACCAGTCATTCAATTACTCCGAAGCATATGTGCACAAGTGCATCAGAAAAATAGAACAGATTGACCTAAGGAGAAAATATCATTCTAGCAATATGAGGGAAAGTCTGCAAAGAATAGCTAAAAATGAGGCATCGTCAACAAAGAATCAGATAGGTGTAAAACAACCCATTACTTTCCGGGATAAAATAGCAAGTTACTTTCTCCCAGGTTCTCAAAAAGGTCTCTAAAAACAATAATTAAGTGTCTAAAAGTTGTACAAACTGTGACGATAATCTGAAACTAACTTGATTAAAGCAGTACTAATAGAAATATAACTTGGGTTAAGTCTAAGGCATCGTGGAGTTTACCGTCATGTCCATCTGTGCTGACTGCTGCTGGAATTCTTTGATCACTTTAGCTTGTTTTGCAGGAGCCATTTGCTGAAAAAGAACAAATAAATATCTAAATTATCCACCACAATAATACTCGAGGCAACCATGAAAAATGGCCAGCACTCATCAGGGAGGCGATTTTCAAATAAAGCTCGACAACTGGAACAACCAAAATTGCCAGCTCATACTTCTGTAGCACAGACTCTTCGCCTCACCTGAAGTACTAGTGTCGACACGACATGACACAGATATGGAGTGGCAGTTTGCCACCTACATATACTGTACAATCTTACATTTTCTGCGAGTCGAAGATCCACAACAACATACCCATACCCGACACTCATACCCAAACCTCATAACATAGGTTAATACAAATCATTACCTAAAATCAATATCATGTTCTGTACATCTAATCGATGGGTATTAATGAATTGGCAACCATTGCTTTTGTTTAAATTCATACCTTGTTCATGGCGACCATTGCTTTTGTTGCACCTTTCATTCCCGTTGAAATTGACGTGCTGGCATACAGAGCCTGGAAAGCAAGGAACGAAAGAAAACACTTCAGGAGACTATTTAACTTTTCCCCAGGTGGTTTTATGAGTATAATAATGACCTGTGTATGCGTTGCTACGCCTCTGATCTGGGCGCGACTGCCCTGCAAATTTGTTATTTGTTGCCGTAGGCGAACAAGCTGGCGAGCTAATATTTTGGTGGCAGCCTGGTTAAACAAATTAAATTCGTTGATTGGACAAAAAAAGAAGCTAATTTTGATATTAACAGTAACAAGGTTCAAATTGTTTTATAGCTCATGCAATGCTGGTTGGGCTGGAAATGCCTTGGATAGTCAAGGCAAGATGATTGGTCAGCTAGAAAAATCAGTAAAAGCTTGCGATTCAAGCAGAAGGTGGTGCGAGTCAAGCAATTTCCTGGGCAATCAGCAATGGTTTCAGTATGTGACATGTCTATCAGATTGTGCTGAGTTGGTAAGACAAGTTAACTCTTTGGCCCAGTGGAACGAAAAGATCTTTAATATTCTGCTAGATATTAAAGATTGGGCATCTCATGGGGAAGTGTGTTTTAAGAAAGTTGATAGGTCTGTGGTCCACCAAGCTCATAACTTAGCAGTTAACACTAGGAAGACTTTTCTTAATCTGTTATTATTTAATTACAGTTTGTATTTGATCCAAAAAAAGAAGCAAATTTACTTATACTCTAAGTGTGCAGTACATATAACCACACCGAGGATTCTGGTTTAGGATAGGCAAGGCAGAGTAGACCTACCATAGCTGCTGCAGTCGGAATCTACTAAATAATTGAATCTACTTGGCCACCATAAAATACTCCCTTCGTCCCAAAAGAAGTAGTACTTATTTCCTTTTCTGTTTGTCCCTAAAAAGAAGTCCCATTTAAAAATCTTAAGCTATAAACTCCGTCTTTTTCAGTTTTTTTCTTGCATTTCAAAAACATGATGTTCATCTAACATGTCATACCAAAATAAATAAATAAAATAAAAATCTAAAACTTAAGTACAATTTAAAGAAAACATGGAGAGTAAAAGTATGATAATAGAAAGTGTTACTTTTCAAATTGGACCGTCTTTTTGGGACTAAGGGGTTATCATGTGACTTTTCATCGGTGCATTTCATTGCTGCACACTTTTCCAATCTTATTTTAATCTTTTTTTCTATCAATACCTATTAACAAAACAGACAGACACCTTGTTCTTCTAGGATTGCCAACCACCCAAATCAGCTTAACATTCAGCAGAGATGAACTCCAAGGGTCTGTTTGGAACCCCTGGAATTGGGGTCGTGACAATGCCAATTCTGTAGTTTGGACGACTGAATTTCACACCAGAGATAATGAATTCCAAAACCAAATGACTGTTGCTTTCCTTTTAGACACACAACAGTATACAGCAAGATTCTCTCTCCCTAACTTGTACAATCCATCGACCCGCACCGGCTGACGGTCACCTGAATACCTCCGTTACCGCTGGAATATATAAACTCATGGAAAACCTTTACTGTTGCCGATCACCCAGCCGGAAATCTCCTATTTCTGCAATATATATTTTTCTCTATTCCTTGATCCATTTTCGCCCCAACACCTCTTCTTTTTCCCTGTCTCTTTCTCATTTTCCACAGAACCACCAGCTCCACCTAGACTGATTCAAATCAAGAACATTTTCTATAGACTGAAGCAAGATTAGGGTACCATATTTCAAACTGAAGTTTTGTCAAAACCACTGGCAGCCATTTCCAGCAATGTTTTCACTGCCGAATCCACCATTCCCGGCAATTGATGACATAAATAATAATAGATGGTTGAGATGGTGGTGATGGGTAAAGGGAGGAGAGAGAAAAGAGGAGAGAGAACCCAATTCTGAATGAAAGGACCACCCTGTGTCCAAATGTTTTTTCTCTTTTTTTAATAATTTTGATTATAAAAAAATTCTAAGATATAATTTTCCCTTTTGTAAATCCATTTATTATGTTTAGAGAACCAAACAAAAGAATTTCAATTCTATTGTTAAATTCTATGAATTTCAATTCCATAGAATTTTGATTCTTTTTTGTGTCCCAATTCTATTTATCAAACGGACCCCAAGCACTTCTTTTGTTCTTTACATTTACAGTTTATACAATGTTTTAGACAACTTCCTGGCAAATGAATTGTATGCATTTTAATTTACATTGATGGCCTAAGAACGATCATGCAAGCCTTTACATGATAATTAGCCACAAATGCATTTCTTTCTTTCATCATATCAACAAGTAGTCGAGAATATCAATTTTGACATCCATGTTCATCTGTCTTATTACAATAGAAATGCATGGCTTACATTCAGTGTCTATTAGATATTTCACTTGTACCAATCTAAACAGAGAGTTTGCCATATTAACACATAATCATCCTTATAGATCTTATGTATGTCCCTCAAGCCTTAGATATGAAACCACCTTGCCTAAGTTCTCATGAAATACCACTAACTTCCATTATTACGTATATTTGCATGTGATCTGCAAACTTGTTATTAACGACTGATGATGTTTACAGAGGAATTGTTTAGGTACTAGACGGGTATTAAAATGCAATACGAAAACACAAAGAAACATGCTTACCTCATTTCCAGTTTTAGCTGTTTTTTTAATCTCTGCAACTAATTTCTTCTCCTGAAAATAGATTGCATTCAAGAGTGAGATTCAGAGGAGAAAGGAAGCTAAAGAAACTAAATTAAACAAATTCTAGGATGCAGTGAGATACCTCCATTTGTAAGGACGCAATTTCGCGTTCGATACCTGCAATGGTTGCAAATCAAGGTATGAAAAAAGATAATCAAGGGACTGAAAGCTATTAATGGTGAAATGGTTGTCTTAAACCATCGCATGACTCACAAGCACTTTCAAACACAATCCTACAAAAATAAGGATAGATTTGTCATTCCAATAAGCATTTAAAGAAAGCCAAGGTTAGTACAGTAAGTTGTGATTTTTGCCCACATTGTAGGCACTAGGCACAATTAAGTAATAATTGACCGCCACACTCGAGGCTCATACAAGCTTGTGGAAACCAATCATATGGGCAACTCTAATCTTAATTCTAAATGGAGGATGCCTCAATCAATATTGAATCACTTTCTGAGGCAAGAACCAAAGTTCGGTTAAAACATTACAAGCATAAATTTAGAGGTTGGCCCACGAACCTGTCAATCAAGCCACTTTGGAAGCATACAACCTCAACAACTCAGAAATATGACACATTGGATTTCTAAATAATTTAAACTTCAAAGAGAATGTTCTGAGAAGGGTAGGCATAACAGTCAAATCTAGTTAACATTTTTACTAATGGGCAGATCAATTAACTTCCAGGCGAATCTGCCTGTATTTTTGAGTCTTAAATTCAAAATTAGCATGGTTGTCTTTCATTAATGTTTAAAACTACTCTTGCTGATTGGATGTTTCTAGTCTCTATCCACTAGCAAATCTTTCCCAGTTTGGAATATTGGCTTCATTTGTTTCACGGAAAATGACTTCAGGACAATGTATGTGGCATTCTCCGGTGTTTCGTAGTTTGGAAAATGAGGCCCAAGCAAAATATCCCACTAGACAACAAAAAATTAATTAAAGAAATAAAAAAACTCATTATCCTCCAGAGTTACGTAAAAATAATTCCCATGAAAATGATCGTTTTCTGAGAGTTCCAGGAACAAACTAATTATGTAATGGAAGTACTCGGACTTGAGTGGAACCATTTCAGGGAATTGATGGTCCGCGCAGGACAAATAGTAGGAAGGTCTACACGTAAGAACCAACATCAACCATAAACGTAATCACCAGGCTTGTGGACATGCCAAATGTAAGACCTGACCACAGAGAGGGGAGCTGAGAGTTCCAGGAAACAAACTGATTACATAATGAAAGCACTCACACATGAGCGAAACCATTTTGGGACTGATAGCTTGCACAGGTCCAATAGTAGGAACATCTACATCAAAGTGACCTTCATCAACCATAAAAGTAATCACCAGGTTCATGGACATGCCAAACATAAGACCTAACCACAGAAAGAGGAGCCGAGAGTTCCAGGAAACAAACTGATTTATAATGGAAGTACTCCCACAAGTGGAATCATTTCAGGGAACTGATGGCCAGCACAGGCCCAATTGTAGGAACATCTACACTAAGTGACTAACATCAACCATAAAAGTAAGCACCAGGTTTCAGGACATGCCAAACATAAGACCTGACCTCAGAGAGGGGATTTTCACAGAATAACAATATCTTAATGGAAAAACCTATGAAAACAGGACATTAAATGCATAACTGTGGAGCTAGGATTGTCCTCACTGGACAACAGTGACCAATTACCAAAAAATAAAAAAAAGAACAAATAGATTTATTGAACATTTATGCTACATATAATTTGGAATTAAGAGTTGTGATTGGGTGCATTCAAAGGCATGCCTTCATTTTTGATGAAATGCCGAAAAAAAATACCAAGAGTGAATTGTAATGAACTCCTGACCAAGAAATAAACTCAGGTGAACCAAATTCTTTACTAAAAAAGGAAAACCTAACGCAATCTAACCATTTCTTTTTCTTGTCACTACAGTCATTATACAGGCTAGAATTGTTTGGCTTGGATTTTAAATATTTTTCACAATTTAAAGGTGTATTTGTTAATAGTCTAAACTTTTGTTGACATAAAAAAGATCTTATTAGTAGACAAAGATTCCGTAACAGTGGACAAGGTGTGCACCTTACACTAGACAGTACAAGTAAGACCCAAATACAAACCAAAATAGAAACATGATAACTAGTATTAAAATGAGTTGCCTACCAATCTCTATCAAGTTCCAACATTGCTATCCCCTGAAAATACGCAAAGGCGTTATCCCATATCGAGGTAAGACCACACATCCTAAAGAAGATTAAAGGACAAGCACATCTTTAGTCGAAAATTCTAGCACTCCATTCCGTCTAAATCAACAAAAGATTGCAAAAATTGTGCATCTTGAAAGAACTTTTTTTTTTTTTTTTTTGCAAGTCGTTCATCATATATATTCATCAAAACCAAGTACAAGAAATCTCAGGGGCATAACCCTGCCCAGGCAGCCTTACAAACAAAACAAGAAAACAAACATAGAAACTAACTACACCTTCTTGTTTTTTTTCAATCAGTAGACACTATCTAGACTTCCAACATACTCTCATCAATTCCCCAATACTTAGTGAAATTCCTTGGATATTTCCTACCTCCCAGGACAGAGTATCTAACTAATTCTTCAATGTCCTTGATGACCACATTGATTTGTTTCTTGAAAGAACTTATGCCCAAAGACCCTCCATCTTCGAACAATTAAACCTTTCTTTAATTTTTTATAAGGACTATGACTAATAAAAAATCGAAAACAAACAACTCAGCAAATGCCAAGCAATGTTATAGTGGAGGAAGATATTCGATTGTGATTAGCTAGCAAGAATAGACTGATTTAAGGTTCTTCTCTCAATTGATTAGAGGAAACAGCTTCATAGCAAGCTCATTTAAGACCCTCTCACCAGCATATGGTTTAAAACTCAATTACTCTATAAACCCAAAACTTAAAATTGTACTCCCTCAGTCCCTCCGTCCCCAAAAAAAGAAAAAAAGAATCGCATTTTTGACTTTCAAAATCAGCTTGACATTTTTTCCAAAATGAAAATTTTATGATGTGAATTTACTTGTTTTCTTCAAAATTATAAAACATGACATTCATACTACTTTTAGCGTACTCTAGTGGAAACAGCATCATAGCAAGCTCATTTAAGATCCTCTCACCATTATTTGTTGTAAAATGCAATTACTCCATAAACCCCAAAACTTCAAAATTGTACTCCCTCCGTCCCAAAAGAATAGAAAGATTTTATGTGAAACTAGTTATTTTTTCAACAATTATAAACATTCATATTACTAGTTTTAGTAAACCCCCCCCCCCTACCTTTGACCTATGAATGCAATTTCTCTATAAACCCAAAACTTAAAAACTGTACTCCCTCCTTCCCACGCCCCACCCCCACCCCCCCCCCACAAAAAAATAAAAAAATGCAATTACTCTATAAACCCAAAGCTTAAAAACTGTACTCCCTCCTTCCCCTCCCCACCCCACCCCACCCCTACAAAAAATAAATGCAACTACTCCATAAACCCAAAACTTAAAACTTGTAAACCCTCCATCCCAAAAGAATAAAAAGATTCGATGCGAAAGAACATATTTTTTCAACAATTATAAAACAGGACATTCGTATTACTAGTTTTAGTAAACCCCTACATTTGGCCTATGCATTTGAGAATTACATCCCATTCATGGGCCACAAGAATCAAACCCACAAGAATCAAACCCGCCTTGAAAGCAAACCCAGCAATCACTCGAACCACATTTTGTGGTTCATATGTTTTTATTTTCTAAAACTACGTAAAACCATGATAAAAAGTTGAAGTCAAAATAGACTTCTTCTGGAGTACTTGTGGAGTACTCGAATTGCGCTAAGCAAAGACAGAAACAAACCAAAAAAAAACAGAAAAAAAAGAAGGGGTCTTACCTCTAGTAGCCACAGACATTTCTCTTTTGCTGGTTCGGAGTGCATCTGTCAATTGACGAATCAATTTGTTAGTTCTAGCTGCGATCATCTTACCATACACTATATATACGGAAACATCGAAAATGAGTAGAGAAAAAAAAAAAAGTGTTTGCCTTTGGGTGAGGTCTTCTTCTTGAAGATGTTCATGGCTCGGGGTTGACGGCGCGGCGACTCCGACAAGCTGCTCCTGCTTGATCGACTGATGAATTACTCCAATGTGACGAGCTGCTCCTGCTTGATCGACTGATGAATTACTCCAATGTGTAGGTTTTCCGAAGAAAAACCCTAATTTACATCAAGGATGGTACATATCTGAGACGTGTTGCTGGGTGTGTGTGTGTGTGTGATAATTCAGGTGAGGGTTTTGAGATCTCTCTCTTTCTCTCTCTCTCTCTCTCTCTCTGTGTGAAACAAACGGGTAATAGTGCGGTGGCATAGGGGAGCGTGCTGCCTTCATAGTATACCACTCTAAAGGTCCAAGTAGCCGTTACACTTGTTAATTTACTACTATACCCATAGTTGATATCATTATTCCATGATTGCCCTTTATTGGATTTCTAATTACTGATTTATCGCTTTACCGCCTTTGTTCCGATGGAAGAGTACATATTTAAAAATTTTAATAATTAAAAAATATTAACATCCCCATTTTCCTCTAAATGCACCACCCCTTATTTTTATTAAAAAAATGTTAGTATTTTTTTAGACTTTGTTGTCCTTAATGCTGTCACGCGCATCTCTCGCACCCACGCCAAATTCTCTCGCGCAGCTCTCTCCCTTCTCTCTCTCAACGAACCAGCCTCCATTTCCGGCCAAGCACTCAGTTCGTTTTTCTTCTTTCTCCGTCCAAGTCTCATCGGCACTCAAGTACCCAGCAGAACCACCCCCTCTTCAACAATCAAAGTTTGCCACAGTTAGGGCTTGATATTCAAAACTAGCGTTTGTTCAGTTAGGGTTAGCCGAACATCATTGGCTTGTTCGGTTAGAGCTAGCCGAACAACACTGACTTATTTGGTTAGGGCTAGCCGAACAATCTTGTGATGTTCGGCCAACCAGAGCCGAACTACATGCCAAATTCATATGTCCTTCGATTTTATTATTATTTTTTAAATTGACTTTGTTACTAATTGATCGCACAAAGACACATCGGAGCTCGAGAAGACAATCGAAAGCTCAGAGGTGAGAGTGGGCGATGGGCTTGAGCGAGCTGCTTATCTCCTTTTTGTTGTTGTCGTGTATGTGTGCCGACTTCATTGGTTCTCCTCTTCTTCTTTTTCTGGATTTGTTGGTGCTGCTTAAAATTTTTGTTGTGGCTATCTCTTGCAGAATGAGTTCAATGGGGAGATCCAATAGAGTTCAACAGGGGGAGCAAGAAGAGAAAGATAATGGGGGTGTATTAAGAGAGAAAGAATATTTTGAGAGGGGTAAAATAGAAAATATAGGCAGTGTGTATTTAGTATATTTTAGATGATTTAGAAATAAATATAGTGGGTATATTTAGAGGAAAATGAGAGTGTTAATAACCCCACTCTATATGAAAAGGAAAAAACTTACATGCTTCGACATGTGTATAAAGTATACAAATGCTAAATCACAGTCTAACATGCGTACTACTTTCTCTAATCAAATATAAAGAGCAATATATATTGTCAGGTAAATTACTCAATTGTAATTCTATAATTAGTTATTTGTATATTTTGAATACTAGAGCATTCATAGAAATTTTATTAGTATGAATAGTCCTTAGTGTTTGTCATAACTACAAAAAAGTATGAACATGTCCAAGTGTAGACACCTTATTGTAAGGCCAGTTATAAATTATAATTAATAATTTTTATTTATTTTTACTTCTCTTAATTACACTATCTGTTTTATATATATTATCTCTTAGACAAAAAAACATATATTTAGGAGCCCTCTTAAATGCATTGTGTAATTGTTTACTTTTCATTTACACCCTTCTATGTTAATTGGTAGTAATTAATACTCTTTACTTTAGTAAGTTTATTTTGTAAATACTTTATTTACTTGGGGGCATAATAAAATATTTGTTAATTAATATTCATTAATATCTTAGATGGCCAAAAACTTTAAGACATTCAAAAATAGAATGTTGGTAAATATATACAAAACAGAAGGAGTAGTATTTTACTGTTTAGGAATGTTATTGATTTTATTAGTATTTTGTTTTACTTTAATTATTTAGTTTACTTATTCACTCCATCTTTCCCGAAAAACTAGTCTCACTTTTGTCTTAGTATGTGAAGGATCAATCCCAATTCCCAAACAAATATATATATATATATATATATATATATATATATATATTGGTATAAAATTTGATGCCAATTGGAAGTCCACTTCTAAGATGAGTATCAGTAATATGTATGTAAGTACAACACGTAAGCTTTGATACTAATTCAGAGTGATGTTTGCAGGTCTTTAATAAATATTGTTAGTCCCGAAAAGCTCAAATAGGCTAGAAGGGGAAGTTGAATAGCCTATGTCCAATTTTAAAACTTTAACAAGTTTTACTTCACAAAACAGTAGATAAGCTAAATAATAGCTAGCAGCGGAATAGCTTGTGGGTGAAAGGACAAAGCAGAATGGCTGATGTCCTATAGACAAGATCAGCCGTTCTTCTTAGCAAGATGAAAACTGGAAAGCAGTAAGAGAATAATAAATAACACAAGTACAGTCAAAATAAAGAACAAGTATTTGAAGTGGTTCACACTATGAAAAAGTGTTACGTCCACTACTAAAGTAGTCAACTTTGGATTTGAAAATGTGCACTGTGTTTTCCACTAAGATCTATTACAAGAATCACTAATGGATCGTGTACAAAAATATTTGAGCAAGTGTTTATGGTGAGAGTTATAATCTAGAAAGATTATCCTCTCGTATGCCTTGAAAGATTAAGATTAAAATCAATAAAGAGCAATAAAAACAGGAATCTAAGTGTTTAAATGCTAGAATATTGCTTTGGAGCTGTTGAATGCACTGAGTACTTTGAAGCTTGAGAGTAGTTGAAGTTGCAAGAGGGTCTCTTTAATGCTTCAAGTCCTTTTTGTAACACCCGGAATCCTCGTGTGCATGATCTACTTCGCTTATGTGTTAAACTTGTTTCATTATCATGCTAATTGAATTACGCTTTGCTTTATATGTTAATTTCATGTTTATAGGAATAGTTGCAATTACTACGCATAGATTGATCTTCATGGTTTATAATGTCTATTTGACGTATTATAAGTGTTGTATGATCACCCTAGGAGTGTCTAAGTGATCCAACCAATGAAGTAGAGTAAAAATGGAGGTAGGTTGGACAGATTGTTTGGCACGGCCGTGTGCCTTTCTTTGGCACGGCCGTGCAAAAGGGTGATATTGCTCCAGATTGTTTGGCACGACCGTGCAGCACTCCTTGGCATGACCGTGCGAGAGTGGCACGGCCGTGCGACTCCCTTGACACGGCCGTGCGTGTCGAGCAGCTTTAAAAGTCAGATTTTTGGAAGTTCCATTCTTACCCCTAAACTCTACAACTTGTGTGGCTCTCCTTGAGCCACATCCCTACCCTCCTTGGTCTGATTTTTGAGACTTAAATGAATTGAGAGATAGACCTCACTTCTCTCCACACTTTTCTTTCCCTTTCCCTCCATTAGAGCTCTTAGGTGTGTGTGTGAGAGAGTCATAGTGAGATTGGTGTGTGTGAGTGTGTCCCCGAAGATCCAACCGTCCGATCGACGATCCGAGACCGTCATTGTGTTGGGGTTGAGCTAGGGAACAACTTGGGTGGCTTTGATTTTATTTTGGTTTCTTTGATTTTCGTCACAAAGTAAGTTACTAAACCCCCTTTGTATGCTTAAGCTTCAAAGTGTGTTAAATCATCAATATTGTTGTATGACTTGCTTTATAGGTGGTTTTCATGTACAAAAATCTAGGTTGATGTGGGTACATTGTGCTTGTGATATGAGTATGTGTTGGATGTTGTTAATGAGCTAGAGTTGGTATATAAATGTTAGGACTTGAACGAAAAGAGGACTTGAGACTTGAAAATGGGTGGTCTTGCATTTAACATTGAAACCTTAATTCGATGAACTTTAGTAATGACTCCGAGAAGTAGAGTTAGGGAAGATTATGACTCCCCGAACAACATATTAGATTACTACGAGGTTAGAGTTCGATGGATCGAGATTTTAGTCCTTCGTACTTTTGATACTGTTACATTAGAGACTTGTGTATAGCTCTAATGAGTGGAATTGAATGCTTACGTATTTGTTAAATAATGATTGGGTAATAGAATAGCATGATCTACTGGTCATTTGTCAAGTCCCCTACGTTTGAACGTAATGGTTAATTGCATTAGATGAGTAGAACATCTAATTGTGCATTGTGTAAGTCCAGCTGGCGTCGTTGTTGAGTAAGGTAGGACGACCTATGGTCTTCACAAACTAACGGTTGTGATCGCCATAAGTCGCCGTACGGAGTTGCACACACCCTCTTCGTTGGCCACTGAGAAGTAGCCCCATTGTTGTAGCAATACGCATGACTTTGGCTTGCTATGTTGAACTCGACGGGATTGTGTCGGGGACGTCGATACTACGCACACGAGTATCGAGGCACTGTTGTTTGATTGTGTATTGCAGGAGCGACACAAGGTTGAAGAAAGAGATATGGTATCCCTCTCTAACATGGTTATTTATGAGCACCCATGAGTTAACCTAGTACTATGTGGGTTGGATGAATTGTGTATCGGTAAGACGATAAATGGTTTGGTTGTGGTATGTAAATGTCAATACCATGTTATAATTGTTGATTGAATATCATGCCATGCCATGTAGTTGCATTAGTAACTTACTGTGTCATTACGACTCACTTTGTTGTGTGTCTGTTTGTTTTCCTTAGATCCGAGCCAGGCAGAAGTTCGCGTGAGGCCGATTAGTCCTATCGCTTAGCTCGCAGTTGGCCTTTTGCTCGTGGGTCATGGAATTCTTTTGTGGATAGTTAGACAATTCTTTTGGTGAGGACGACTGGTTAAGTAAAGTCATGTAGACTTTACTGGGGTAGTATGTATACTCTGTTTGTACCTCTTATTCTTTTGGTGGCCGACGCGTGTATGTCGAGCCCGTATACTCTATCATATGTTTAAATTAGTTATGTTCCTAAGCATGTCGTAGCTTGTGGTCTTTGTGTGTAGTTGGTTCCGGCATGTCGTGGCCGAGGTAGTAGTATTATTAAAGATGTTTCCTCAGACTTACACTTGTCTGTGTAGTTGTTCTACGTCGCGCCGACCGACTTTATATTGTCAAAGTTTTTGTTATTGTGGTTTTGTGGCGTGCACGTTTGTTGCGTCACGCGTTCTTATTGGTTATTATCGTTGATTGCTTCTTGTTGCATCTTAGCCTGGATTTGCTTGAATCCATAACCTAAGTCTAAGACAAGGTGACTAATGGGCCTGCGTGTCTGTTAGAGTGGCAACTTGTACTTAGACATAGCTTGAATAGCCTAGGATTGCTTATTGTAAGTAACCTTGAAGAAGATAGCCTATAGGACATCGGACGTCCTCGCACAATAGGCAAACAATGCATCGCCAGCTTTCGTTTGAATATCGGACAAGCTCATATCGGCCAAGCTTCATCGCAATGTTGAAGAACCTTAAGAACGTCCGATAAGAGAACCGCCTAAGACATGTCCTAATTTGAGGACTTCATTGACTTCGATGCAACGTTAACCCGCAAACGCATTCAATGAAGGTTTCCATTCTTGGCATACACTCGAAAAGGACATTCCTCCCGCAAGCACGCACGCCTATTTTTAGCAAAGTGTCGAGACAGATCAAGCCGCAGTCGCCCTATCGAGTCAACAACCGATTAGAGCATTAATTGCTCTTAAATTCAAATTAGAAGACCACCAACGGCTCCAAGCTTCCTCCTGCATATAAAAGGAGACTCCATTGCTGCATTCAATACACTTCAACAACTACAACTCGAATCTTCTTCATCTTCTTCAAGTGCATTAAAGCTTAAACGTCCTATTCGTACATCCTTCTTTGAAGAGCTTCACTCTAAGACGATCAGTCCATTAAAGCTCTTCATTGATTGCAACACCTAGCTTTTCATAGCTCACGAGAATTGTATCTTATTGATATCAATTCTCCCACACAAACACTTGGTCAACAAAATTTTTGTACACAATCCATTAGAGATTTAGTTTGTAAAATATCTAGTGGAAAAACTTAGTACACGATTTTCAAATCCAAAGTTGACCACTTTGGTTGTGGACGTAGCACTTATTTATAAGTGTGAACCATATTAAATATTCTGTCTCTTTGTGTGATTGTGATTTGATTGTGTTGCTTTAAATTTCCGATTTCCAATCTGTTAGAACCGCCGATCTTGTCCCGCCAAGATCGCCATTCTCAACTTGTCCCGTGCTTCACAAGACTTCCGCCCGCAAAATTTTTAAATCCCTAGTGAAGTAAGATTTTTGAATCAATTTCAAAAATTGGACATAGGCTATTCAACCCCCTTCTAGCCTATATAGAGCAACCTTGGACCTAACAATTGGTATCGAGCTTAACTCTTTGAAAACTAGTTTTTCCGAGATTAACCTCTTGAGAGATTAAAGATCATGGCTGCTCACCAAATGTTGGAAACCTCAAACGTGAACCATTGTCCTGTCTTGGATGAAGTTCACTTTGACATCTGGAAAGATAAAGTCAAAAGACATATGAATTCAATTGATAAACGTTTGTGGAAATGTGTCACGATGGACCCGTAATTCCAATGAAGCCTAATACACCGCCGCGGTAGATCCAACCGCTGCACCGAAGTACCAAAGCCGAAGAAGAGTGGGATGATGAAGACAGAAAGAATGATGCTCGATGGAAAGGCCATCAACATCATTACCACCGTGTTGATATAAGTACTTATCGCCAGATTATCAACTTGGACACAAAGAAAGGAGATGTGGGAAGCCATCCTTGAATATCTTGAAGGTGATGGCGAGACAAAGAACAACAAATTATATACCGCATCCGAAGTTTGACTCCTTCAAAAGGATCCCAAAGAGTCTCGCGAAGTGCCTATGACAGATTCTATGAGGTAGTCAACTCTTGCTATTCATTAGGAAAGAAGTATGAAAAGAAAGAAATAAACATGAGATTTCTAAATGCACTAGGCGCCTATGGCATGTTAAAATCATCGCCATGAAAGAGTCAAAAGATTTAAACAAATTGACTCTTAGAAACCTTTATGCTAGTCTTTCGCTTTATGAGCTTGAGATCCAACAAGCTCAAGAAATGGAAAAGAGTTTTAAAACTTGTCCTTACCACCATGTCTATCGAACCTTCCTGTTCAAAACCCGATGAAACACCTTCTACATCCAGTGAAGATGATGATATTCTTTCGACGAAGCCTTTGCTATGTTTGTAAAGAAATATCAACGTTTCAAAAGGTTTAATAAACCATCATCACATAGGCGTCTTCTCACAAAACCGCCGTTCCTTATAAAACAACCGCCAACCAAAAATTCGCTCCTTATAAATCGCAGACCATCAAAAGGATAATGAGCTAGTTTGTTTTAACCGTAGGAAACCAGGCCATTTTGCCTCTAAATGTCCAAAGCCAAAGTATGAATTTTATAAGAAACGTCCCGAAACTAAATTTCAAAAACAAAAAGGGATGGTGGTGAAGACATTGATGAAAGCACCGCCTACATGGTGTGACACCGACACCGATGAGGATGACTCTTGTGACTTTGCCGAAGAAGCCAACATATGCCTTATGGCCAGGAGTCACCACATGATTCTGAGGTCACTACCATTTCAACAAGATGACAATGATGATGATGATGAGCTCAATGAACCATCAAAGGGAGAGCTCATCAAAGCTAACAAAGACATGCCGGAAGAGTTTTCAAAATTCAAAGCCGCCTATGTGAAATTAGCCAAGAAGCATGAACTAGTGTCTCGAGAAATCAACCTTGATGTCTAAGATCAAAGATCTTGATAGACAAAGAAGTGAAAGTATCAAATTGCAAAAAGAGAACAAAGCTTTGACCGAAAAAGTGGATTTCCTACTTGAACACATCAAGAAGATAAATTCGAGAAAGATGACCTTCAAAAGGTTGTCAATACTTGGAATAACTCTAAAGGAAACTTTGATGCCATTCTCTCAAACCAAAACTTTAGATGACAAACCGGCATTGGTTTCCAAAGTGAGTTCAAAGTAGGTAGTTCTTCTAGTTCTCAAAAGGATGAGACATCCAAGTGATTGTCAAGAATTGGTCGTAGAAGTTTCTTATGACCAGCAGCCTCCCAAAAGGCAAGGACTTGGCTTTAACAAAGTTCCTTTTGTTTATCCCAAGAACACAAAAGACAAGTCCAAAAGAAAGCACCGCAAAGAATGACTCGCTAATAGTGAGTCGAGCAACTAAAACCGCCATTAGTCACCCTAAGAAAACAGGATGACTAATAGCAAGTCTAGGAATTCTCACTCAAACCTATTAAATTTGTCAAAGGCAAGACGCTGATCCCAACACCGCCTATAAAAGGGTAAAAGAAGTGAATTCTCGCAGATAAAAAGCTTAAAGGACATGTGCTGTAAATACAAAATCTTTTGATAAGAGGTCTACCTATGGTAAACCTAACATCAACAAGAAAAGGCATTATCACCTAAGTCCTATAGGCCAATTATCGAGAAAGATCATTCCAAAGACCGCCGATATTAAGAAGCCTCAAAAAGAAATCATTACTCATGTTGAAGGATTTCACAAATGCTCTTTCGCAAATGCCATGGTCATGAGATTCATGAATGCCTTCGAGATTCACACCTAAATCTAGAGGATTTACTCCTCCAAAGGTTAAACAAGTGTGGATCCCAAAAGGTTGCTAACCTTGAGGACCCAAAAATAAAAGGGGACCATATTCTTAAATGTCTATATTTCAGAATGCTTCATGGTCACAATGAAGAAGAGAAAGATCTATGGTATCTAGACAAGGATGCTCAAAGCATATGACCGGTGATCCAAATCTTCTTTCAAGCATTGTTGAAGCAAAGGTCCCTCGCCATATTTGGAGATAACTCAAAAGGGAAGACCATTGGTTATGGAAGTATAATCGAGGCAATCTCTCCATCAACAAAGTCTCTCTAGTTGAAGGTTTAAAGCACACCGCTAAGCATATCACAATTCGTGATAAAGGGCTAACATGTCGCTTTTCCTCAGTCAATGTCTCATAAAGGACAATGAGACATGTTCAACTATCCCGACGGATTCAAAAGGGAATGTCTATGCCGTTGACCTAAATGCCGTTGGAAGAAAATCAAATCTTTGCTTGGTTGCTAGGTCATCAACCGACAACACTTGTGGCACAAAAGGCTTAGTCATCTCAATTTCAAATACCTGGAGAAGCTATCAAAAGACAATCTAGTTGTCGGTTTGCCTAAAATATCACCTGAATCACACGTCTCGCAGAGCATGTCAACTGGGCAAACTACATAAATCTTCCTTCAAAAGCAAGCCTTGCCTATCAACAACTGCACCTCTACGCCTTGCACATGGATCTGTTTGGACCCGTAACTACTACAAGTCTTGGTGGCGCAAGTATACTCTTGTGGTAGTTGATGATTACTCAAGATTTACTTGGGTAGAAATGATGTCCTCCAAAGATGAAGCATATGACATCATTACGAACTCTTCGAAGACTACGACTCGGCCGGATGATATCTCGATGTCGATCGTACAATGGAACAGAGTTCAAGAACAATGGTGTAGCCAAATATTGTGATGACCATGGAATTGGTCACAATTTCTCTGCTTGGCACACCTCAACAAAATGGAGTTGCCGAAAGGAAGAACAACTCTCATTGAAGCAGAAAGACAATGATTGCCGAAGCCAAACCGCCTATGTATTTCGGGCGTCCGTGAACACCGCCGCTTCACACAAAACAGTCCATCATAAATAAATTTCATAACAAAACTCCATATGAAATATGGAGAGGCGAGCTCCCAACATTGGATTCTTTAAAATATTTGGTTGTAAATGCTATGTTCTTTACAATGGTAGAGAACATAGAGGTAAGTTTGAATCCAAAAGTGATGAAGGAATTTTTCTCGATATGCCAAGTTTTCAAAAGCATACGAGTTTACAATAAAACTTCACTTAAAGTTGTTGAATCTGTACATGTTTCTTTTGATGAATTTGATTTCATTGGGCCACATTTGGCTCCTAAGGTTACTAATGATTCGATGAATATGAGACAGTACGTAACACCCAAGTCCCGATCCGCCGATCCTCCTTCTTCACAAGATCTTCCAAGAGTCAACCTGTTAGAATCCTCAAACGAACCATCAAATGAACACTCAAAACCCCGAATCCCTTTGCCTTCCACACCGAAGTCATACAACCTACCTTGGAATTAACCTACCCTTTAGAAAACCAAGCTTCATTACTCTACTTCAAGAATCCAACTCTCGATGCAATAGGACAAGTTCAACTGCAAGTTAGGGAAGTAAAAGATCATCCTATCACTCAAATCATTGGAGATCTTAATGCCGGTGTTCAAACTAGACAAGCTTCAAGAATGAATGCATGTATTCTACCGCATTTGTATCTAACATTGAACCCAAAAGATTGATGAAGCTCGGAAGATCCAAGTGGGTGGAAGCTATGCAAGAAGAGCTAAACCAATTTGACAGATGCCAAGTCCGGTCACTAGTCCCTAGGCCTAAAGGACAAGCGCTATTGGCACAAAGTGGGTTTTCGAAACAAAATGGATGAAAACGGCAACATTACAAGAAACAAGGCAAGACCGGTAGCCCAAGGATATAGACGGGAGGAGGGTATTGACTATGATGAGACATTTGCTCCGTTGCAAGATTAGAGGCTATCGATTATTCTTGGCCTATGCCTCTTACAAAGACTTCAAAGTTTATCAAATGGATGTAAAGAGTGCATTTCGAATGGAGAACTTCAAGAAGAAGTCTATGTTGAGCAACCACCCGGGTTCATAGACTGCTCAAGGAGAGAAGATGTCTACAAGCCGAGGAAAGCCCTTTATGGACTTAAACAAGCTCCAAGAGCTCGGTATGAGACCCTTTCAAAGTTCTTGATATCTCAAGGCTTTGTAAGAGGTCAAATTGACACTACTCTTTTCATTATGAAACATAAAGGTCATTCCTTACTTGTTCAAATATATGTTGATGATATTATCTTTGGTTCTACTAATGAAAATCTTTGCAAAAGGTTTGAAAAGCTTATGCAGAGTAAATTTGAGATGAGCATGATGGGAGAGCTCAACTTTTTCCTTGGTCTTCAAATTCAACAAAGTTCAAATGGTATCTTCATCAATCAAGCCAAATATGCAAAGGATGTCATCAAGAAATTTGGTCTTGAGAATGCAAACACTTCAAAGACTCCTATGGCTACTAACCGCCATCTTGACAAAGATGAGAAGGGCAAGAAAGTGGACATGACTCTCAGAGGCATGATTGGTTCACTTTTATACTTAACTGCTAGTAGGCCCGATATCATGTTTGCTGTTTGTGTTTGTGCTAGGTTTCAAGCGATCCAAAGGAGTCTCACCTACAAGCAATAAAAGAATCATCGATATCCGATAGATACTCCCAATTTGGGAATCGGTATCCTAGAGATTCATCTTTTAATCTTATAGGCTATTCGATGCTGATTTTGCTGCATGTAAAGTTGACAGAAAAGCACAAGTGGGACATGTCAATTCTTAGGAAATAGACTTGTCTCATGGGCCGAAGAAGCAAACCTCTGTTTCAACTTCAACAATCGAAGCGTAATACATAGCCGCCGGTAGCCGCCGCCACAATTGCTGTGGATCAAACAAAGAACTAGTGACTATGAGATCAAAACCGATGATTGTCCTATAATGTGTGACAACACATCGCAATCTCGCCTCAAAATCTGTCATGCACTCCAAAACAAAGCACATTGATGTGAGATATCACTTTCTTAAAGATCATGTTGAAAAAGGTAACATCGCATGCAATATGTGCCTACAGAGAATCGTAGCGACATCTTCACAAAACCACTTGATTCAACCAGGTTTGCTTATTTAAGAGGAGAGCTTGGTATGCTTGACCTCAATCCTTAACCTTTCTTGCAAATTCCTTAAGTCATTTTATAATCTAGGCATCTATATTCATATCAATTCTCTATAAAATAGGCAGACTTAAGCGCGCATACGCAGACTCATCGTAATAAATGCGGACTTCAAATTTTATCAAATGTCATTTATTGGCCTGTCGAGGTATAAAAGGGCAAAATGTACATGACTCTTCACAACTCTCAACAACCGCCATTTTCAACTTTCAAAACCTTTCAAGCTTCCAATCTGTAATCCACTCAAATCTTCTTAAACCTACAAATTTCTCAAGTTTTCAAGCTTAAAATCATCAATGGTAAGGATTTCTACACCTTCTTGATTCATTTAAATCCAGTTTAGGGTCTTGTTTTGACCTAATTTGAGCTTTAAAACCGTCCGCCATTGATGAACTGTGCTATATTGCGATTGTTGCTTGAATCATGCTTCGTGGTGTAAAATGTGTTGTAGAGATTCTGTGGTACTATGTTTTCAATTTATATCGTTTGTTTGCTTGAATCGACAAACTCGTAGATATTTGAAAACCCGATGATGAACTGTTCTTATATTATGCTTTAAATTGTCTATATTTTGGGTTTTGATCTGAATAGTACTGTTTATGTTATTATCTCGATTGCATGATTATCTGTGTTTCTTGCATATCCGCCGATTTCTATATATGCTGTTCTCACATCCGCCGATCATGTAGGGAAAGTCTAAATCCTCAAAGCCGCCGCCACCACTTCATCCTCCGCCTCGCTAAGCCAACCAGGGCTGCATTGGCCGCCGAGCTCCCATAAGGACCCTTCCCAGTCAAGTTATCACCCGGGATGACTATCGACAGAGACTCCATCATTAGCACATCTGGTGATGCCTTCTAAAAGATTTGGCCGAGTGTGGCCTTCTTCCCTTGTTCCAACTCAACGACACCCACTACAAAGAATCATCTAGCCGAGGAGTTTTATACAAGGATGATTCGCCTCCTCCTCCAATGCCTCGAGCCCAACTTAAGCTATATCAAGGGCTACATCGAGGCCACTACATCAAGTTGACCTACAAGGATGTTGGAGAAATCCTTGACCGCCTGTTGAAGGCAAATTGGACTTGACCGATGCCGAATCGGCACTTGCTTGGGAAATGATGAGGATTCGCCCAACCGAGAGGTTCTCCGAGATGTCCAGAACCTCTTCCCGTAAAACCCCTATCATATCGCCCATCTCGCTCGACAAGAGCATCTTATTCAAAAATGGCTCGAGGGACATCTTCACCTCCCCACTGATGTGGACCAAAGCCGTGGTCCTTCGCAAGCAACTCAACCGGGCCAAAATCATCTTCTCAATGCTATCCCAGCGTTGCTGAAGTCCAAGCTCACCCTTCCATGAAGAGGCCCTTTGTAAGGGTTATTAATGTCATCCTCCGACGTTATGAGGAGATTGATGAGCTGGTCGCTATCGACGACCTCATCAAGGTGTCCAACACCTACGTCTTCACGGTCAACAACATCACCCGCTATCGGGATGATATGGCCAAAAGGACAACCAACGCGGCCGCCGCCGCTGCCGCTATCGCTGGTGCCGCCGCCGCTGCACTCGCCGCTGCTATCGCATCGGTGGCCCTCTACCCAAGCCGCAAGGGTAAGAGGAAAGTCACCTACACCGCCGGGTTACCCGCCGAGGAGGAGGAGCCTACACCTATTGGGGCCGAGCCGCCGAACATTTTGACCTCGCAGCCGGATCATGATCCATATGAGCCCGCCGAGCCCCATCCAAAAGCCTAAACACTCTCCCTCTCTCACTCCCAAACTCAAGCAATCCAGAAACTCGCTCGCAAAGGCACTGCTGAGAAGGACACATCATCCTTCCAACCACCGACCTCTCCAAACCCTCTAAACCTACCTCCCAATCCTCCCAACCCAAAACCAAACAAACCCTCCTACCCACGACGAATCATTTGGCCTTCCTAAGGTCTCATCCACACCCCATGTCCGCACGGCCGTTTCCACACCACCGTTTCTCCATCGGCCGTTCCCCACCAGCTTCCCACCACAACATCTCAATCACCAACTTCTGCCTCCTCTACTCCTACTAAGTCCAAGCATGGCAAACGTTTTAAAAAGAGTGCAAAGAAGAGGGTACATTTTGTGGGAACTGCCGATGAAACCACTTCTCCTCCACCTTCACCACCTCTGCCTACTACCACTACCACCTCACCTGCTTCCTCACCTCCTCCATCTGCTCCCATCCAAACAACCACCACACAAGAACCATACATCTCACCTGCCACCACCTCTCAACCACCATCCTCCAAACGACCTATCTCTCCCTCTTCTGATCTGCCTACTCCCAAACGCCTCAAAACCAACCCCTATACCAACCTACACCCTGAGGTGCAGGCTCTGCTGTCCTTCAGAGACAGCAGGCCTAAACCCAACCATGCCGACACTGACCCTTTCTTAGCCACCCTTGACTACCCCAAGAGATTTCCCTGTCAGCCTATGTCTGCAGGTGAAATCATCTTTCAATGGGGTGCCTACTATGACCCTCTTCCTCCTGCCTGGTCACAACTCTTTTTCTCCCACAACTCAGCGGTTCAAGATCTTATGATCTTCAACCAATGGGTTGCAATCCATAAGGACCTAGGCCTTCCCTTCCTACCAAATCGGACATCTCCCCTTCCTCTCTCTGCCTAAACCCCCGTCTTCTCCATTATCCGCCATCCTTCCATCCTTCTTCACCCCGTGGTCTACACCTTCATTGATGTAGTCACCACTTACCTTGGCTTCAACCCTCTCATCCCTATTCTCTTCCTTTCTCCTAGCCTTTCCCTTTCTTTTCTCCTCCCCCTTCTTTATTCACCCCTTTCCTATGTCATCTACATAGAAAGGCTCTTCCCTGTTCTCGCGTTTCCCTAGCCTTCCTTCACCTTCTACCGCCTATGTTCCCATTTCCTCCACCCCATTCTACCTCTTCCTCCAGCCACTCCCTCTCTTCCCCCCATCCTCCCCTCCCTACCCAAGCCACCACCATCCTTCCCCCTCGCAGGTCCATCCTCTCCTCCGGAGTCATCCCGACTCGTCGATACCTATCCCGCCGAGGCCGTACATAAATTTTTGAAAGATTTTGAGGTCATCTCGTTGACCGACCAAGGCCCCGCACCAACTCTCGCGATCTCACATCACCCATGTGCAGCCGACGCATGACCCAAGTGATGGAGATTTCAAAGGGTGCAAAGGCCGCTTTGATGCCCGCCTACGATCCATCTCTGCAAGCCGCCGCCCTTGCCGCCGATCTCAGCCTCTTCCTCCAAGACATCTGCCATCTTCGAAACCAACTGGGACAACCTCGCCACTAAGATGATGCAGGTCATCGACATGGTTGAAGCTGGCTACAAGCTTGTGCTTCACTCCCAACGCCAGGCCAATCGCTCTGTCCACTCCTCCGTGCGAGCGACGCGTAATCTCACAACCAAGCACTTGGCTTACTATCGCAAGGAGCGCAAAACTACTGAGAACCGCCTCGGCTTTATTGATGCCTCGCTTGCGTCCATGAAGGAGGAGATGGCCGACTCAACAATGATCGCAGACCAAGCTCATTGAGCATAATGCTCGCTCAGCGTAAGAACAAAGAGCTCTCCTCCGAATTGGCGACACTAAAGAAGAGCTAGCAGAAGAAACGAAGAAATTGCAAGACTTAAGGCGCTGTTGACTCTAAATGGGCATCAAGAGGCTATGGGCAATCTTCATCGTGCAAAGGCAAAGGTCGTGCATCATCTCGGTCATCTTCTCGAACCAGCCGATAATATTTTGTATAATCTTTTTGCTAAACTTTGTAATTAAACAACTTGTTTAATTAACAATGTCTATGTTTTAAAACTTTCATGCTTTACTATGATCCGCTTATTATGTGTGCATGAAATTTAAACCACCGGTTTAAAGACATGTCCTATATTGCCTATTCTCGCCTATTCGCATGTCTTTAAATTCGGTCTAATTACAAGTGTCGATGCTTAATTTCCTGTTTGTAAACACTTTGTAATTCTTGAATACAATGACCTTTATGTAAGTTCATCTAGGGCATGCTTATTTAATATATCAATCTTACAAGCATGTTATTACTAGACTTGAACATGGTCACCGATATTGTATTCGTAGGGTCATGGACTCAAGCAAATAGGAGGAGATTGTTGCATCTTAGCCTAGATTTGCTTGAATCCATAACCTAAGTCTAAGACAAGGTGACTAATGGGCTGCGTGTCTGTTAGAGTGGCAACTTGTACTTAGACATAGCTTGAATAGCCTAGGATTGCTTATTGTAAGTAACCTTGAAGAAGATAGCCTATAGGACATCGGACGTCCTGCACAATAGGCAAACAATGCATCGCTCTTTCGTTTGAATATCGGACAAGCCCATATCGGCCAAGCTTCATCGGCAATGTTGAAGAACCTTAAGAACGTCCGATAAGAGAACCGCCTAAGACATGTCCTAATTTGTGGACTTCATTGACTTCGATGCAACGTTAACCTGCAAACGCATTCAATGAAGGTTTCCATTCTTGGCATACAACTCGAAAAGGACATTCCTCCCGCAAGCACACCGCCTATTTTTAGCAAAGTGTCGGAGACAGATCGCAAGCTGCAGTCGCCCTATCGAGTCAACAACCGATTAGAGCATTAATTGCTCTTAAATTCAAATTAGAAGACCACCAACGGCTCCTAGCTTCCTCCTGCATATAAAAGGAGAATCCATTGCTGCATTCAATACACTTCAACAACTACAACTCTGAATCTTCTTCATCCTCTTCAAGTGCATTAAAGCTTAAACGTCCTATCTGTACATCCTTCTTTGAAGAGCCTCACTCTAAGACTATCAGTCCATTAAAGCTCTTCATTGATTGCAACACCTAGCTTTTCATAGCTCACGAGAATTGTATCTTATTGATATCAATTCTCCCACACAAACACTTGGTCAACAAAATTTTTGTACACAATCCATTAGAGATTTAGTTTGTAAAATATCTAGTGGAAAAACTTAGTACACGATTTTCAAATCCAAAGTTGACCACTTTGGTTGTGGACGTAGCACTTATTTATAAGTGTGAACCATATTAAATATTCTGTCTCTTTTTGTGTGATTGTGATTTGATTGTGTTGCTTTAAATTTCAGATTTCCAATCTAAGAACCGCGATCTTGTCCCGCCAAGATCGGCCATTCTCAACTTGTCCTGTGCTTCACAAGACTTCCGCCTGCAAAATTTTTAAATCCCTAGTGAAGTAAGATTTTTGAATCAATTTCAAAAATTGGACATAGGCTATTCAACCCCCCCCCCCTTCTAGCCTATATAGAGCAACCTTGGACCTAACACTTCTTGTTCTGGCGCGTCGACCTTGGGATTTCGTATTGGAATCCGAGTCGGGGCGTCACACTTTTATTCATACTTAGAGAAACTCATGTAGCCGTTTAAGAGATCTCTAGACTTTAGGATTTTAAATGGGGTGCATTTAATGCAAAGTTGCGTGCATTAAATGCATACAAATGTTTGTCGAGATCTGATTAGCGAAATGGGTCTTCCAAGGTTGACTCCAGCTGGTGTTACAAACTTTGCTTAAAATGGTTAGACAAAGTGATGTTTGCAGAGTGTCCTTTCTTGGGAGATAGCCTGAAAAGGAAAGGTTCAATAAATGAATCACGTGCTCAAGTTTGCGGCAAAGTCAAGGAGTGACATTGCTGGTAACACAGGCAGTTCTTCAGAACTTGATCTCGATCGGTCGTTCTTCAGGTCTTCACACATTGCTGATGAAGGTTGGCTGGTACATGATGACTGATGACTAAAAGACATTGCTGGTGAAAGATGGCTAGTAGACAATGACTAACAAATGAAGGACATTGCTGGTGCTTAAGAGTAGTCCTAATATCTATTACAAGGCTTAAGTCTAAGTACAAGTTGCCATACCACTTAACACGCAGGCCTACCGGTCACTTCTAACAGAGACATGGTGATGGATACAAGAAACTCTAAGCAATATTCAACAATCTCTTCCTATTAGCTTGTGTCCATAAGCTCTAAATACATTTAGGCTGAAAATGTCTAATACTAGTAATATCATGTTTAGAATTTTATTACAAGCAGACATGCCATATTATAGACTTACAATATAGCCAATGTATAAGGTTACAAAGTGTTTACAGAATAATAAAAATAGCATATAGAACACTTTGTAATAAAATTGAATTTAAAGACAGGCAGTTATAAGCAGTTATAGAGCAGAATGTCTTTTAATTAGTGGTTTAAATTTCATGCACACATAGAATGATTAATAAAGTAAAGCATGAAATAAACAAGTTTTAAATAGAATGTAGCCACTGTATTTCAAACAAGAAGTTTAAAATTACAGGGTTTGTCAAAAGTAAGGGTTGCTATTTTGACAAGAGGATAAAAATTATACCGGCAGAGTTCAAGATTGCTCCTTCTCTTTAGCAGTGGTAGCTTCTAGTTCAGCAATCTTTGCATAGGCTGCTTTTAACTCTTCTTTCGTGGAGAGAAACGTTATCTCGAAGGAGAGCATTCTTCTCAAACAACTAAATGTATTTATTTCTAGTCTCTACCTTCTCTTTAATGGACACAAGGGATTTTTCCATAGTGGTAACCATGACCTGGAAGGAGGAGAGCTGTTGTCGAAGAACGGCAGGAGATTGAGTGTTAGCCAGACGCAGGCCAATTAAAGGACTTACGCAGGGATTGCTGAGATTTAGCATGAGCAAATTCCATCTTCAATATCTTGCCAACAAACTGCTCAAGAGAAGAGGACACAAGGAAGAAAGTTGTTACACCTTTTTGTGTAGGCTGGTCGAAGAGGTGTAGATTGCAGCAAAATTGGCATCCACATGTCCAACCGGATGTTTATGGCAGGCATCAACTTCTGCTTTTGTCTCTTTGTAAGCTTAGATCACCTTAGCCATATATTCAGCAGTGACATCCCTGGTGTTGTCTTGCTTGAGACATAGATACTACATCCGGCCTTGCAAAAGTCCCATGTTGTGAGAGACATCAGTTAAGATTATATCCAGGCCAGTAAAAATTGGAGCAAGAGTAGATGACTGGCAGGATTGAGCAGAACCAGGAGGCAGGACCTGGAAAGGTATGGGAATAGGAATCCAGTAGTTGAGGTAGGCTTCAGAGGCACGACGTCTCATCTGAATAGGTGGTGGAGGAGAGAAGGGTGGAAAGGTAAGGTTGAAGAGATAGAAGACGCTCTTGGTGACCAGTGGAGACCGATGCTTGTCAAAAATGATGAGGTTTGGGTAGAGGTCATAGAAGTCATGGATGACTGGACTGAAGTTTATGGAGGGATATGGGATGAGTGTATCTTCAGTCGCAACTCTATGAGCAATCTCATCCATAAGACCATAAGAAACTTTACTGATAATCGCAATTAAGGCATCGATGGCATCATCTTGGTCAGCCAAGGGGAGATCCTCAAGAATAACAGGACTAGAAGGGGAAGGATTGGCCGAGGATGAGGGAGAGGGAATGGCTGAGGGTGAGGGAAAGGAAATGGCTGAGGGTGAGGGAGGAGGTGCATGAGTAGTTGGTCTTAATGGGATAAAGGTAGTGATGTCAAATTGAAGAGGAGGGGGAAGGTCATGGTCCTTATCAATTTGATGTCATTGCTTAATGAAAGTAAGTCCTGGACATAGGAGGAATGAAGAAAGAACTGCTAGTTCTAGGTAGCAGGGAGAGGATCATAGTAGTTACCCCATCTAAGGATGATGTCTCCAAGAGACAAAGGCTGGAATTTGATGTGCTTGGGGTAGTTCAAAGCACTTAGCTCAGGATCAAAATTAGCAAGGTTTGGAGAAGGACGGTTGTCCCTGAAGAACATAAGCTCTTGAACTTCAGGGTGGAGATGAGAGTAGGGTTTGAGTTTTTGCTTCTTGGCTGGCCTTGGTTGAGAGGATGAAAAGACAGGTTTGTGTTTGGAATGTATTAGGGTTGGCTCTCAATAGAGTCCTCAAGTCTTTTTGGATCAAAGACTAAAGGAGGAATGGTTGGCTTAGGAGTGGATAAAGGTAGAGAGGGAGATGGAGACGACTAGACAACAGGGGCCATATACTTAGCCTTTCTGGCTTTCTATTTGATGGTCTTACTTTTATTGGGTTTGGCTGGGGTAGGAGTAGGTTCAAGGTCAGCTATTAGAGGAACTGTTAGAGTTGGAGAAGGCATAGGTTCTGCTGGTGGAGAGGTAGATGGTAGGCCAAAGCTCTTATTCGTTGGTTAAAGAGTGGTCTTTGTTTTTAGCTTGGCTTTGGTGGGAGGTTTAGAGGTTGGTTTGGGGATAGGTTTAGGTGGCTGAGAAAATGACTGACCAACAGCTTTGAGAACTGCTAGTTCAAAGGATTGGACATCCCTTTCAGCAGCCTTCTTAGAATAACTATACTTCCTTGAAAGTTTAGCAACTGAAGGTGGAGGAGGAGGAGGAGTGGTTTGCTTGGTCCTCTTGGGCTTAGGCTCAAAGGGATCATGGTCAGGGAGAGAGAGGTCGAAGTCATCTGGGACAGTAGCAGCTAAAGGTTCAAGGGGGTCAACAGTTTTGAATTTTTCCTTGGCTAGCCTCTCCTCCTGAATGGGTAGACCATTATTCGAGTAGTTGACCTTCCTATTGGCCTTCTTTGGTTTAGGTGAAGGGGTTGGTACAACAGATCTCTTGGCAGCATCATCTTTGTACCTCTTGATGTTTGAGGTACGTAGTGAAGACATAGATGTTAGACACCTTGATTAATTCATCTATGAAAAAGATTCATCAATCCTTCATAGCTGCGAAGGAGAACATTGATGACCTGTATAAACAGCCTTCGCATTCCAAGATTGTTTTGGACCTCATAGACATTGTCAAACAACTGGGAGTATATGACCTTGGCCTAGTTTAGCTGAGTTGAGCCACAAGGTTATTGACTAGAGTCTTCCCTGATTCATATATACTAATGAAGTCCACATCTACTCTAAGACAATGATGATAGCTCTTGTAAGATTGGCTCGTTGTTGAGGAACATTACCAGCTGAGGGTGTAGCTGAGGAAGATTCAGACTTGGCCTATACAACAGCTACACTGTTAGAGATGATTGATATACAAAGTAACATCAGTTTGTATAGAAACAAGTATTGTAGAGATCATGCCCCAACATGGAGCAGTTATTCTGTAAACTTATGAAGTTACCATAAATTCATATAATGAGAAGATACTAGACACCCAACTTTAAAAAGCATAAGCGTATTTGTCCAAATTTAACCAAAATCTCAGAATTTGCACAGATGAACATGAGTACATATTTAAACAACACACATTCTGGACAAGCAAAGTATACCAGATTTCCAGAAATAATAAATCACATAGTAGCATAGATGTGTTCAGTCGCATGAGGCCATAGCATGAACTAAAACATGTACGTGATAGACAACAGCATATCCAGAATCTTAAGTAAAGACGTGACACATATCTGACGAACATGAATAGAATAGGTTCTAATGAAGATTCAGGTTGAGAAATACTAACCATTGTGGTTTAATGAACAAGGAAATACTGGAGAATCGTAAGTTTTGAAGGCTCAGTCGAAGGTTGCAGTGAAACAATGGAGGCTTGAGAGGCTTTTAGCTGTTTTGAGAGAGAGAGGATGTAAAATTAAAAACTGAAGTGACTTTGTCCTTATATATGTCAGTAAAAATGCCCCAGAGTGAATAAAATTTGACGTCCGCATTTAATAGGGGGTAAAATGAAAGGTCAATACTTTGAAAAGTTAAAGATTTGGTCCATGTGGTTTAAAAAATGACTAGTGATGTCTCAAGGAAGGTTCGCAAACTTACCTGAGGTTGTCCTATTACAACAATAATGTTTAAGACTTGGCTGTTGAGATTTTTTAGCAGTTTCATGAACATTAGTTTTATGCGAAATAAAAGTAGATAAGGGTTAAGAACTGAGTTCAAGCATACCAAGTTCTCCTCTAAGGTAAGCAAACCTGGTTGAGTCAAGTGGCTTGGTAAAGATATCAGTAATTTTTTGATCTGTTGGAACATATTGCATATTGTAGACACCTAGAATTCTTACACCTACATTATACGAATTGTCCAATAAATAATTGTTTATTTACAAATGGACTAACACTTTTTTTTATGATTATTTCAGGAAACAACATATACAACGGATTGTTAACGTCCAACAAATACAACAAGCTTCGGTTAGATCAACATCAAAGGTCAAACTCGAAGATACAACCTATTCAACAGGACCTACGACGTCCAAACACACAAACAACCTTCAGTTAGATCAACATCAAGGGTCCAGACTGAAGACACACAGCTTAGAAGGGCCAAAGTGCAAAACACAAAGCCTAGAAAAGCCAAAAAATAACTTTGGTGCACTGAAGCCTTGCTGAGTGCGCTGATACCACAAAACATGGTTTGGTGCGCGGGCACCATGCCTGGTGCGCTGCGCACCACACTTGTATTTGCCCTAGAAGTCAAGTCGCCTGGCTGCTGATGTAAGACCCCGACCCTATTTGTAATACCTTGGTCCATCCTATATTTGATGTGTTAATTTTGTTACATATTTATCATGTTAGACATGTGTGTTTGGGTTAGTTGAGTAGCATGTCTATGCATTCATGCCTTGACTCTTTGTTGCACTTCATTGTTACACAAAATGTTAACTTGACTAAGCCTTGAATTTTAAGTTAATTCTTACAATTTCTTGTAATTGTAAAGTCATTACATTCTTAGCCATGTTATATATGGTTTTGATTAGGTTCCAAGTGTGTTTCAAACTTGATTGGAGGTTAGGATCATTTGGGAATACTTAGTAAACATTTTATTTTGAACATAAGATGGAAGAAGATACACTCAAAAGCATGGATACATGCTTAAACTCGGAATTATGTTCATCCGCATAGTCTGTAGTAATTTGGTGATAAATTTGTGTACAAAACTCAGATTTGCAAACCGTTTAATTTTGTGTAAACTAGACTCAAAGATCTTTCCAACCATATCTTATTTGTAATTTTTAGACTTATAGATCGTCCTAGGCATGTCTTTAAAGTTGGCTAAAAATTAGAATAGTGACAACTTTTGACCATTTTGGTTTTTTGTTGAACCTTTGACCCTTTTGACCATTTGACCCATTTTTGTTTCTTTGACTAATCTAAAGAACGTCCATTAACTCTTTGACCAGCTATATAACTCTCCTAGACACCATTAAAGAGCCTTAAACTCAGTCATTTGTTAATCTTCATCCTTAGAACATAGATAGAGAGAGAAGCAAGAGTTCTAGAGTGAGAAAGTGAGATATCTTGAGCATTCGAAGTCCAAATCACGATCCGTCTTTGCCATTGTGGAGCTATGGACTAGAGGAACAATTTCCAATGATTGCATAATGAATTTCATGGTTTAATTTTGGTGGAAGTAAGTAACTATATGTTTTGTTTGATTATGAGATAAATTGGAAGAGTAGAGCATGTAGGTGGTGTTAGTTGATCATTATTGTGTTAAATCCTTGGAAGAAACATGTAATTAGTTCCTCTAACTTATGTTATGATATATTATGTTGTTTTTTGAGGTTGAAAATATAATTGTTGAGAATGACGAGTAAATATTTTCTTGTGCATTGTATTGAGCTCTGTTGGTTCTGTTGACTAATCAAGGTGGGACGACCTATAGTCTTTACAAATTTGTTTTGTAATCACTATAAGTCGTCGTATCGGATATCAGACACCCTCTTCTGTTGGCCACAGTTGAGATGTAGTCCCATTGTTGCAGCAATACGCCCGACTTTGGCTTGCTAATTTTTGACTGGTGTAGTCGATGGAATATCGATACATCCCACACGAGTATCAGTCCACATTTTGTTTTTTTTTTCGTGTATTGCAGGAGCAACGCGAAGAAGAAGAAAGAGAAATGATATCCTTTGTAACGTGATTTATTTACGAGCACTTATGTATTAATCAAGGTGTTATGTGAGTTGAATGATTTGTATATTAATGATGATGATACATACTTTGTTGTGGTGTATAAACTTCATTACCATGTTATTCCTATTGTTGAGCATTATGCCATGTCATATAGTCCTATGTAACAGCTTGTATTAATGGTTTAGTTGCAATTGTACCTAAACTAGTTACATGTAGAGTCATGGTTTACTGTTGCATTCATACTCATAGCACATAATACATTATAGTGGCTTACGGGGTCTCGTAGACTCACCCTTATTGTGTTGACTTTTTTAGATTACAATCGAAGGATGACATAGTGAGGTCGGTGAGACGTGCGGGTGCTAGCAGATTGATCTTTGGGTAGTTGCTTTTCAGAGCCTTTTTATATTTATGTTTCTTAGTTCAGTGAGAATGATGGTTGATGTAAAGTTATATAAAGTTTACTTATGGGTAGCATTGTTTTGTAACTCTTTTTATTGTTGTATTCTTTTGGAGCTGACACTCAATATCGAGCCGTCTATTATTGTATGTTCTTGAGCATGTTAGCTTATGGGTATTTAGTGTTGTTGTTTCACCGGCTTTTGTATTTAGCCGTGGAGGTTTTCTAGTTATGGTTTTGTTATTCAAGTTTTTAGAACTCAGGTTTTATTTTGTTGTGGTTTTTCGCTACATAGTTTTAGTTTTGAGCAGCTCGTTCACATCTGTGGACTTTAGCTATTTTTGTTGGTTTGGCGTATCGAGTTGGGGTTCAACATCAGATCTCGGACTTGGGTTTCATGATTTAATTTTGGTGGAAGTAAGTAACTATAATGTTTTGTTTGATTATGAGATGAATTGGAAGAGTAGAGCATGTAGGTGGTGTTAGTTGATCATTATTGTGTTAAATCCTTGGAAGAAACATGTAATTAGTTCCTCTAACTTATGTTATAATATATTATATTGTTGTTTGAGGTTGCAAATATAATTGTTGAGAATGACGAGTAAATATCTACCTTTGCATTGTATTGAGCTCTGTTGGTTCTGTTGACTAATCAAGGTGGGACGACCTATAGTCTTTACGAATTTGTTTTGTAATCACTATAAGTCGCCGTACTGGAGATCACACACCCTCTTTTGTTGGCCACAGTTGAGATGTAGCCCAATTGTTGTAGCAATACGCCCGACTTTGGCTTGCTAGTTTTCGACTGGTGTAGTCGATGGAATATCGATACATCCCACACAAGTATCGGTCCACGTTTTGTTGTTTTTTCGTGTATTGCAGGAGCAACGCAAAGAATAAGAAAGAGAAATAATATCCTTTGTAACATGATTTATTTACGAGCACTTATGTGTTAATCAAGGTGCTATGTGAGTTGAATGGTTTGTATATCAATGAAGATGATACATGCTTTGTTGTGGTGTATAAATTTTATTACCATGCTATTCCTATTGTTGAGTATTATTCCATGTCATATAGTCCCATGTAACAGCTTAATGATTAATGGTTTAGTTGTAATTGTACCTAGACTAGTTACATGTAGAGTCCTGGTTTACTGTTTCATTCATACTCATAGCACATAATACATTATAGTGGCTTACGGGGTCTTGTAGACTCACCCTTATTGTGTTGACTCTTTTAGATTGCAATCGAAGGATGACATAGTGAGGTCGGTGAGACTTACGGGTGCTAGTAGATTGATCTTTGGGTAGTTGCTTTTCAGAGCCTGTTTATACTTATGTTTCTTAGTTCAATGAGAATGATGGTTGATGTAAAGTTATATAAACTTTACTTATGGGTAGCATTGTTTTGTAACTCTTTTTATTATTGTATTCTTTTGGAGCCGACACTCGATGTCGAGCCGTCTATTATTGTATTTTCTCGAGCATGTTAGTTCGTGAGTATTTAGAGTTGTTGTTTCTCCGACTTTTGTATTTAGCTGTGGACGTTTTCTAGTTATGGTTTTGTTTATTGAGTTTATGGAACTCAGGTTTTATTTTATTGTGTTTTTCCGCTGTATAGTTTTGGTTTTGAGCTTGTGTAGCTCGTTCACATCTGTGGACTTTAGCTATTTTTGTTGGTTTGGCGTACCGAGTTGGGGTTCAACATCGGATCTCGGACTTGGGTTTCATGGTTTAATTTTGGTGGAAGTAAGTAACTATAAGGTTTTGTTTGATTATGAGATGAATTGGAATAGTAGAGCATGTAGGTGGTGTTAGTTGATCATTATTGTGTTAAATCCTTGGAAGAAACATGTAATTAGTTGCTTTAACTTATGTTATAATGTATTATATTGTTGTTTGAGGTTGCAAATATAATTGTTGAGAATGACGAGTAAATATCTACCTGTGCATTGTATTGAGCTCCGTTGTTTCTGTTGACTAATCAAGGTGGGACGACCTATATTATTTACGAATTTGTTTTGTAATCACTATAAGTCGCCGTACTGGAGATCACACACCCTCTTCTGTTGGCCACAGTTGAGATGTAGCCCCATTGTTGCAGCAATACGCCCGACTTTGGCTTGCTAGTTTTTGACTGGTGTAGTCGATGGAATATCGATACATCCTACACGAGTATCATTCCACGTTTTGTTATTTTTTTGTGCATTGCAGGAGCAACGCGAAGAAGAAAGAGAAATGATATCCTTTGTAACGTGATTTATTTACGAGCACTTATGTGTTAATCAAGGTGCTATGTGAGTTGAATGATTTGTATATCAATGATGATGATACATGCTTTGTTGTGGTGTATAAATGTCATTACCATATTATTCCTATTCTTGAGCATTATGCCATGTCATATAGTCTCATGTAACAGCTCGTTGATTAATGGTTTAGTTGCAACTGTACCTAGGCTAGTTACATGTAGAGTCCTGGTTTATCGTTGCATTCATACTCATAGCACATAATACATTATAGTGGCGTACGAGGTCTTGGAGCCGTCTATTATTGTATTTTCTCGAGCATGTTAGCTTGTGGGTATTTAGTGTTGTTGTTTCTCCGGCTTTTGTATTTAGCCGTGGAGGTTTTTTAGTTATGGTTTTGTTATTCGAGTTTTTGGAACTCAGGTTTTATTTTGCTGTGGTTTTCCGTTGCATAGTTTTGGTTTTGAGCTTGTGTAGCTCGTTCACATCTGTGGACTTTAGCTATTTTTGTTGGTTTGGCGTACCGAGTTGGGGTTCAACATCGGATCTCGGACTTGGGTCGTCACAGTTGGTATCAGAGCTTAAGTTAGTTGTTTGCCAGGATAGGATCCTCGGCTTAGGTGATTTGGGTATTGGGTTGAGCGATTAACGTCGAGTGTTTGTGTTTAAATGTATCTCGGATGTTGGTAATTTGTGGAGATAGTCCAAGTAGGACTGAAATTGTTGGGTCCTTACGCTCACGAGAGCGGGGACTAAGGAATTGTAATATGTTATTTATCTTATGGAGATTAGTAAGTGCGCTTCAAGTCGTCGCTAGGTTGATGACAACTAGTGTAAGTTGCTTGGAAGGTTTAATATTGTGATTTGACCAACTTTTGTGGTCTTTTTAATCGTAGATATTTATATCCTGGACGCTTTAAGGAATGTCTTAGTCTTGAGATTGGTAATCATTTGAGGAGGTAGATGTGGAATACCCGAGATTCTGGGTTTCAAGTTCTCTAGTGGTTAGTGGTTAGTGTCGAGTTATATTGGTGAGAGATCTTGAGTCCGTACTAACTTAGATGCTTCATTCTTGCATATCACATCATGAAATGTGAAACTTGTACATATTAGAGACATATGTTACACTTAGGTACATTTGCTTATATTTGATACTTATGTGCATGAGACCGATTCTAAAGGGCATATTTGTAATCACCTATCCCTAACGCCCTGCGATGAAAGCTTTTGAAGCCACTTCAGAAGGGCCCCTGATTAATTTGGTTGTCAAGAGATATTTGTCGATGACTAAGTTGATAGCATGTTAGATGGAAATTGCCTAATCCTTTTACCAACCGGAATGGACAAGTAAATGAGAAAATATACTCGAATATGTTTGTGTATATTGTGTGGATTGTGTATCATTCATTATGTTATGGTTTGATATGTATTGGTATTTGTGTGAGCCATCGTGCTTGGTTGAATGTGAGCAGTTATAGGCTTGTGATTAGACATTTGTCACTTGTAACTTCTCATGTGCGTAATACATTAGCCTGACCGTAGAGATTTTGGATTTGAGTTAGCCAACCTGGTGGTGAGCATGAGATAGTTACTTTGTATGATGTGTGGTAGACTGGATTTAGTAAGCTAATTCAGTTGGACTTTATAGATTGTACGAATCTGATATATCGTATAGCTTTGTATGTGGGAGTCGATTGGCATAGTGAGGTGATTTTCTTTAGGACCCTACGTTCTTGCTAGACATGGTTAGAGTTTTAAACTCTTATTATTGTTCATGATGACTTTGTAGTTTATCAAAGTTAGTGTTCGTAACACGAGCATGTTAGCTCGTGGTTCTGTTGACCTTTTTTTTCCGTCAACTTGTGTTATTTCCGGAAATGTTGTTATTCATGGTAGAGTCCGTATGACTCTATGAGATGTACTCTAAATTTGAACTTGACTAGAGATGGTAGTTAGTCTCGCAATGGAACCTCGAGATCAGTCATGTCTCGGAATTATACCTAACAGTTAAGAACCTCGCGTGTGAATGCTACTTGAGGTTGATGACCTCTAATTTGGACCAACTTGCCTTAGTCGTTAATCTTCAACTCGCTTTTGATAGTGGGTTTCCTTGGTGTGTGCTTTGGTAAAGCATGGTTGTAATGTATGTATTTACCTGTAGATGTTTAATCCATGAATTCGCGGTTGAATTCTTTTAAGGGGGAGAGGATGTAAGACCTCGATCATATTTGTAATACCTTGGTCCATCCTATATTTGATGTGTTGATTTTGTTACATAGTTATCATGTTAGACATGTGTCACACTCCAATTCAAGCTACCACACATAGCCTAAATTGGGGCATGACCTGGCTTAACATAATCAAAATAACCAACTGATAAACAATATAACAGCGGAAATAAAAGTATGGCGATACGCCATCCAACCTTATAAATTGGAAATACACAACTGAGTCTTCACAACTCAACCAACTGATATACAGGCTAACAAAGAAGGCATCCAGCCTTTATATACAATACAACCGAAACAGTGTTTGAACCCTAGACAGTATAACAACCACTGTCTAACATATACACAATAAAGTCTACCCCAAAAGAATAACAACCTTCTGATCTCGCGGCGAGCTGGACAGGCTCACGTACGTGAACCCTTCGCCTCGCTCCGATCTAAGTAAAAACAATATTGAAATAAGAGTCTCTATGACCCAGTAAGATTCCACTAAACTTATGCATGTTATGCATGTATGCAACAATAATAGATGCTAACACAAGCAGCATATACTCAGCATAAGTAATAACAGATTAAGTCACAAATAATCAGCATACTCAATAACCAACTAAGTCCCATTACCAGCGTAAGAAGGATCACGATTGCCAACTGTCCCATACCAGTTGGAAATAATGACCAACCTACAAAGTAATGAGCTAACAACAGTTCATATCACGTATTTAACAAGTAAAGATCACATGTAACAGGATATAAGAGTCGAGGTACACCTCCGACTCACCGGTTCCCCTTATACACCATTTAGCTTTGAAGTTCATATCAAATTATTGTAACCATGTAATTCATATATCAAATATTCTGCGGAACAAGTCAATATGCCCCAAGTCTCTACAACCTTGGCATCCATGTGACAACACCACTCGTGTTCAACATCTATGTGGTGTACCCTATTCTGGCCGAAAATAGGGAGGAAGGCCGGATAAAGGTCGTCACAACCCGACTGTCACTGCACTTCGCCCCATGACAATCAGTAGTCAACCAAAACCCCCTGAAAGTTAGTGTTCGATCGAATGTGCACATCCGGTTAGTCAAGTTCACGTTCACACTTTATTTCATATTCGGTTATAAATTCGGCATTTCAGTTATCCTCCAAGGATCAATTCGAGTTCTAGATTCACAAATTAACATATTGAACACTTTAACCATCTCAAATCATTCAATATCAAGTCACAAACCCTAAATCTCAGCCATGTTACATACTTTATTCAAGTTGGTTTCTTGTCGGTTTCACCGATTCAAAGTATACACATGATTAACAACACTTTCAAGGCTCATATGAACATCAACACACTTTATTAACACATACTGTTAGGTCCATGGAAGTGCTCAGGATATAGGCTAGAGGGGGGGGGGTGAATAGCCTATCTTACTTGTGTTAAAGATTTTGTCTAATTTAAAAGTTAAAGAGTAAGACATAGACCAAATGATTAATAGGTCATCTTCCTTGTTTATCCAACACTGCCGATATAATGGAATCAGCTGAAGCGCATAGGCAGTCTTGAAGAATGGATAATAGGAAAATGTTGTTATACTTGGCTGGTAGGAAAGAGTCTGAGCAGCGGAAGAATAAACAGCATAAGTATAACAAATAAGATTAAGGCAGCTGTAGTCAAATAAGTACATGTTAAGCATAACAGCAGACTTAAATCTTATATTAGATGCATCAACAGTTTTCCATAACCAGATTGCATTAGATATATGAAATGTAGTACAGGCAAGATAAGTAAAGGCTGAATGTAATAAAATATGATTCATATTAAAATTCAGCAGAGGTTTGTTCAAGGACAAACATGCTTAGTACATCAACTTAGACTCTCTAACCTAGCAATCTTCTTAGGAAAAAGAAGGAGAAATGAAGAAAGCGAAATCAAATATATCGAAAATACATTAGAAGATGTACTTAATATTTATTAAGTTATCTTCCTGTAGTTTCAACTCGATATATTTGTTGTGAGAATAGAATTTTAGGCATTGTTCAAATAACATGTATTTGAACAATTGAGTGCTAAGCACTCGGCCAAAAGTGATGACAGTTTATTGCACAATCGACAGCCCTTATAATATAGTATAAGTCTGCCGATATGAATACATTCAGGATTATTAGGCTCTGACTCTTCATCGGACATCTTCAAGCTTGGTCAGGCTTCAACGAATTGCAGGATGCTTGATCTCTTGCTGAAGATTAGAAGTGCAGCAACTGAAGAGACTGAGTCTTTCGAAGGGAGAAAGAACTCAAATCAAAAACTGAGTTTTTGATCAAGCAGAGCTTCTCAGCCTTTGGAATTCTGTTACTCTCACACACAAAGTGTTTGTTCTTACACTTGTGTTTCTCACTTCGTTGGTGTGGTTTTGATGCGTAACAAACGCCGGATTTGTCGTCTACGAAATTATGGATGAAGTTGATGAAACAATGATCAAAGTTGCAGCGAAAATAGAAGATAGAACACGAGTCACCGGTTAGGATTCACTCTCCTAACGTAAAGACCTCGCTTGGATTCACCGGATAGGCTTCACTCACCTATCGTAAAGAATCCTTTTGAATATTACCTCCTAGACCTAAGGAAATAATAGACAAAAAATAAGAACAACCTTGTTCTTTGAAATTTCTCCTTGAGAATTATATAACAATAATCTGAATTTTTACAACTTAGATCTAACCCTATTTATAGGTGTTTACAAAGCATCCTAATCTAACAAGGAATAGAAGACTAATCCTAAAAGTATAAACATTAAGAGTACTACTCTTCCTAGGAATAGAAAACAATCCTATACAGTTTGGGAGTCAAAACACAGCAGGAAAACTCGCGGTCGCCCTTTCTGGTCACAGGGCGATCGCCTTGTTACGCCACAAAGCGATCGCTTTGTGGCCAGAAACTTGGCTCGCGATTCTGCTTCAAAGGCGATCGCTTTGTCCAAGAGAGGGCGATCGCTCTCTAGCCAGAATGTCCCCAATGCCTTCTTTTGTCCAAAAATCCTCCCTCGTTGCGCATGTGACCTCCAAAGGCCTTCCAAACTCTTGAACCTTCCTAGTTTGCATCACCAATGACTCGAGAGACAACGTTAGACCATCTTCACCCACTTGTAATGCATCCACGACTTTGTTTGGGTCTTTCCAAGGATCGTAACTTAATGCTCCCGCATCATCCTCCCCTTCTTGAGAAAGAATTGGCCTCAATTCTTCAAGCATTTTGTCTTCTAAGTATGGTGATAAATCTCCCACATTGAATGTAGAATTTATCGAATACTCTTCGGGTAGGTCCAACTTGTAAGCACTATCACCAAATCTTTCAAGCACTTGAAAAGGTCCTTCGGCTCTTGGCATTAGCTTATTCTTCCTTTTGCTAGGAAATCGTTCCTTCCTCAAATGTAGCCATACTAAATCTCCGGGTTGAAATTCCGGTTGCTTGCGACTTTTGTTGGCTCTCTTCTTGTACATCTCGTTCACCTTCTCGATTCTTGCACGAACTTGTTCATGGAAGTGTTGTATATCTTTCAATTTGTTGAACGCATCCGGTTGCTCTTTCCCTCTTCGAGTAGGCACCATATCAATTGGCAAACAAGGATTGACCCCATACACAACTTCAAATGTAGAATGTTGAGTTGCATACGTTGGTGTACGGTTGTAAGCAAATTCCGCGTGAGCCAACTTCAAATCCCAATCTTTTTGAGTCTTCCCAACTAGTCCTCGTAGTAATACTCCAAGAGTCCTATTGGTGACTTGATGAATAAAAATTTACCTCGCAAGTGCACGAGAATACCGGAGTATAGCTGCACAAAGACAAGGGTCGAACCACAGAGACAAGAGAATGATTGAATATTTTAACTAGCAACTTAAAAAGCAATAATAAAAGAAAAGGGGTTTTTGGTTGATTTTTCTTAAAAAAACTACTGACAAGAATTTAAACTAATTTATCAATTAAAATTATCAACTAAATTATCAAAGCAGGCAAATAACGAATTTAACAAGTATTGAGAAGACCTAGGAATTGGGATTCACTCTGTATCTTGGATTTATGCCTTTCTAATTTATGTATCAGTTCAGTTCTAGGATTGGTTCACAAAGGTAAAACCTGGGACGCTTGGATCACGATTTGCAGGCTTAGTACCCCTAATTGTTATACTTTCTTGATCCGTCCATATAACAAACAGGGATCCTTTAAGAACTTAGGAACAATTAATCTCTTTCTTATCTTAGCAAGATTATGAATCAATAAGAAAGAACATTCATAAAAGACGGCAAACATATGACTTATGCATTCTGATCGTGCAATTCATCATACCCTGATAATCTAACGGTTGTAATTACCTACACGCAAATACAACTTAGAAAGATTCAATAAAAATACTTTTATGAATGACTAGAACAATTGAACTGAATAAGAATTATATTAAAGCATAAATATTTGATACAGAGTTACCTCCAATTCCTAGATAAGAAGATTAGCTCATAATAATTGATAGTACAAAAACTTGAATCATTCTTGAATTAACTTTCTTCATAGACAAAGAAAAATTATACAAGACGACTCTCCCTAATTCTAACCTAAAAGGATATATTTATAACCTAATAATGTACAACAACAAGGAAAAAGGGATACAATACATTAAAACCTACCAAAAATAGGGCCAAGGCAGCCGCACACTTCCCAAGGACAAACACCATGCGGCTGCCCTAAGTTGACATAAAGCAAATTTTATGATTTTGCCTTTAACTTTCTGAAAATTGCACTTTACACCCCTAAATTGGCATTTTTGAGTTTTTCTTTACTTTCTTCAACATGAGTTGACTTGAATTAACTTCATTGGACTTGGGATGTCTTGAGTTGACTTTCATCCTCATTAATTCTTCTAGAAACTTGAGCCATCCATCAAAAGTACACATTCCGTTAACTTTTCCTTTTCAAAACAGTCCTTTTCCATTATAATTCCTAACGGAGTGTAACGAAATCTTCTGAAATCACTTCCAAGCCATCCAACTTTGCAAGCTTAACCCCTTTAACCCCTGAAACTATAAAACAACACTAAAACACAATATTAGACAACAAAAACCTCGAGAAATAGCTAAATCTAAGCCTGATAAATACACAATAAATGAGTAAAATACTCATTCATCAAATACCCCCAAACTTAAACTTTTGCTCGTCCTCGAGTAAAACAAAAAAATAAAACAAAAACACAAACCATACTATAATAAATACAAAACAAAAGCAAAACTTCTTTTTTTTCTTTCTCACGAGTCGAGCTTCGGCATGGCACCTCATAATGCCTCAGAGTAAGATTAACAACACTAAGCAAATAACAACACATAGCCACAAGTCTAAACTTCCACTCAATCATCGTCAATCTCACTTTAAATCTCCGTGTGTGTATGCGCCATTACTCAATAGTTTCAAGAATTGAAATTCCTTATAGAGCCAAGTACCTCATACATTCCCTAAAAATAACAAGTATTAACCTTTGCATATATATATCAAAGTATATTTCATGAAACATAAAAACTAGTAATTACTCCTCTCCATTACTACAAACATAAGTAGCAATACCGAAATTTTTGCACTTTTTTTTCTTCTTTTTCTTTCTTTTTTTTTCTGCAATTTTTTTTTTTCGAGAACAAACTTGTGGACTGTGCAATGTTTAGCTCCCTTAAGCTTTCTAATTAACCCATGTAACGAGTATTAGGCTAATGACTCTCAAACCATATGGCTTTAAGGCATTAGGTGTATAAACACCCCTACGAGCTTACTAACTCGAGTTAAAAAGGCTACAAAGCTAAACTACGTCTTCACAAAGATATTCCTCTTTTTTTTCTTTTTTTTTTTTCGGATTACTTAAACTCTGTTTAGGCCTAACTTCAAGGAGTAAAAACAGTTTAAAAATTTCATGAATACTCTAATTTTTTTTCAGTATCAAAGGCTCTAGGGAATGATATGTGCACTATACAGCTCTATAAAGTCATTCAAATCTCCCAACAAATCAATTCACGGCAAAAAGTGCTCAAAGATTGGAGATTCAAAGTTCCATCAACAAGATCAAATTTCAGTATATAAACAAGTGCAAGATGCATCGCTAGTTAGCAAAATGTCAAATACCAAACAAATTATCATCATTGGCTATGGTAACCACGCCTACACTAAAAACTCGCTCAAAAATTTTCAAATTTTCTGATTTTTTTTATTTTTTATTTTTAAAGAAAGCAAAAACTAGAAAGAAAAAAACAAAATAATACACAAAATAACAATGGCTACTCCCAAATATAGCATCATAGGACAATATCCCACCCCCAAACTTAAATCACACATTGTCCTCAATGTGTAACAATATAAAAATAAGAATATGCAATGACGAAACCACAAGAACCAATTCAATTGTCATCCCCGATCAAAGCACTCCCAATTCCTCACCCCCAAACTTGATTGTCACAATGTCCCCAATGTGTGCATAACAATGTGCACAATATAGAAAAAAAAACTGGACAAGAATGTCCCAACAGTAGCCCATTGGGCAAATTTGCACCCACTGTCAAAAATCGCCACACACTAATTTCGCAATTCAATTTTTCAGCCAAGAAGCAACAAATCACAAATCCACAGAATGTGCACATTGTATTATCACTAATGATATCTCACTTCCTAACAGCCCGTAAGACTGGAATTCAAAATTCATCACAGAACCATCCATTGCCAACCAATAATTCTCAAAAAAATAAAAAAATTGCAACAAAGTATTGATTTAGAGGAAAGATCTTACTTGTACAGCAAAGAAAATCCCCAATTTGTAAGCCCTAGATGAAAATTTGTTGCAACCTTGGGCAATTTGAGGCTGAGGGCGCGTGGCAATCGGAGATGGGGGCTGCTGTGGGCGCGGGTTGGTCTGTTGCGGCCTGGTTGAATGAAGGAGCTGGCCGGAGGAGAGAGCACTGGCCGGAGATGGAGCAGTGAGATGGGAGAGAGAGTCGGCCGGAGTTAATGGAAGGCACGGCTGGAGATTAGGGAGAGGTGGAGCGGAGAGTGAGGTAACTTGTCGAACGGAGGAGGGCTGCGCCGGCGCTTCTGTAGAAGACCACCGGAGTGGGTGAGGGCGGCGATCGGAGATGGGGGCTGCTGCTGGGTGGGGGTTGAGAAGGCGATGGAGAGAGAGAGAGAGAGAGGGAGAGAGGGCGCACGGCGAGGGGAAGGAAGGCCGCCGGAGTGGATGCTGTTGTGGCGGGCTCGCTGGGAGGGAGAAAACGGCGAAGGAAGGGAGGAAGAGGCCGTGGGAGGATCTTTGCGTGGGGTGGGTGCGGGGAGAAAGGCGGCGATGTAAAGGAGTAAGGCTTGGGAATTTCCTGTCTTTCTCTCTTTTTTTTTTTTTGGTTCAATTGCCCCCCTCTACAACATTCTTTTAGAAATTTTGTATCACAGCCACTGGAAACTGCGCGGGCGCGCAGGCGGCCGCCCAAATTTTTTTTTTTTTTTTTTTTCACTTTTTCAGTCCCAATTTATCCCTGAAGTTCATATTTGTCTCTTCAAACCTAATTTCTTTGATCATCATAGCCTGTTACCTGTATAAAAAAATAAACACAAATACAACACAAAAGCTAGAAAATCTATTAAGTGTTAGCACAAACAATTATAAAATAAATAAATAAATAAAATAAAATCTTTTTGTAACGGTGACACTATAAACACTCCCCTATAAACCCACAAACTCAAGGAGACTCTAAAGAGTGACTCGATAACAAAACAAATAAATACAAAGAGGTAAGGGTTTAGAAAAAGTTCTAAGTTATAGTCGTTAGCTTGACTTTGATCCTCCCTTTTCAACTAAGGAGGCACCGGATCACCTAGGAAAGCGCACATCTTCGGTCCATAAAATCCACCACCCATGTAGTGTCTCAATTTTTGTCCGTAAAACCTGAACACTTCCTTGGTGACTTGCTCAACATAAGATGGCCATCTAATTGAATTGGGGGATGGAAATATCACACCTAATTCTTGTAATGTCATCCCATTTGAAATTTTCACCACTTTTTCCTCACCCCTTCTTTCCTCATGTGTCTCAAAAGAGGGCACAAATTTTTCTTTGAAATGCCCTAGGGGGTGAAAAGGAAAGTCACTAGGAATTTTCTCTTCGAGCTTATCGAAGACAGCTTTTATTTCACGGACTTCCTCATTATCCCTGTTCTCACCACCCTTCAGCAAAGCCTCAATTTCATCACAAATACGCTCATTCTCCAAATTATCAGAGATTATATCGTCTAACTTATCAACAGAGAAGCATTCAGTCATATCAGCAGGCAATTTCATAGCATCAAACACAGATATCTCAACAGACTCATCCATAACAGACATGGACAAATTTAGGGGGATTCAGTAAACGGCGACCGAACATAAAAGTTCAGACACCACGACATTACCAGTTAAACTTACTCAATCAATCTAACTTGTCCCCGGCAACGGCGCCAAAAACTTGATGAATAAAAATTTACCTCGCAAGTGCACGAGAATACCGGAGTATAGCTGCACAAAGACAAGGGTCGAACCACAGAGACAAGAGAATGATTGAATATTTTAACTAGCAACTTAAAAAGCAATAATAAAAGAAAATGGGTTTTTGGTTGATTTTTCTTAAAAAAACTACTGACAAGAATTTAAACTAATTTATCAATTAAAATTATCAACTAAATTATCAAAGCAGGCAAATAACGAATTTAACAAGTATTGAGAAGACCTAGGAATTGGGATTCACTCTGTATCTTGGATTTATGCCTTTCTAATTTATGTATCAGTTCAGTTCTAGGATTGGTTCACAAAGGTAAAACCTGGGACGCTTGGATCACGATTTGCAGGCTTAGTACCCCTAATTGTTATACTTTCTTGATCCGTCCATATAACAAACAGGGATCCTTTAAGAACTTAGGAACAATTAATCTCTTTCTTATCTTAGCAAGATTATGAATCAATAAGAAAGAACATTCATAAAAGATGGCAAACATATGACTTATGCATTCTGATCGTGCAATTCATCATACCCTGATAATCTAACGGTTGTAATTACCTACACGCAAATACAACTTAGAAAGATTCAATAAAAATACTTTTATGAATGACTAGAACAATTGAACTGAATAAGAATTATATTAAAGCATAAATATTTGATACAGAGTTACCTCCAATTCCTAGATAAGAAGATTAGCTCATAATAATTGATAGTACAAAAACTTGAATCATTCTTGAATTAACTTTCTTCATAGACAAAGAAAAATTATACAAGACGACTCTCCCTAATTCTAACCTAAAAAGGATATATTTATAACCTAATAATGTACAACAACAAGGAAAAAGGGATACAATACATTAAAACCTACCAAAAATAGGGCCAAGGCAGCTGCACACTTCCCAAGGACAAACACCATGCGGCTGCCCTAAGTTGACATAAAGCAAATTTTATGATTTTGCCTTTAACTTTCTGAAAATTGCACTTTACACCCCTAAATTGGCATTTTTGAGTTTTTCTTTACTTTCTTCAACATGAGTTGACTTGAATTAACTTCATTGGACTTGGGATGTCTTGAGTTGACTTTCATCCTCATTAATTCTTCTAGAAACTTGAGCCATCCATCAAAAGTACACATTCCGTTAACTTTTCCTTTTCAAAACAGTCCTTTTCCATTATAATTCCTAACGGAGTGTAACGAAATCTTCTGAAATCACTTCCAAGCCATCCAACTTTGCAAGCTTAACCCCTTTAACCCCTGAAACTATAAAACAACACTAAAACACAATATTAGACAACAAAAACCTCGAGAAATAGCTAAATCTAAGCCTGATAAATACACAATAAATGAGTAAAATACTCATTCATCATGACTTCCGTTTGTCCATCCGTTTGTGGGTGATGAGATGTGCTAAATAACAACTTTGTGCCAATTAACCTCCAAAGAGATCTCCAAAAATGGCTAAGAAACTTGCTATCTCTATCACTCACAATTGTCTTTGGTACCCCGTGCAAACGTACAATTTCCTTGAAATATAAATCCGCAATAAAGGAAGCATCATCCGTTTTGTGACATGGCACGAAATGCGCCATCTTTGAGAATCGATCCACGACCACCATGATAGCATCCTTCCCTCTTTGAGTTCTTGGTAGAGCCACAATGAAGTCCATCGACACATCACTCCATGGTTGTTTCGGCACGGGCAAAGGTGTATACAAACCTTGATGGAATGTGCTCTTCATCTTTTGACACGTGGCACACCTAGAGATAATCGTTTGTACGTCTCCAAGCATCTTTGGCCAATAAAAGTGTTCTTGTAATAACTCCAATGTTTTGTTGATGCCGAAGTGTCCCGCTAGGCCTCCTCCATGAGTTTCTCGAACCAACAATTCCCTTATCGAACACTTGGGAATACATAATTGATTGCCTTTGAACAAGAATCCCTCTTGTAGCACAAAATTCCCATTCGATCCTTTCTCGCAATCTCGCACAATAGAGCCAAAATCCGGATCCTCCTTGTAGTATTCGCATACTAGTTTGAACCCTAGTAGCTTGGCATCCATCATGGTAAGCATAGAATATCTTCGAGATAATGCATCCGCTACCACATTGTTCTTTCCATCCTTGTACTTTGAAGAAAAGTTGAAGGATTGTAGAAATTCCACCCATTTCGCATGCCTTGGTTTCAACTTGTGTTGCCCATGAATATACTTCAATGCTTCATGATCGGAATGTAGGACGAAGTGATTCGGCCTTAAGTAGTGACTCCAATGATCCAAAGCTCTAACCATGGCATAAAACTCCTTGTCGTAGGTAGAATAGTTGAGTCTTGCTCCTCCAAGCTTCTCACTAAAATAGGCAATGGGCCGCTTTCCTTGAGTCAACACCGCTCCAATACCCACTCCACTAGCATCACACTCAACCTCAAAAGGTTGTGAGAAATCGGGTAAAGCCAAAACCGGTGTTTTGCATAACTTCTCCTTAAGCTCCTCAAAAGCTTGTTGGGCCGCCGAAGTCCATTCAAATTTTCCTTTCTTCAAGGTTTCGGTCATAGGACTTGCAATAGTACTAAAATCTTTGATGAAGCGTCTATAGAAAGAAGCTAACCCATGAAATGAACGTACCTCCGTTATAGTGGTTGGAATAGGCCAAGATTTGATTGCCTCAATTTTTGTTTGATCAACCGAAACTCCTTCCTTCGATACCACATAACCAAGGAATGTCACACTTGGTTGCATAAATGAGCACTTCTCGAGCTTTCCATAGAGCTTGTTTTTCCGTAAAGCTTGTAGCACTTCTTCAAGATGTCGCACATGCTCCTCCTCGCTCTTGCTATAGACCAAAATATCGTCTAGGTAGACGACCACAAATTTTCCCAAAAACGGTCTCAATACTTCATTCATCAATCTCATAAACGTACTTGGAGCATTTGTGAGCCCGAATGGCATCACCTTCCATTCATATAATCTGTGCTTTGTTTTGAATGCCGTTTTCCACTCATCTCCTTCGCGCATGCGAATTTGATGATAACCGCTCCTCAAATCAATCTTCGAGTAGAATATAGCACCATGAAGTTCATCAATCATATCATCCAAGCGTGGCATTGGAAATCGATATTTGATAGTGATATTGTTGATTGCTCGGCTATCCACGCACATTCGCCATGATCCATCTTTTTTTGGTACAAGAAGGGCCGGTACCGCACATGGACTCATGCTTTCTTCCACATATCCCTTTGCGAGCAACTCCTCAATTTGCTTTTGTAGCTCCTTTGTTTCTTTCGGGTTGCATCGATATGCCGGCTTGTTGGGAAGTGGCATTCCGGGTATCAAGTCGATTTGATGTTCAATTCCTCTCTTCGGTGGCAAACCCGGTGGTAGCTCTTCGGGAAATACATCCTTGAACTTGTTGAGTAGGGGTTTCATTAAGGGGTGTAGTTCCTCCCCTTCTTGTTTTTGGACCCCTTGAGGAATAACGAGAATTGCTTGTCCATCCTTGACGGCTTGTTCGGCTTCTCGTTCACTTGCCAATAAGTTTGTCTTTTGTGGGGGCTTCTTGATGGGAACTATTTTGGAGGGTGGCAAAGGATTCAACTTGAACTTCTTACCATCCTTTTTCACAATGTAAGCATTCTCCCTCCCTTCGTGGGTCACATATCGGTCATATTGCCAAGGTCGTCCCAAGAGTATATGGCATACATCCATGGGAACCACATCACAAAGTATCTCATCATGATAATTTCCCATAGAAAAGGAGATTAGGGCTTGACGATTTACCTTGACTTCGGATCCATCATTGAGCCAATGGAGTTTGTAAGGACGAGAGTGGTTTGTGGTTGGAACCTTCAATTTGTCGATGAGGATATTTGATACGGCATTCGCGCAACTCCCTCCATCTACTACCACATCACACACTTTTCCTTGCACAAGACATTTCGCATGAAAGATTTGCTCCCTTTGTTCCTCTTCCATGGCCGTAGGCTTTGCGTGTAGAGATCTTCTCAAAACTAGCGTCTCCCCCTTGACTTCTTCGGAGTCAAATTCCTCTACCTCTTCTCCCTCGGATTCTTCTTCTTGTTCTTGCGTCGCAAGGTTGTCTTCAATCTCTCGGATCTCATGAATAGTTAAGACTCTTTTGGTGGGGCATTCGGATTGGTAGTGACCATATCCTTGACATTTAAAACACTTCACGTTGTCCTTGCTCTTGATCGGCTTCTTTCCTTCGACTTTCTCACTTGTGGTACTCTTGTTTGGCTTCTCCGCTTGAGTATTGGGCTTTGGATTGCTCGGTGCCACGTTGCTTGTTGCCGAATTACTTGAAAACCCCCTTGAAAAAGTCATCTTGTTACCCACCCTTTTCTTCTTCACTTGTCGCTCACACTTGATTGATACCTTGCAAATTTCTTCAAAGGTAAAGCATGGTTGTAGCTCTACTATGTTGGCTATCTCGACATCTAGCCCTCCCATAAACCTCGCAATCTTTTGCTCCTCATGCTCTTGCATGTCACAAAGAATTGAAAGCTTCTCAAACTCCTCAACATATTGGGAAACGGTAGAATTCCCTTGCTTTAATTGAATAAGTTTTGTAAAGTTATCTTGTCGATAAGTACTAGGTAAGAACCTTCGATCAAGATACTTCTTAAACTTGTCCCAAGAATCAATCTTTGACTTTCCTTCACGCCTTCGTTGAGATTTTAAATTTTCATACCATATGGAAGCGTACCTTGTAAGCTTGAGGATAGCCACCTTGAATTTCTTGTGGTCACTATACTCCTTGTATTCAAAAATCCGCTCCGCTCTTGAACCCAATCCAAGTATCCTTCCGGATCCATAGCACCATCAAAATCGGGAATGTCGAGCTTCAAGCCTCGATCGTCGTCCTCCTAAGCCGTACTTGTTGTTGTCTAGGCCTTGGGCGCCTTACTTCCCTTACTTCCTCCTCATCCGAATTGGATTCTTCAACCTCCACATGACATTGTGGTCTCTCTAGCAAGTGCAACACGCGATCCATTCGTGTACGTAGTTCTTGCATCTCACGATCTCTTCGTAAATTTGCAGCTTGTTCCAAGGTAATTCCACGTGGGCATCCCGCTTCCTCCGCCATGATCGTTTACAAAGTTGGGATTTGTAAAAGACCTAAGCTTTGATACCAAATTTGATGCGTAACAAACGCCGGATTTGTCGTCTACGAAATTATGGATGAAGTTGATGAAACAATGATCAAAGTTGCAGCGAAAATAGAAGATAGAACACGAGTCACCGGTTAGGATTCACTCTCCTAACGTAAAGACCTCGCTTGGATTCACCGGATAGGCTTCACTCACCTATCGTAAAGAATCCTTTTGAATATTACCTCCTAGACCTAAGGAAATAATAGACAAAAAATAAGAACAACCTTGTTCTTTGAAATTTCTCCTTGAGAATTATATAACAATAATCTGAATTTTTACAACTTAGATCTAACCCTATTTATAGGTGTTTACAAAGCATCCTAATCTAACAAGGAATAGAAGACTAATCCTAAAAGTATAAACATTAAGAGTACTACTCTTCCTAGGAATAGAAAACAATCCTATATAGTTTGGTAGTCAAAACACAGCAGGAAAACTCGCGGTCGCCCTTTCTGGTCACAGGGCGATCGCCTTGTTACGCCACAAAGCGATCGCTTTGTGGCCAGAAACTTGGCTCGCGATTCTGCTTCAAAGGCGATCGCTTTGTCCAAGAGAGGGCGATCGCTCTCTAGCCAGAATGTCCCCAATGCCTTCTTTTGTCCAAAAATCCTCCCTCGTTGCGCATGTGACCTCCAAAGGCCTTCCAAACTCTTGAACCTTCCTAGTTTGCATCACCAATGACTCGAGAGACAACGTTAGACCATCTTCACCCACTTGTAATGCATCCACGACTTTGTTTGGGTCTTTCCAAGGATCGTAACTTAATGCTCCCGCATCAGGTTTCAGTTTGAACAAATGAAGAACAATACCACAACCTCTCATATGCATAAGCATACACACCCACTTGCTGTTGAGATGAGAGTGAGAGTCTTCTTATATAGGCTGGAGAAGAATAAGAGTTAGTTGGAGCATTGAATAAGTTTCTGCCCGTTGGTGATCTGAATCACATAATGCATTAGAGTACATTTTTGGATCTGTTGGGCAAAGACCTTCAGTTAGGTTTTTGTCTTGAAGCTGGTCCGTGAAACAGGCTGGACTGATTGGGACGTGTCGTGCTTTGCCTGTGATGCAGCTGACTGATTAGGATGTATCATGCTTTGACTGGAGTGCAGCGCACTGTGCTTGGTCTTTTATGGAAATGAAGCCTTGAAGACTGCAACAAATACACAGAAGAGGAAATGTCTACTGAGTAAAAATGAAGGCGCAGACATCGATGCATATCTTGAGCTTGTCAGAAAGATCTTGCAATGGATCTATTTTGACTTGTAGCATGTAGAGCGACGACCGATGTTCCTCGTGAATACTCAGCTTCTCTGTAGTTGTTCTGATGAAAGACTTGGCCGATACTGGGATCTGCCGATATAGAACTGCTTATGTAGAGAAAGCCGATGAGCAATCATAGCTGGAGGAAATGTCTGCTGGTGAGACATTGCCGATGGTCACGTCTGCTGGTGCTTGAAGAGCTAATCCATATGAAAGTTGTCATCACTTTGGTAGGACAAAGACTCGGATATGTACAAAGACTTCCTAGTCTAATGACCTATGCATTGTTTCAACAAACTGCCACACTAACCGGTACGCAGCCCTTTTAGCCACTTATGAAACATGCGCTGTAATGGGAACAAGCAAATCATTGTGTTGGAATATGTATACATATATATCAGCTGATTTACAGGCATATTCCTAACAATCTCTTCCTATTTTCTTGGGACCATTACTACAATTGACTTATACATACAGCTCTTAAAGCAGTTGTTCAATCCTTTGTAATAACATGCCACTAATGAATATTCATTTTATATCAAGGCATGCCCTAGGTTGAACTTACAAGCGATAGCGTATGTATAGTCATCTATTGCTAAGTATTTATAGACTTGATAAATGAAAGAGCAAATACGAAGCACTAACTGAAAAAGGTTTTAAAGCAATTATGAAATATCATTGATGATATTGCCTTAAGAATATTTTTCTTGTATGATCTGAAGTAGCTTGAAAAAAATATATTTTTCTTAATCGAATTGATTAAGCATCTGCACCTGATGATTTTAAAGGTTGTGTAGGATAGGTAGAGTAGTATAATAGTCAGCGTACTATAATAGTCAAATAGTATAATACTTCGCTGTATGTGCAATTTCACAATCTCTCCTCCTTACTAGTTGTCTTTTAATCTTTAATCTCTTTTCCTTAATGTTTTTCTCTCCTCCTTAATGTTGTTCTCTCCTCTTTGATAATCGCAAGCCTTTCTCAATAATCAAATTTTCTGTTTTTCTGTATTTCTGTATGTATAATGTCAATCTATGCATCTAAAGATGACATATACAATATTTAGCTTTCTTTAATTAATAGTTCAAGGGTTAAAGTTTGGAAATTGTAATCTTAAGAGTAAGACATAGACAAAATGATTAATAGGTCATCTTCCTTGTTTATCCAACACTGCCGATATAATGGAATCAGCTGAAGCGCATAGGCAGTCTTGAAGAATGGATAATAGGAAAATGTTGTTATACTTGGCTGGTAGGAAAGAGTCTGAGCAGCGGAAGAATAAACAGCATAAGTATAACAAATAAGATTAAGGCAGCTGTAGTCAAATAAGTACATGTTAAGCATAACAGCAGACTTAAATCTTATATTAGATGCATCAACATTTTTCCATAACCAGATTGCATTAGATATATGAAATGTAGTACAGGCAAGATAAGTAAAGGCTGAATGTAATAAAATATGATTCATATTAAAATTCAGCAGAGGTTTGTTCAAGGACAAACATGCTTAGTACATCAACCTAGACTCTCTAACCTAGCAATCTTCTTAGGAAAAAGAAGGAGAAATGAAGAAAGCGAAATCAAATATATCGAAAATACATTAGAAGATGTACTTAATATTTATTAAGTTATCTTCCTGTAGTTTCAACTCGATATATTTGTTGTGAGAATAGAATTTGAGGCATTATTCAAATAACAAGTATTTGAACAATTGAGTGCTAAGCACTCGGCCAAAAGTGATGACAATTTATTGCACAATCGACAGCCCTTATAATATAGTATAAGTCTGCCGATATGAATGCAATCAGGATTATTAGGCTCTGACTCATCATCGGACATCTTCAAGCTTGGTCAGGCTTCAACGAATTACAGGATGCTTGATCTCTTGCTGAAGATTAGAAGTGCAGCAACTGAAGAGACTGAGTCTTTCGAAAGGAGAAAGAACTCAAATCAAAAACTGTGTTTTTGATCAAGTAGAGCTTCTCAGCCTTTGAAATTCTGTTACTCTCACACACAAAGTGTTTGTTCTTACACTTGTGTTTCTCACTTCGTTGGTGTGGTTTCAGTTTGAACAAATGAAGAACAATACCACAACCTCTCATATGCATAAGCATACACATCCACTTGCTGTTGAGATGAGAGTGAGAGTCTTCTTATATAGGCTGGAGAAGAAGAAGAGTTAGTTGGAGCATTGAATAAGTTTCTGCCCGTTGGTGATCTGAATCACATAATGCATCAGAGTACATTTTTGGATCTGTTCGGCAAAGACCTTCAGTTAGGTTTTTGTCTTGAAGGTCCGTGAAACAGTTGGGTGATTGGGACGTGTCGTGCTTTGCTGTGATGCTGGCGATTAGGACGTATCATGCTTTGACTGGAGTGCAGCGCACTGTGCTTGGTCTTTTAAGGAAATGAAGCCTTGAAGACTGCAACCAATACACAGAAGAGGAAATGTCTACTGAGTAAAAATTAAGGCGCAGACATCGATGTGTATCTTGGGCTTGTCAGAAAGATCTTGCAACGGATCTATTTTGACTTGTAGCGTGTAGAGCGACGACCGATGTTCCTCGTGAATACTCGGCTTCTGCTTGTTCGATGAAAGACTTGGCCGATCTTGGGATCTGCGATATAGAATCTGCTTATGTAGAGATAGCCGATGAGCAATCATAGGGAGGAAATGTCTGCTGGTGAGACATTCTTGATGGTCACGTCGCTTGAAGAGCTAATCCGTATGAAAGTTGTCATCACTTTGGTAGGACAAAGACTCGGATATGTACAAAGACTTCCTAGTCTAATGACCTATGCATTGTTTCAACAAGCCACACTAACCTGACGCACCTTTTAGCCACTTGTGAAACATGCGCTGTAATGGGAACAAGCAAATCATTGTGTTGGAATATGTATACATATATATCAGCTGATTTACAGGCATATTCCTAACAATCTCCTCCTATTTCCTTGGGACCATTACTACAATTGACTTATACATAGAGCTCTTAAAGCAGTTGTTCAATCCTTTGTAATAACATGCCACTAATGAATATTCATTTTATATCAAGGCATGCCCTAGGTTGAACTTACAAGCGATAGCGTATGTATAGTCATCTATTGCTAAGTATTTATAGACTTGATAAATGAAAGAGCAAATACGAAGCACTAACTGAAAAAGGTTTTAAAGCAATTATGAAATATCATTGATGATATTGCCTTAAGAATATTTTTCTTGTATGATCTGAAGTAGCTTGAAAAAAATATATTTTTCTTAATCGAATTGATTAAGCATCTGCACCTGATGATTTTAAAGGTTGTGAAGGATAGGTAGAGTAGTATAATAGTCAGCGTACTATAATAGTCAAATAGTATAATACTTCGCTGTATGTGCAATTTCACAATCTCTCCTCCTTACTAGTTGTCTTTTAATCTTTAATCTCTTTTCCTTAATGTTTTTCTCTCCTCCTTAATGTTGTTCTCTCCTCTTTGATAATCGCAAGCCTTTCTCAATAATCAAATTTTCTGTTTTTCTGTATTTCTGTATGTATAATGTCAATCTATGCATCTAAAGATGACATATACAATATTTAGCTTTCATTAATTAATAGGTCAAGTGTTAAAGTTTGGAAATTGTAATCTTAAGAGTAAGACATAGAAAAAATGATTAATAGGTCATCTTCCTTGTTTATCCAACACTGCCGATATAATGGAATCAGCTGAAGCGCATAGGCAGTCTTGAAGAATGGATAATAGGAAAATGTTGTTATACTTGGCTGGTAGGAAAGAGTCTGAGCAGCGGAAGAATAAACAGCATAAGTATAACAAATAAGATTAAGGCAGCTGTAGTCAAATAAGTACATGTTAAGCATAACAGCAGACTTAAATCTTATATTAGATGCATCAACAATTTTCCATAACCAGATTGCATTAGATATATGAAATGTAGTACAGGCAAGATAAGTAAAGGCTGAATGTAATAAAATATGATTCATATTAAAATTCAGCAGAGGTTTGTTCAAGGACAAACATGCTTAGTACATCAACCTAGACTCTCTAACCTAGCAATCTTCTTAGGAAAAAGAAGGAGAAATGAAGAAAGCGAAATCAAATATATCGAAAATACATTAGAAGATGTACTTAATATTTATTAAGTTATCTTCCTGTAGTTTCAACTCGATATATTTGTTGTGAGAATAGAATTTTAGGCATTGTTCAAATAACATGTATTTGAACAATTGAGTGCTAAGCACTCGGCCAAAAGTGATGACAATTTATTGCACAATCGACAGCCCTTATAATATAGTATAAGTCTGCCGATATGAATGCAATCAGGATTATTAGGCTCTGACTCTTCATCGGACATCTTCAAGCTCGGTCAGGCTTCAACGAATTGTAGGATGCTTGATCTCTTGCTGAAGATTAGAAGTGCAGCAACTGAAGAGACTGAGTCTTTCGAAAGGAGAAAGAACTCAAATCAAAAACTGAGTTTTTGATCAAGCAGAGCTTCTCAGCCTTTGGAATTCTGTTACTCTCACACACAAAGTGTTTGTTCTTACACTTGTGTTTCTCACTTCGTTGGTGTGGTTTCAGTTTGAACAAATGAAGAACAATACCACAACCTCTCATATGCATAAGCATACACACCCACTTGCTGTTGAGATGAGAGTGAGAGTCTTCTTATATAGGCTGGAGAAGAAGAAGAGTTAGTTGGAGCATTGAATAAGTTTCTGCCGTTGGTGATCGAATCACATAATGCATCGAGTACATTTTGGATCTGTTCGGCAAAGACCTTGATTAGGTTTTTCTTGAAGCTGGTCCGTGAAACAGTGGGTGATTTGGACGTGTCGTGCTTTGTGATGCGGTGGCCGATTAGGACGTATCATGCTTTGACTGGAGTGCAGCGCACTGTGCTTGGTCTTTTAAGGAAATGAAGCCTTGAAGACTGCAAACAATACACAGAAGAGGAAATGTCTACTGAGTAAAAATTAAGGCGCAGACATCGATGTGTATCTTGGGCTTGTCAGAAAGATCTTGCAACGGATCTATTTTGACTTGTAGCGTGTAGAGCGACGACCGATGTTCCTCGTGAATACTCAGCTTCTCTGCAGTTGTTCTGATGAAAGACTTGGCCGATACTGGGATCTGCCGATATAGAACTGCTTATGTAGAGATAGCCGATGAGCAATCATAGCTGGAGGAAATGTCTGCTGGTGAGACATTGCCGATGGTCACGTCTGCTGGCGCTTGAAGAGCTAATCCATATGAAAGTTGTCATCACTTTGGTAGGACAAAGACTCGGATATGTACAAAGACTTCCTAGTCTAATGACCTATGCATTGTTTCAACATGCTGCCACACTAACCAGTACGCAGCCCTTTTAGCCACTTGTGAAACATGCGCTGTAATGGGAACAAGCAAATCATTGTGTTGGAATATGCATACAAATATATCAGCGGATTTACAGGCATATTCCTAACAATATTAATTGTTAGGTCCATGGAAGTGCTCAGGATATAGGCTAGAGGCGGGGGGGTGAATAGCTTATCTTACTTGTGTTAAAGATATTGTCTAATTTAAAAGTTAAAGAGTAAGACATAGACCAAATGATTAATAGGTCATCTTCCTTGTTTATCCAACACTGCCGATATAATGGAATCAGCTGAAGCGCATAGGCAGTCTTGAAGAATGGATAATAGGAAAATGTTGTTATACTTGGCTGGTAGGAAAGAGTCTGAGCAGCGGAAGAATAAACAGCATACGTATAACAAATAAGATTAAGGCAGCTGTAGTCAAATAAGTACATGTTAAGCATAACAGCAGACTTAAATCTTATATTAGATGCATCAATAGTTTTCCATAACCAGATTGCATTAGATATATGAAATGTAGTACAGGCAAGATAAGTAAAGGCTGAATGTAATAAAATATGATTCATATTAAAATTCAGCAGAGGTTTGTTCAAGGACAAACATGCTTAGTACATCAACCTAGACTCTCTAACCTAGCAATCTTCTTAGGAAAAAGAAGGAGAAATGAAGAAAGCGAAATCAAATATATCGAAATTACATTAGAAGATGTACTTAATATTTATTAAGTTATCTTCCTGTAGTTTCAACTCGATATATTTGTTGTGAGAATAGAATTTTAGGCATTGTTCAAATAACATGTATTTGAACAATTGAGTGCTAAGCACTCGGCCAAAAGTGATGATAATTTATTGCACAATCGACAGCCCTTATAATATAGTATAAGTCTGCCGATATGAATGCAATCAGGATTATTAGGCTCTGACTCTTCATCGGACATCTTCAAGCTTGGTCAGGCTTCAACGAATTGCAGGATGCTTGATCTCTTCTTGAAGATTAGAAGTGCACAAGCGAAGAGACGAGTCTTTCGAAGGGAGAAAGAACTCAAATCAAAAGCTGAGTTTTTGATCAAGCAGAGCTTCTCAGCCTTTGGAATTCTGTTACTCTCACACACAAAGTGTTTGTTCTTACACTTGTGTTTCTTACTTCGTTAGTGTGGTTTTAGTTTGAACAAATGAAGAACAATACCACAACCTCTCATATGCATAAGCATACACACCCACTTGCTGTTGGAGCATTGAATAAGTTTCTGCTCGTTGGTGGTCTGAATCACATAAAGCATCAGAGTACATTTTTGGATCTGTTGGGCAAAGAACTTCAGTTAGGTTTTTGTCTTGAAGCTGGTCCGTGAAACAGGCTGGACTGATTGGGACGTGTCGTGCTTTGCCTGTGATGCAGCTGACTGATTAGGACGTATCATGCTTTGACTGGAGTGCAGCGCACTGTGCTTGGTCTTTTAAGGAAATGAAGCCTTGAAGACTGCAACCAATACACAGAAGAGGAAATATCTACTGAGTAAAAATGAAGGCGCAGACATCGATGCGTATCTTGGGCTTGTCAGAAAGATCTTGCAACGGATCTATTTTCACTTGTAGTGTGTAGAGCGACGACCGATGTTCCTCGTGAATACTCAGCTTCTCTGCAGTTGTTCTGATGAAAGACTTGGCCGATACTGGGATCTGCCGATATAGAACTGCTTATGTAGAGATAGCCGATGAGCAATCATAGCTGGAGGAAATGTCTGCTGGTGAGACATTGCTGATGGTCACGTCTGCTGGCGCTTGAAGAGCTAATCCATATGAAAGTTGTCATCACTTTGGTAGGACAAAGACTCGGATATGTACAAAGACTTCCTAGTCTAATGACCTATGCATTGTTTCAACAAGCTGCCACACTAACTGGTACGCAGCCCTTTTAGCCACTTGTGAAACATGCGCTATAATGGGAACAAGCAAATCATTGTGTTGGAATATGCATACATATATATCAGCTGATTTACAGGCATATTCCTAACAATCTCCTCCTATTTGCTTGGGACCATTACTACAATTGACTTATACATACAGCTCTTAAAGCAGTTGTTCAATCCTTTGTAATAACATGCCACTAATGAATATTCATTTTATATCAAGGCATGCCCTAGGTTGAACTTACAAGCGATATCGTATGTATAGTCATCTATTGCTAAGTATTTACAGACTTGATAAATGAAAGAGCAAATACGAAGCACTAACTTAAAATGGTTTTAAAGCAATTATGAAATATCATTGATGATATTGCCTTAAGAATATTTTTCTTGTATGATCTGAAGTAGCTTGAAAAAAATATATTGTTCTTAATCGAATTGATTAAGCATCTGCACCTGATGATTTTAACGGTTGTGAAGGATAGGTAGAGTAGTATAATAGTCAGCGTACTATAATAGTCATATAGTATAATACTTCGCTGTATGTGCAATTTCACAATCTCTCCTCCTTACTATTTGTCTTTTAATCTTTAATCTCTTTTCCTTAATGTTTTTCTCTCCTCCTTAATGTTGTTCTCTCCTCTTTGATAATCGCAAGCCTTTCTCAATAATCGACTTTTCTGTTTTTCTGTATTTCTGTATGTATAATGTCAATCTTACTAAATTTCTCCTCCTTAATGGTCACAAGCTAGATATAAATTGATTTTCACAAACCAGATATAAATCTTACTAAATCTCTCCTCCTTAAGGGATCGAACAAGTTAAGAGAACTGACTTATGTTAACTCATAAGGTATGAATTATTGTTATGACATATAGTGGGGATGAAGTTTGTTCCTTTATATATATATGTACTGCCTTTAGAGAAATGTTTATGTGATCAACTAATTTCAACTCTGCGAGAATATGGACAACATTAAGTAAGTAAGTACTTCTATCTTTCATATCGGTAGTCTCCAAGAACATAGGCAGACTAAGTATGCTATGTGGATCAAAAACCTTTTGATGTAGCAAGTCATTTATCAAATTTTCTGTCTCAGTGTGCGAGTAAGTTATGAGGCACAGTTTTCATGTATAAGTAATACATGTCAAATGGAGAGAGTAAGATATCAAGTTGAGGAATTTTGTTCCATTGCTTGTAAAGAAGTTTTACAAGAATGTAATAGGACAAGTTTTATTCTTTAATAGGAGAGGCAGATAAGATAATCTGTCAAGTAGTAAAATATTCAATATAGTCTCCTCCTTAATGTCTTTTTGAGTTATTACAAGAGAAATGAGCTTTGGAGGCACTTAAGGGAGCTATTAAAGGATATTTTACGAGAAAGTAAGTATAAAATGATGAGTTTAAAAAGGTTTAATTGGTCAATTCATAAGTTATGAAGAGCTGAAGAATTTCTATTATAGGACGATGTTGTTGAGAGGTATGTTTTACTTTTACTGGTTGCACGAGATATGCATCTAAAGATGACATATACAATATTTAACTTTCTTTAATTAATAGGTCAAGTGTTAAAGTTTGGAAATTGTAATCTTAAGAGTACATGCATAAGCAAGGTTATGAATTGTAGACATGAAAGAATATACACCAGGGCAGGTTACGATAATTAAAGCAAAATAAAGTAGCAAATGTGACTGAACAAAAGCATATTATAAATATAACATGGATATGACAAAGGAGTTTGTTTGACAAAATAGAAACCTAGTTAAATATTCTAATGAAGTAAGGTAGATGATGAAGATCTACAGTCTTAATCGTTGGGATCGTAAATTGCTGGGTTAGGAGCAGTATTTGCATTTGTGGGCTGATGCTCCTCCTGAATTGGAGATTGCTCCAGGTGAGCATTTGAGGCGATGAGGGCAGGGGAAAGGTTGTTGCATTGGTTGAGACAGGATTTGATGAAGGAATCCATGGAATGAAATTGGACACATTGTTCCTTGGATCTAGCAGATGATTTCTTACTCGTCGACTGATTGAACGAGGTCGACGGATCACTGGTTGAGGGGTAGCTTGAGGAGTGGCTAGGAAGATCATAATTCATTGTCGCATTTCATTATAGGATATGGGTCGATGTACAGAATGAAGCTGTTTTGGTGAACACATGATGAAGGTTGGTATATTTTGTAATGTCGAAGAACAGATGAACAGGAAGATGAAGAAGAGATGATGAATATATGTAAAGAGCTTTGAATGTAGGTTATCATTTTATACATCTTTTCGAAGTTTTGAGAAGATGAAGGGGGGATTAGAGGAATGTGATTGGACGTTTTGGGGGCTTAAGGGAGTAAATGCATTTAATGACATGGTAATGATGTTCTGATTTAGGATTATGTCATCATGCTGAGTGTGGTTATGGCTAGGATCTAGGCGGTCTAGGGGCAATATATATATATATATATTATTTTTAAACAAGAGGTTTAAAATTTATATATAAACAAATTAATTTGTTTGCCTTTATTGAGATATTACTGGGTACAACTGCTGAGTTTAATCTAGAGATATCAGCTATTTTGGAGTGGTGTAATTTCTACAGGGGTTGGTTTTGATACTAGATGACACCAATCATTAGAAGAATTATGAGCAATTGTTAGGAAGAATACTGGGTGATACCAAATGTTGGAAGGAATTATACCAATTATTAGAAGAGCTGATACCAATTGTTTGAAGGGTTTAGTATTTTATCAGCAGTTAGTATGGACTGTCTGCTGAGGTGATATTTGTTGATAGAGAGGTTGTTTGAAGTTTTTCTTGACTCCAATTTGATGAGTTTGTTGAGTTATAGAATTTATATCCTGAGTGATTTAGAGAAGTGTTTTAGTAGATGATAGAATGTACAGTAAGCAATGATCTACTAATAATGAGAATTTATAAGAACAACTCTTATAACCAAAAAAAAAATCAGACAAGTGAGATATTGAATGTGTACCTGAAGTGATGTCCGAGCTTCTTTCTTTGCGACAGGTCTTATCATTCCTTAGTATGGGAAGAATTTCGCTAAAGAGTATTTTTGAATAGACCTGATTGAAGAGAGTGAGGCATAAACTATATACAGCAGGGGTTATATCAGCCATTCACTCCTGAGGAAGGACTTAGTTTTTGGAAACATCAGTCTTCCTATGAATCCTGGAATTTCTAGCTATTTTCTGAGTTAGGTCAAGTTACTAGAAATTTTAACATCATTCTTTTTTACAATGAAGCATGTGATAAAGTGTAACAGAGTGTTTTGAATTCAGTTTGTTTACTAATTAGTGGTTGGTCATGATAACAAGAACAACTAACCATGCCTTTATTATTACAATCTCATAGGTTACACAAGATTTTGTAGTTGTCATAACTGAGAACACAAATTGATGTTGAGCTGATTAGAAAGGGGATGTAAGCCTTTGATGTTTGGAAGTTAAACCGCTGGGATTTTTACATTTGAAGAATGAAAGTATTTCCATATACTTTGATGAGATAAATCCTTTATAAATTCAAATGCTTACCTCGGTTTACAGCAGACAACTTGGTTCAAAGTAGATTTACTCGTAATCTTGAATGTTGAACAGGAGGATTAGAGATTAAGTAATAAATTAGCAGATTCCTTAAGAGTGATAAGTAGACATGAAGGTCATTCTTTATGAAACTGCAATCTACTTATGTTGAACAACCATAGTGTTCGGCAGATTTTGAATTTAATCATTGTGATATGATTTAATTCAGAAAGGCAATTATCAGAGAGTCTAAAGATGAAAGTTAAACTATAGTAACAAACCAGAACTCGACATAGTAGCTATTAAAGGACGGTTTGCTGATGGGGTATCAGCAGAGTTTGTGTTTGGGCAGTGTGATCATTTTGTTAAGGTCAATTCTTCAATCATTAGAAGAGTATAAGGATTATGAAGAATAAAAAGTAAATTAGATCAACACAGTTTTTTTTTATTTTTTATTTTTTTTAGGGAAACAGGGACGGCACCCTGCTAGATTTTATTAATAATAAAAAAATGTACAAACTTGAGGGGGACAACCAGCCTGGCCCTTATAAATGGGAGGACAAAGGAGCCTGACCTCGAAAAGGAAATACATAAGAAAAATAGAAAAAACAATCAGCAAACTCTAATATGAGGGGTATCTTTTTCATCCATCAGAATAAGACCCCGAATACGCTGAGGCAAAGATTGCAAATTCAGGGTATCAAAGTCACCGACGGAATCACAAGCTAGATTAGCCAAGCTATCAGCAACAGAGTTAGCTTCCCTGTAACAATGATTAAGAATATATCGCCGAGTCTTCTGAATTAGGGCTAGATCGCAAAAAAAGTAAGCATACTGCCATGGAGGAGAATGACCTGAAATAAGACAATCATAGGAGACTTTAGAGTCCGTTTCGATAATAACATCGAACAAACCCTGGCTATTAAGCCATTGAAGGCCATAAAGAAGAGCCCGAATTTCCGCTTCCATGTTGGAACAAACTCCAAAATACCGAGAAAACGCATAAATAAGTTTTCCTTCACTATCCCGAACAATGCCTCCCCCCCGCCATGACCCGGATTGCCCCTACTAACACCATCCGTATTTAATTTAAGCTTTCCAAAAGGTGGTTTACACCAAGTAACACGTTGAATCGCAACTTGCTTACAACGAATCAATCTAACTTTCAAGGAGTCTTGAGCAACCCGCAGCCCCTTAGCTTGGAAAGCAGCAGTGAGATCATCTTGAATGCCGTGAATAATCTGCCGAATAGGAGTCTTAGAGTTGTTAAAGAGAGAGTTATTTCTGAATTTCCATAAATGCCAAAGGATTATTGAAGGGAGAATAGAGCAAATCTTAGAAGTAGCATTGCACCACCAGGCGAAACAAAGCTGAGAAATAGAATGAAAAGTAGGCTGCTTGATATCATAGAGAATCCCGAATCCAACACATGCTCAACAATGGTCAAATTTTCAAAGAGACAAACCCTCATATGGAATTTTTAAAACAAACGCCAATGAAAATACCGATTTGCCGAGGGAGAAAAGGATGCCATATGAATTTATAAGACATCAAGGAAGGATTTGCAGCTTAAGAAGGGGAAAACTGAGGCGAGGAGAATTTACCCGAAGAGGAAAACTCCCAGCAAGGGACATCATCAAAGTCAGCCAAGGAGATGCACTGATTTTTAATAAGCTGGACAGAGTCTCTCGGCAGCAAGGCAGCAGCAGCTTGATCAATGATATTATGAGATTGGAATAAATCTTTGACACAGGAAAGAGAACAGTCAGGAGGAGGTTGAATCAACCCGTGACCTCTAAGCCAATTATCAAGCCATATGGAGCAGTTCCCGCGACCAATAATCCAAAAAATATGGCGATCCGCAACAGGTCTAGCCTTGAGCAAACGAGACCAAACATGGGATCCTTTAGAGGTAATAGATGATGGATGAGATGAAGCACAATATTTAGCTCTCATAAATATTGACCACAGATTAGATTGGGTCCGGAACCTCCACCAAAGCTTAATGCTGTAAGCTTGGATAAAATCAGCTAAAGAGACTATGCCAACTCCCCCTTCATAAACAGGTTGACAGCAAGTTTTCCAAGAGACCCAATGGCTTTTATTCCTGCCATCAATTTGACCCCAGAAAAAATTAGCAAAAACTCTTTCAATCGCATGCACCACCGAGAGAGGAGGATCTATGGAAGCTATCTGGTAAGCAGTAATGGAATGTAAGACATGATTTATGAGAGTGATACGACCGGCAGAGTTCAAAAAAGGGCTCATCCAAGAGTTAATACGATTCTGTAATTTCAGCATTAAACCATCAAAATATTGCTTACGCTTCCTGCCAGAATAAATAGGACAACCAAGATATATAATGGGGAGAGTGCCAGCCTGGAATCCCAAAACAGTGGCAATCGATTGGGATCTGGAGACAGGAGAACGAGGGTGAACATAGAAGGAGCTTTTGCTGACATTAATAAGCTGACCGGAGATTTTTTCATAGTCCGCTATCAACTCCTTGTGCTTTAAGAGAGAAAACTTGCTCCCATTACAGAAAATGACAATATCATCAGCGAAAGCCAAATGAGAAACAATAGGACAGCCACTAATAGTCGAGTAAACCACATTAGGAAACTGGGAGTGGAGTCTATTAAGGTTACGGCTAAGAACTTCAGCCGCAATAATAAAAAGACTCGGCGATAAAGGATCACCTTGACGCAAGCCACGGGAAGAAGGAAAAAAGCCCATAGGTTCTCCGTTAATCAAAACTGAAAACCAGTTGTCTGATAAAAGACGCCAAATGAGATCAATAAAAACTTCATCGAATCCAAACTTCCTGAGAACCTTAGTAAGAAAAACCCATGAGATTCGATCAAAAGCTTTAGCCATGTCCAACTTTAAAATAATATTAGAGCCCGTCACTTTCTTTCCCAAATGACACATCATTTCTTGAGCAAGTAAGATGTTATCCTGGATAATGCGCCCTTTAGTGAAAGCATTTTGATTGTCCGATATGATAGAAGGTAAAATAGTGGCAAGCCTCAAGGACAAGGTCTTTGAAATCACCTTATTACAGAAATTGCATAAACTGATCGGGCGAAGATCCTTGAAAGAATTAGGCCTATCTACCTTGGGAATAGTAGCAAGAAGAGTACTGGACCAAGCTCTAGGGAGAGAGAAACCCGAGAAGAATTCTAGGATGGCTTCACAAAAATCTTGACCAATAATATCCCAGCAAGAAGTATAAAAAATCCCAGTGAAGCCATCCGGACCGGCAACGCTATCACCACTAAGACTTTTAACAGCGGCAAGGATTTCTGAAGGCGAAGGGGGGGCAGTAAGAGATTTATTCCAATCATCCGTAACCAAAGTTGGGATCATATCAAGATTATAGTCCTGAGAAGAGCCCTCCGCTTGAAGCTGATGTTTAAAATACTCCACAGCCGCTTGCTTTATAGAGTGTTCAGATTGCAGAAGAGTCCCATCCGTATTATGAATAGAATGTATGTGAAGACGCCGTTGGGCCTGTTTGACAGATGCATGAAACAGCTTAGAGTTACCTTGCCCTTCCTTAAGCCACTTGACTTTGGATTTTTGCTTCCAATAAGCCTCCTCACGAGATAAAAAAAGCCGATACCTAGCCTGAGCTTCCATGAGATTCGATCTGTTTTCCTCAGAATTATTAATCTCAAATAACAGTTCCTTTTCAAGGACATCCTCCTCAACTGAACGTAGATTAGCAAAAATATTGCCAAAAGTAGTTTTGTTCCAAGTTTTTAAAACTGTTTTGGTGTTACGAAGCTTGCGAGAGAACTTAATCATAGGTCTTCCTTGCACCGGCATAGCCCATGCTGTTTGAACTTGCTCCTTAAAAGAAGCATGAGTAGCCCAAACATTCAAAAAACGAAAGGCACTTGGAGAAGAAGAATCTGACCGAGATATAGATGCTAACAAAGGGGAGTGATCAGAACAAGTACGATTGAGATGATGAATTGAAGTAGCATTAAATTGATCCAACCATCTAGTGTTGCAAAGAACCCTGTCTATTCTCTGATGTATAGTGGAAGAGCCCTCTCTTTTATTCCACCAAGTGTAGGACGGGCCAGCATACCCCAAATCAGTTAAGCCCGTGGCAGAAATGCAAGCATGAAAATCAAGAGCTCCAGCTCTATCCCAGCCATTACCCCCAGTCTTTTCACTGGGGTGGAGAATAATATTGAAATCCCCTCCTACGAGCCAAGGAACATCAGGGTAGCGAGCATTAAGCTGAATAAGGTCATCCCATAAATCCTGGCGCTCCCGAGTATCACATCTCGCATAAACACAAGTAAAATGAGTTAAAGCGGGCCAGGAATAGTGTTTAATCTGGATAGTAACATGCTGTAAGGATTCTTGAACTAATTGACAAGAAAAACTAGATTTAATGAAGACCCAAATAGAACTTTGAGCATTAGAAAAAGAAAACCTGAAGTTTAGTTTTCTTGTAATAAGAGCCACCTTCTCCATAGCAAGCATCGGCTCAAAAATAGCAATCATCGAAATTTTATAAAGGCGAATGAGCTGTTTCAAACGAGAGACAGTGGGATCGTTCCCAATACCACGAACATTCCAGAAAAGGGTCTTAACTTCCATGGGAAAGAGTGAAAGAAATATCTGAAGCTAGCTTAGAAGCCTGAGATCGAGTCACCATATTAGTGGGATAAAGAGTCTTGGATTTCTTCCGTGTTAGGATTGGAACTTCCAGGTTTAAGTTATCCAGAACATCTTGGGCATTAGAGTCTTCTTCATCTTCCTCTAGCACATTCAAAACAGCAAATCTATTGGGGGAGATATGATCAGCCTTTTCTCTTCGATAGTCAGGCGTAGAAGATCCAGATTGAGTACTTGGAGAGATATGGGCAGATTTTTCTCTTCCCTGGTCAGACTTAGAAGATTCTGATTGAGCACTTGGAGAGGCAGAAATTTTATTCTTCAAATTAGATGTAGAAGAGTCTGATGCATGGGATTTATGAACTTGGATGTTAACCACTGGCGAAGATTCTGTGTGAACTTTGTCAGAATTAATAGCAATGTCTTGTGTAGCAGAGTCATATTGTCTATCTTCCATAGCCTTCGTGGGAAGCTCAGATTTATTCATGCATCCGTCACCCAAATTTTCATGCAAAATAATATTCGAGGGGCCCCCTAGCATGGCTTCTTCCAGAATCTGCGTGGGGGAGTTAACATCTTGCAAACAGTGGTCCTCCAAAATGTTATCTGGAATAGGGTTTGAATTATCCCCTACCGCACCATCCTCTACATGAATGGTTTCTTTGGGCAAAGTCGTTGGCTTAGGAACCCAGTGTGTATTAAGAGTTTGTCCCGTAAGAGGTTTAGAAACAGCAGTAGGGTTCTTGATCTTGCAAACTGATATATCGTGGCCTTGTCTCAAACAATGAGAACAATACTTTGGAAGTTTTTCAGCCTGAATTGGTTGCCAAAAGCCGCTGTATTTTGATCCCCCAACAACCCAAATCCGTTCAGGAACAGGTTTAGTAATATCAACCTCAATGCAAATTCGAGCAACACTTGGTCTAGATAGAGTAGCCGTAGGGTTATCAATGATCAATGGCTTTCCTATCATGGCACCAATGGAAAAAAGAGTTGTCTTATGAAATAAATAAAGTGGGAGACCTGGAAGAGAAAACCATACCGGTACAATTGAGCTTTCAATGTCTGGACGGAAGTTTGGTGTCCATTTGAAGACTCTCATTGGGAACTTGCCAAGGTACCATTGATCCTTGATCCATAGCCTTTGAAAGTCAGCTTCATGGTTGGCTTGAATGAGAATATGTTTTGCATCAAGGTGACCTATCGTGACAGCAGCCTTTAAGCCAAAAGTTTGGAAGTAGCGTCTCGTGGCTTCTATAGCAGGGCGGCCATGTGAGAATTTCCCTACGAGGGCAAACTTGAAAGGCCTAGATAGAGTTTCTATAATATCATCCGTTATGATAAGTGCTGGCTCTCCTTTGTACAAGGCAGGCTGGATTGGATTGATTGGGCTAGCTGGCGTGGAATTAGCAAAAAGAACTGACTCAAAGGACTTTGCAATGGATGAAGATAATGGAGGCTCATTAGGTGGAGGCTCGGTTGGCTGGGCTGCCATGGCAGCCGCCGTGGAGGCACCCTTGGTAAGGTTAGGGTTTGCGAAAAAAGAGAGAGAAAATTTTTTAGAGAGAAAATTTTTGGTTATTCGTTCTTGAAATATGATCAACACAGTTAAAACACATCAATTCATGCTAACAGAGGAATTCAGACAAGCAGATAGACATGAAGGAAAGTTGCAGAACTTGTATTCAATAATCCGAATAGTTTTGAACAGTACATAGTGGGGATCAGCTGATTACAAGAACAATACAACTGGAATTTTGACTAAACTGCAGATTACAGGATAAAGATACATAATGATTCAATTCAGAGTAAAAGTAACATATTACAAAGTAGTGTCCAAGAAGTCCTAATCCTAAGTATTTGATGAGAGGTCATCTGTCAAGGATTTTGGAGAAGATCAAGATGGCAGTGTCCGTTTTTGATTTCCTCCAACTCTTGGGGGAGGCAGAACACATTCACTTCTTCGGTTCATTATGAAAGCACCGAAGGGTGATGGCCACTGAGGATTTACTGCTTTGACCATGAATTCCCTTTGATTTGCTCAGGGATGTATGGCGGCGATTAGCAGTTCGTCATCCTCATCAATTCCTTATTAACTACCTAATTCAGTAGAACTGAATTATCTGCATCAGCCATCTTTGAGGTGATGGCCGGCATACCTACATATAACCAGAAGACTTGTTGCACATGGCAATTTATCAAATGCTTCCCAAACATTTGATAACTCTTTTCTGGGATCTTCTCTGTGAAATTTATGTATGCAAGCAGAATTCCGATGGTTGGATAGGTATATGCTAATTGATTTTCACAGTGATTCATCTGAAAACATTTTAGAGTATCAATGAGATTGATAACTAAAAGTTAGAAGAGAATTGAAATCACTTTTGCTGGCATTAATTAATGGCTTTCCATCTTATCTTTTTTAAAATAATTGATTAAAGATGTTCTTAAGCGTTCTGATAACCATGGTTTGCAGCATATGAATCATGCTTGTTAGCAAACTTCTATGATTATTGGACAAGACAAAAGAAAATTCTTTTATCAATTATTTTCATGAGTTGATAAAATTTCTCTCAGACTTAGTAACTGTGTATTAGAAAGATTTTGAAAATGGTTTTCACAGTTTATGAATGGTTTTGAAAATACGTCGTTTGAGAATATTTTAGATCAGCTCATGTGGAGTAGCAGAAATAAAATCAAAACAACTTTGAATGAATATGAAGAGATCATACCCCGTTGTTGAGGAATTGACTTGATCGATTCTTAGGACTTGAACTTAGTAATATTTTGAGAAAATTTTGAATCATCGATTTGTATCTAGAGTAATCGGTAAGCAGCTTGTGAGTTTATTCATAGTAGAGATTGAATGAAGAAGGACCTCTACTTAAACTCATGGAGGTTTAGACTGAAGGACGCTCAATAATGGAGCTATACTGTTGGGTTGTCCTTCTAAGCACGCCTTGGCAGGGATAGGCTGTGAAGTCTAGATTTTCTCAAGATTCTTGGAAAAGATTTGATAATAAAAGTTTTGTCGTTTTCCAAGATTTTGAAAATAGTCTTAACTTTAATCGAAGTAGTCAGACGTCGAAAAGTGTGCCTCCACCTTTAATAGACTTGAGAGAGTGAGTCATTTAAAGGTTTTTACTCCTATAAGTCAGCACATAAAACTGAGCTTATGAAGTGTAGGTTGGCAGATATGGAAATTCAGCCAACTACAGGTTTTAAAAACATTTTAGATCAGCCGATATAAAAAGTGCTGATAAGTTTTTAAAAACCGTTTGCATAAGGCAAGTCATACAAGCAAACAAATATATCAATATAGGCGCAGTATGACAAGATTTTATGCAGTATGTCTGATAATTTGTATTAATACATCAATTCAGTAGACATGAGTACAGGTCATTAGTGAGCCAGTAGCTGACCTGTACTGTGTATGCGTGAGAGGTGGTCTTCATCAACATCTTGGACTTATCAGTAGATTTCTCGTATAGTAGTATTGAAGTCCAGCAGATAAGGATTTGACCTTGAGTGAGTGAAGGGCATAAGTGATTTTTCATGAGCGATCAACAATCCTTCATGAGTCAGCAGCTATGTTAATGTCTACTGATGGAGAGTAATGTTGCATGTTTGACCCTTTTTGTCATATGAGTTCCTGCCTTAAGTACCCATAGAGAAATTGTTAGCAACATTTATGGGCTAAAAATAGCTCCAGAAATCCAATAATACAAATGAGACTTAATAAGCATGATAATTGAATAACTATTCAAAATATAGCTTATAGATGTAACCCAAAACGTCAAGAGATTAGAAACTGGGGTTACTCTCTCATTAAACTCTTTGAACAAGTCTGCTCATAGTTGTTGAAGCATCAGTTCTAATGTTGAGCATAGGTTCTTTGAGTGTATCCCTTTCTAGGCCGAAGCTTTTCCGTTGAAGAAAACCAGTTTCATCATCGATATCCTTAGAACGAGAGCTAACAATCACAGTGATTTAGAGATGACATGAACATGATTTCCTTTGAGTTACTTATGAAGCTCTTCCTATTACAGAGGCTTTCTCGAAAAGGTGTTAGATTGAGACAATCGTTAGCCTTATACCAAGATGCCTGTTTTTCAGAAGTATATCAGAGTAATTCATCCATCAAGTGAGAAATTTACACATTTGCTTGAGGATATGTCATGAGTTTTGAAAGTTAAAGAAGTTTTTAAATGAGGGAACAATATCCTTAGCAAGTCAAACTCTATTTAACTATGGTATTTCTCTTCAAAATAGCAATTGAAGAAGGTACTTCTGCTATATAAAAGATTTTCCCATAGTAGTTTCAAAGTCATCATCATAATCTGTTCTCACAATATTTTGAAAACAAAATTAATTTTGATTTGTAAAGACATTTTCAAAATTGCTTCCCAATCTCCAAGTCAAAAGAGTTTTGTTAAGACTACTAATTTTTGAAAACCAATCTTTTGACTATGCATCTAATCTGAGCAACAGGATCTAAACTCTCAGGTTGTTAGGCCTGGAATGAAGTTTACAGAGTACTTGCTCTGATACCAATTGGTAGGTCCATGGAAGTGCTCAGGATATAGGTTAGAGGGGGGGGTGAATAGCCTATCTTACTTGTGTTAAAGATTTTGTCTAATTTAAAAGTTAAAGAGTAAGACATAGACAAAATGATTAATAGGTCATCTTCCTTGTTTATCCAACACTGCCGATATAATGGAATCAGCTGAAGCGCATAGGAAAATGTTGTTATACTTGGCTGGTAGGAAAGAGTCTGAGCAGCGGAAGAATAAACAGCATAAGTATAACAAATAAGATTAAGGCAGCTGTAGTCAAATAAGTACATGTTAAGCATAACAGCAGACTTAAATCTTATATTAGATGCATCAACAGTTTTCCATAACCAGATTGCATTAGATATATGAAATGTAGTACAGGCAAGATAAGTAAAGGCTGAATGTAATAAAATATGATTCATATTAAAATTCAGCAGAGGTTTGTTCAAGGACAAACATGCTTAGTACATCAACCTAGACTCTCTAACCTAGCAATCTTCTCAGGAAAAAGAAGGAGAAATGAAGAAAGCGAAATCAAATATATCGAAAATACATTAGAAGATGTACTTAATATTTATTAAGTTATCTTCCTGTAGTTTCAACTCGATATATTTGTTGTGAGAATAGAATTTTAGGCATTGTTCAAATAACATGTATTTGAACAATTGAGTGCTAAGCACTCGGCCAAAAGTGATGACAATTTATTGCACAATCGACAGCCCTTATAATATAGTATAAGTCTGCCGATATGAATGCAATCAGGATTATTAGGCTCTGACTCTTCATCAGACATCTTCAAGCTTGGTCAGGCTTCAACGAATTGCAGGATGCTTGATCTCTTGCTGAAGATTAGAAGTGCAGCAACTGAAGAGACTGAGTCTTTTGAAGGGAGAAAGAACTCAAATCAAAAACTGAGTTTTTGATCAAGCAGAGCTTCTTAGCCTTTGGAATTCTGTTACTCTCACACACAAAGTGTTTGTTCTTACACTTGTGTTTCTCACTTCGTTGGTGTGGTTTCAGTTTGAACAAATGAAGAACAATACCACAACCTATCATATGCATAAGCATACATACCTACTTGCTATTGAGATGAGAGTGAGAGTCTTCTTATATAGGCTGGAGAAGAAGAAGAGTTAGTTGGAGCATTGAATAAGTTTCTGCCCGTTGGTGATCTGAATCACATAATGCATCAGAGTACATTTTTGGATCTGTTGGGCAAAGACCTTTAGTTAGGTTTTTGTCTTGAAGCTGGTCCGTGAAACAGGCTGGACTGATTGGGACGTGTCGTGCTTTGCCTGTGATGCAGCTGTTTGATTAGGACGTATCATGCTTTGACTGGAGTGTAGCGCACTGTGCTTGGTCTTTTATGGAAATGAAGCCTTGAAGACTGCAACCAATACACAGAAGAGAAAATGTCTACTGAGTAAAAATGAAGGCGCAGACATCGATGCGTATCTTGGGCTTGTCAGAAAGATCTTGCAACGGATCTATTTTGACTTGTAGCGTGTAGAGCGACGACCGATGTTCCTCGTGAATACTCAGCTTCTCTGCAGTTGTTCTGATGAAAGACTTAGCCGATACTGGGATCTGCCGATATAGAACTGCTTATGTAGAGATAGCCGATGAGCAATCATAGCTGGAGGAAATGTCTGCTGGTGAGACATTGCCGATGGTCACGTCTGCTGGCGCTTGAAGAGCTAATCCATATGAAAGTTGTCATCACTTTGGTAGGACAAAGACTTGGATATGTACAAAGACTTCTTAGTCTAATGACCTATGCATTGTTTCAACAAGCTGCCACACTAACCGGTACGCAGCCCTTTTAGCCACTTGTGAAACATGCGCTGTAATGGGAACAAGCAAATCATTGTGTTGGAATATGCATACATATATATCAGCTGATTTACAGGCATATTCCTAACACATACCCATAATCATATCAGCCTAATAAACATCATAGCATGGCTGAAAATCACAAACTTTCCATAATAACAACTTAGCAGTTGATAATAGCCGAAATAAACTGATTAAACACAAACATGAACAAGTTAATGGTCCCTTACAAAATCAAAGAGCTAAACCCTTGTTTCTCCACTGTATTTCAGTGGTTAAAACAGCCACAAACTCCCCTAAACAAGCCCCTTGTTGCTGCCTTGGTTGGAAGAACAAAACACTTGTAAGAACACACACAAACCCTAGGTCAAAAAGTGGAAATTTGTGAGGATTTTGGAGAATTTGAGAGATGAATTTGAGAGTTATTAGTGTTTAGAAGGCTGGAGTATGTTGTTTCAAGTCTTACCCACATTTATACCAGATAAGGAATCCATAACATGAGGTGGAAATCAACAAAAAAGCCAAAAACACAAAATCTGCCTAATTTTTCCGTACATGGCGCGCTAGGGCGCGCACTGTTCACAGCTTTGCGCAGTTTTTCCGTTTTGCTCCGTTTTCTCGATTTGATCGCTCGTACACCCCTAGGTATGATTGTACAACACTTGTAACACATCAAAGGATGTCCCCAAGGGTTCAATATCAATCTTGGATCGATTTAAAGTCACAAGAAAGTTCACGAAACCGAACACAATGTCGACAACTTTTTCGTTTTGTAACTTTCAATTAACACAACGTATATTTCTTTTTCAAAGTCCGATTTAACAACACGAAATCTCTATAACATCATGTATATCTAGATATATAGTATCATGGTTCATCTCTTTCATTTTGGATCAATTTACGCTACGAAACAATGCAAGAAAGTAACATACCGAAACACGAAATCATGAGTTTACGACTCATCAAATCAACATTATGAACCACGATAATCACATTAACAATGCATGCACATAATTATATGATCAACATGCTAATGATATGCTCGGTTATTACACCCTCTCCCCCTTAAGAGAATTCGACCCCGAATTCCTTACCTCAGTTATCAAACAAGTGAGGGTATTTGATTCTCATTTCATTCTCACTTTCCCAGGTTGCTTCCTCAATTGTATGACTTTGCCATAAGACCTTTACCATCGGTATCATTTTTGTCCTGAGTACTTGTTCCTTACGATCCAAGATTTGTACAGGTTGTTCCACATACGATAGATCAGGTTGAAGGTTCACAGGTTCAACCTCTAATACGTGCGAAGGATCAGGAATGTACATCCTCAGCATCGATACATGGAATACATTGTGAATCTCTTCAAGTGCTGCTGGCAATGCCACTCTATATGCCAACTTTCCTACTCTTTCCAGGATTTCAAAAGGCCCCACATATCTTGGTGCAAGTTTTCCCTTTTTCCTAAATCTTTTCACACCTCGGATTGGAGAAATCTTCAAGAATACCTGATCACCCACTTCAAACTCAAGATCTCTTCTTCTAACATCGGCATAGTTTTTTGTCGACTCTGTGCAGTAAGAAATCTATCCTGAATAATTTTTACAAGATCAGCTGATTCTTGAACAATTTCTAGACCCCAAATTTTCAGTTCTCCCACTTCATTCCAACAGATTGGCGATCGGCATTTCCTACCATATAATGCTTCATAAGGAGCCATTTCGATACTTAACTAGTAACTATTATTGTATACAAATTCTGCTAATGGTAGATAAGTATCCCAGCTACCCTTAAAGTCAAGTGAACAAGCTCGCAGCATATCTTCCAATATCTGAATAGTCCTTTCTGATTGACCATCTATTTGAGGATGAAATGCAGTGCTCAAACTCAATCTAGTCCCCAGTGCCTCTTGAAGTGTCTGCCAGAATCTGTATATAAAGCGAGGATCTCAATCAGAAACGATACTAACAGGTACCCCATGCAACCTCACGATCTCCTGGATATATAACATGGCAAGCTGATGTAAGGAAGATGTCATCTTCACAGGCAAGAAATGTGCAGACTTGGTAAATCGATCTACGATGACCCAAACTGCATCATAACCTCGGCTTGTCCTCGGCAATCCAGTCACAAAGCCTATCGCAATATTCTCCCATTTCCATTCTGGAATTTTTAAGGGTTGGAGTAATCCTGCTGGTCTCTGATGTTAAGCTTTTACTTGTTGACACGTCAAGCATTTAGATACGTAACTTGCAATTTCCCTCTTCATGTTATTCCACCAGAAGTCCCGTTTCAAGTCTCGATACATTTTAGTACTCCCTGGATGAATAGTATATTTTGACTTATGGCCTTCATCCATCACTTGTTGTTTAATTTCTGAATCATCAGGGATACACTCTACACCCCTGAACTTAAGTAACCCATCATTGTGCACATGAAAGTCTTTTTCTTCTTCACCCTCCTTTAATTTCTTCACAATCTTTTGTAACTCAACATCTGTTTCCTGTGCTTCCTTAATTCTCTCAAGTAATACTGGTTGAACACGAACATTCGCAAAAATGATACCATGGTTTGATTGACAAGGGTTCCATTGACATGCATCTCCCAGCATCTTCCATTCCCTAATCATCAAACAAGAGACATACATCTTCCGCCTCAAAGCATCAGCAACTACATTAGCCTTTTCCGGCTGATACAGAATAGTACAATCATGATCTTTAAGTCTTTCCATCCATCTGCATTGCCGATTGTTCAACTCTTTCTGAGAGAAAAGATACTTCAGACTCTGATGATTAGTATATACTTCAAATTTAGCCCCGTACAGATAATGTTTCCATTTATGCAACGCCATGATAATAGCTGCTAACTCCAGATCATGTGTAGGATAATTTTACTCACATGGTGTCAACTTCCTCGAAGCATAAGCAATAACCTTCCCATTCTGCATTAATACACAACCCAGTTCTTCCTTGGAAGCATCACTATAAACAATGAAGTGTTCATTTCCATCAGGTAATGCAAGAACTGGTACTGACGTCAATCTTTGCTTAAGCTCTTGAAAACTATTCTCACATTTCTCATCCCACACAAAAGGAATCTTCTTTCGAGTCAAATTAGTCAATGGAGTAGCAATCTTTGAAAACCCTGGTATAAATCTCCAGTAGTACCCAGCTAAGCCCAGAAAACTACGGATCTCTGTAACTGTACTAGGTCTCTTCCACTCAACAACCGCTTCCACTTTCGTAGGATCAACAGCAATACCTGCTTGTGATACAACGTGCCCTAGAAAAGTAACCTCCTTCAACCAAAATGCACATTTGCTGAACTTTGCATACAACTTCTTCTCTCGTAGTAAGTCCAGTACCAACCTCAAGTGATGTTCATGTTCTTTCTCAGACTTAGAATAAACAAGTATGTCATCAATAAACACCACCACAAAGCTATCCAAATAAGGTTGAAAGATTCTATTCATCAAATTCATGAAAACTGCAGGTGCATTAGTCAATCCGAATGGCATAACAATGAATTCATAATGCCTATATCTCGTCCTGAAAGCAGTCTTTGGAATATCTCCTGTTCGAATTCTCAGCTGATGATACCCACTTCTCAGATCAAACTTCGAAAACACAATAGCCCCATGCAACTGATCAAACAAATCATCAATATGAGGCAATGGATATTTATTCTTCACAGTCACCTGATTCAATTGTCGATAGTCAATGCACAACCTTAGTGTCCCATCTTTCTTCTTCACAAATAGTACTGGTGCACCCCAAGGTGAAACACTTGGTTTAATGAACCCTCTATCAAGCAACTCCTGTAATTGAATCTTCAACTCCTTTAATTCAGCAGGTGCTATTCTGTAAGGTGCTTTCAAAATTGGAGCAGTACCAGGCAACAATTCAATACAGAACTCTATTTCTCGTTCAGGTGGTAACGAGAAATCATCAGGAAACACATCAGGATATTCACACACTATTGGTACCTCTTCAAGCTTAGGTGTAGCCATCTGTTTGTCATGCACATGTGCTAGATACCCAGTACAACCACTAGCCATCAATTTACCAGCCTGTAATGCAAAAATAATATGCAACCTACTACCCCCTTTTTCCCTTAAAAATTGTAATTCAGGCTGATTCGAGATTTTAAAAGTGACCAGCTTATGATAACAATCTACATGAGCATGGTATGCACACAGCCAATCCATTCCCAATATAATATCAAAATCCCGAATAGGTAGCACAATCAAATCAGCAGGCAAATTACAATTACCCACAAACACATCACTAGCTTTATAAATCACGCTAGCAACAACGCATTCACCTATTGGGGTTGACACCTCCAACATATAAGGCAAGACATGCAGTTGCACATGCAAATTCATAACAAAATGAGATGCCACATAGGAATGAGATGATCCTGGGTCTATCAATATGCGGGCTCTAGACTGGAAAACAGTAAGAGTACCTCCTACCACCGACGTAGACTCCAGAACATGTTTCTGGTCTAAGGCAAACACACGCCCCTGGACCTTTGGTTTCCCATCACCCCCTCTCTTGACCCCTGAGGTCTGTTAGTTTTGATTCTATGGCTGCTGATTTGGTGACTGAGTATTACTCCATTTCGGGCAATGGCTACGGAAATGCCCAAATTTACCACAAATAGTACACTTGCCCTGCTTCGCCTAACATCTATCTACCATATAATTTCCCTTACCACAAAATGTACACCCACTGGTAACAGTTTGCTGTCCTGATGCCATAGAACCACTAGTATTATTCTTTGATTGCTGTTCTGTTTGCCTGTTACCCTGCTGGTTCCCTTGTTGCCCTTGCTGTTGTGTTTGATGTGACCCTCGGGGTGGTCTTTGGGGATGACCATCCCGGCTACCCTATCCTCCTCTATTAGTTAAATTTCCCTGTCCTCTCCCACCTTGTGGATTAAATCCTCCTCTATTTCTGTTACTCTAGCCTCTGCCACCTTATTGACAAGTCTGCTGCCCATACACCGCAGCTCTCTTCACCTTCTGTACCTCTAAATCATTCTCAACCAATAAAGCTCGATCCATTGCTACTGCATAAGAAGTCAGCTCAAGTGGAAATAACTTGTTGCGGCCATATATGCATATTAACATGTATAAAGCTCGATCCACTAAACTTATACGTGATTAACAACACTTTCAAGGCTCATATGAACATCAACACACTTTATTAACACATACACATAATCATATCAGCCTAATAAACATCATAGCATGGCTAAAAATCACAAACTTTCCATAATAACAACTTAGCAGTTGATAATAGCCGAAATAAACCGATTAAACACAAACATGAACAAGTTAATAGTCCCTTACCAAATAAAAGAGCTAAACCCTTGTTTCTCCCCTGTATTTTAGTGGTTAAAACAGCCATAAACTCCCCTAAACAAGCCCCTTATTGCTGCCTTGGTTGGAGGATCAAAACACTTGCAAGAACACACAAAACCTTAGGTCAAAAAAGTGAAAATTTGTAAGGATTTTGGAGAATTTGAGAGTTTTTAGTGTTTAAAAGGCTGGAGTATGTTCTTTCAGGTCTTACCCACGTTTATACCAGATAAGGAAGCCATAGCATGAGGTGGAAATAAAAAAAAAGTCAAAAACACAAAATCTGCCTAATCTGTCAGTACATGGCGCGCTAGGGCGCGCACTGTTCACAGTTTTCCGCAGTTTTTCCGTTTTGCTCTGTTTTCTCGATTCGATCGCTCGTACACCCCTAGGTATGATTGTACAACACTTATAACACATCAAAGGATGTCCCCAAGGGTTCGATATCAATCTTGGATTGATTTAAAGTCACGAGAAAGTTCACGAAACCGAACACAATGTCGACAACTTTTTTGTTTTGTAACTTTCAATTAACACAACGTATACTACTTTTTCAAAGTCCAATTTAACAACACGAAACCTCTATAACATCATGTATATCTAGGTATAAAGTATCATGGTTCATCTCTTTCATTTCGGATCAATTTACGCTACGAAACAATGCAAGAAAGTAACATACCGAAACACAAAATCATGAGTTTACGACTCATCAAATCAACATTATGAACCATGATAATCACATTAACAATGCATGTACATAATTATATGATCAACATGTTAATGATATGCTCGGTTATTACAACATGTGCGTTTGGGTTAGTTGAGTAGTATGTCAATGCATTCATGCTTGACTCTTTGTTGCACTTCATTGTTACACAAATTGTTAACTTGACTAGGCCTTGAATTTTAAGTTAATTCTTGCAATTTCTTGTAATTGTAAAGCCATCGCATTCTTAGCCTTGTTATATGTGGTTTTGATTGGGTTCTAAGTGTGTTTCAAATTTGATTGGAGGTTAGTATCATTTGGGAATACTTAGTAAACATTTTGTTTTGAACATAAGATGGAAGAAGATACACCCAAAAGCATGGATACATGCTTAAACTCGAAATTTCGTTCAACCGCACAGTCTGTAGTAATTTGGCGATAAATTTGTGTACAAAAATAGGATTCGCAAATTGTTTAATTCTGTGTAAACTAGACTCAAAGTGCTTTCCAATCATATCTTATTTGTAATTTTTAGACTTGAAGATCATCCTAGGCATGTCTTTAAAGTAGGCTGAAAATTAGAATAGTGGCAGCTTTTGACCATTTTGGTTTTTTGTTGAACCTTTGACACTTTTGACCGGTGACGCCCCGACCCGGATCTTTATACAAAATCCCAAGGTCGAGTCGCCAAAACAACACAACAACAAGAAAAGCACGTGACGTAACCGCCCGTACTTATGACAAAATGCAACTAACAACCTGATGAACACAAGTATTAACAATCTTCGGCGATAACAAGGCCGGAAAACAACTGTCAACAACCACGAGTTATAACTCGGGAAAAGAGAACAACTACTACATAAACCTCGGCCACAACATGCCGGAACAAAACATAACCGCGAGCTACAACATGCTCGGGAAAGAACTAACTCAACAACACAACTGTACAAGAGCACGACATACATATGTCGGCTACCAAAATAATATTGTTTACAACACCACAATTAATACCCAAGTAAAGTTTATATAACTTTACATACCCATCGTCCGTACCAAAATGAAACAGATAACTAAGATAGGGATCCTGGAACTCCCAACGTAGACGACACGCGAGCTAACGAACACTTTCGACCTCACCGAGAACTTTCGGGTTGGCTTGGATCTAAGGAAAACAATTAAACACATAACGTGGTGAGTCATAATGACACAGTAAGTTATTAATGCAACTAAATGACATGGCATGATGCTCAAGCAATAAACATAGCATGGTATCAACATTTATATACCATAACATAACATCTATCATCTTACTTGATATACCATCATTCAACTCACATAGCACTTTGGTTAACACATAAGTGCTTGTACATAAACCACGTTAGAGAAGGATATCATATCTCTTTCTTCAACCTTGTGTTGCTCCTGCAATACACAAACAACCAATAGTGCCTCGATACTCGTGTGCGTAGTATCGACGTCCCTGACACAATCCCATCGAGTTCAACCTAGCAAGCCAAAGTCATGCGTATTGCTATAACAGTGGGGCTACTTCTCAACTGTGGCCAACAGAAGACGGGGTTGTGCACTCTGGTACGGCGACTTATAGCGATTATGAATCCCATTCGTAAAGTCTATAGGTTGTCCCACCATGACATAACAACAACGACGCCAGCGAGACTTACACATCTCACACAAGTAGGTAACTTACTCAACTTATGCAAATAACCGTCAAGTTCAAAAGTAGTGAACTTGACAAACATCAGGTAGATTATATTTTTCTACAACATATAACCATCAGAAATATTGTTCAAAATCATGTAACATAACTTTAGAGCTACTTTACAAGTCTCTAACATACCAGTATCAATTACTCGGAGGGCTAAAAACCATATCAAATGAACCCTAATTTTCGTAGTAATTCAACTAGTGATTCGGAGAATTTTCATCTTCCCAAAAATCCACTTTTGGTGTCAATTTATTAAGTTCATAAAAATTTGGTACAATTGCTATATGCAATTTTCACCATTTAAAGGCTTCTAACATGTTCTTTAGCACAATCCATAGTTGAGCTCTTAAAACTAACATGCAACATCATCCAACTCAACAACTCAACATCTAGACATGTTATATATCTCAACATATCATTTAAACATAAGAACACCATGTATTCAAGTCTTGCATGTAAGATTTAGAGCAAGCATGCAATAATTTCTAAGCATACAAAGGGGGTTTAGTAACTTACATGTAAAATGGAAATCAAACCAAGAAATTACAAACTTGAGTTCACTATGTTGGTCTCCAAGTCAGCCTCTACAATATGATGGTCTTTGATCACAATTTGGATGGTTGGATTTGGAGATGTAATGCACACACACTAAATACACCTTTATCTCCCACACTTCTTCTAAGCTACCATGGATGAATCTTTGTAAGAAGTGAGAGTTTCTTGTCTCTCACAAAGATGGTGAGTTTATATATGGGTCAACAAGTCAAGGCCAGGCTTCAATCTCAGCCATTGGATCAATACTTGAGGGTCAACTCACTTAAAATTCAGTCAACAAAACAAGCTGAAATCCGACGCTATGCGGCCGCACCATGCGGTCACATAGGTTCCATGCGGTCGCCTCGCGCGGCCGCTTACAAGACAGAAAGTTGGTGCGTGGGAAAGACTTGGCATCATGTTGGCGCATAGGGTGTCATGCGGGCGCCTTATGCGACCACTTAAGCTTCTATGCGGGCGCTTCATGCGTCCGCATGAAATCCAGAAAGTTTGGGTTTTTGGTAAGCTCGCATCATGCGGCTGCCTACGGTCTGGTTCAGGTCTAGATGACTTCTAAACACTACAAAATGATATCACAATGTACCCAAGTCATCCTAAGGTGAAATCAACTTCAAATCATGTTTGAAACACACCCAAAACTCATTCTAAACAACATGTAGCAAGGCTAATAACAATCACCTCAACTTAAGAGAATTCACAAGTATTCATACTATGCTAATGTATTAACATGTATACCATCCTAACATCCATAAATGTATGTAAATAAGGCAAAACCATGTTGAACATGTTTATGCAAGAAATCAATTACACATGTTAAGCACAATAACACAAATAATGTAAGCATCTAAATTATGATAAATTTCAGGTTATTACACCCTCTCCCCCTTAAAAGAATTTAGCCCCTAAATTCCTTACCAAGTTCATCGAATAAGTGAGGGTACTTCTCACGCATCTCAACCTCGGCTTCCCACGTAGCCTCCTCGATCTCATGGTTCCTCCACAACACTTTTAGAAGTGGAATCCTTTTGGTCCTCAATATCTGCTCCTTAGTGTCGAGAATCCTTACCGGATGTTCTACATACGACAAATCGGGCTCGAATGTGATTTCCTCATATCCCAACACGTGTGACTCATCTTTCATATACTTCCGAAGCATCGACACATGGAATACATTATGAATCTCCGACAAAGACGGTGGCAAAGCAAGTCGATAAGCCAACGTACCAACTCTTTCAAGTATTTCAAAAGGCCCTATGTATCTAGGTGAGAGTTTAACTTTTTTCCAAACCTCTTAGTACCCCTTCGCGGCGATACTTTAAGAAATACATAGTCACCCGCCTGAAACTCAAGATCCCTTCTTCGGTTATCCGCATAACTTTTCTGTCGGCTTTGAGCGGTAAGTAATCTATCCCGAATTATCCTCACAATCTCGACCGACTGTCGCACCAAATCTGAACCCCAAATCTTAGCCTCACCGACTTCATCCCAACAAATCGCACACGCACGTAGCATATCCTCGAGCACTTGAATTAGTCTTTCCGATTGCCCATCCGATTGAGGGTGAAAAGCCGTGCTAAAGATTAACTTTGTTCCCATAGCCTCTTGTAATGCTCCCCAAAATCTCGATGTAAACCTTGGGTCCCGATCTGATACAACACTAACTGGTGCTCCATGTAGCCTCACTATTTCTTGAATATACAACGCCGCCAACTGATTCAAAGAGTAGGTCATCGCAATAGGTATAAAATGGGCTGATTTAGTTAACCTATCCACAACAACCCAAACAGCGTCAAAACCCCGACGAGTACGCGGCAACCCTGTCACGAAATCCATCATAATATGTCCCCATTTCCACTCCGGGATCTCCAAAGGTTGTAATAACCCCGCAGGCCTTTGATGTTCAGCCTTTACTTGTTGACATGTCAAGCATCTAGATACATACTCGGCTATCTCTCGTTTCATACCATTCCACCAAAATTACTTCTTCAAATCCCTATACATTTTTGTACTCCCCGGGTGTATTGTGTACTTAGCCTTGTGAGCTTCATCAAGTACTTGCCGTTTTACCGTTTCATCCGACGGAACACAAAATCTCCCCCTAAAAGTCAAGATGCCATCCATGTTCATCTCAAAGTCAAGTGTCTTACCTTCATTCAACTGTCCCCTCAACTTCTCAAACTCCGGGTCACTAACCTGAGCTTCCTTAATTCGTTGCAACAAAACTGGAGTAGCCCGAACATTCGCAAAGATCACACCATGTTCCGACTCACTAGGACTCCAATCTCTCAAGTCCTCTAATGTCTTCCATTCTTGAACCATCATGCACGACATGTACACCTTCCTACTTAACGCATCTGCGACTACATTCGCCTTTCCTGGGTGGTAAAGAATCGTGCAATTGTGGTCCTTTAACTTTTCCATCCACTGGCGCTATCTCATATTCAACTCCTTTTGCGAGAAAAGGTACTTTAAGCTCTTGTGATCCGTGAAGACCTCAAATTTTGCCCCGTAAAGGTAATGTTTCCATTTGTTCAACGCAAACATAATTGCCGCCAATTCAAGGTCATGAGTAGGATAGGTCCGTTCCGCATCCTTTAATTTCCTCGAAGCATATGCTATAACTTTCCCATTTTGCATAAACACACATCCCAAACCTTCCTTGGATGCATCGCCATAAATCATGAAATTATCCCCGTCGTTCGGTAAAGTTAACACAGGAGCCATTGTCAATCGCCGCTTTAACTCCTGAAAACTGTTCTCGCACTTATCATCCCAAACAAACGGTGTTGTCTTCTTTGTTAAATTCGTCATAGGAGTTGCAATCTTTGAAAACCCCTCTATGAATCTCCGATAGTAACCTGCCAAGCCTAGGAAACTTCGGATCTCAGTCACAGAAGTTGGTCTCTTCCAATTCGTCACTGCTTCTACCTTTGACGGATCCACCGCTATGCCGTCTCTCGAGACGACATGCCCCAGAAAAGATACTTCTTCGAGCCAAAAAGCACATTTGCTAAACTTGGCAAACAATTTCTTCTCCCGAAGAACCGATGATACCAACCTCAAATGCTGTGCATGTTCCTCCCGAGATTTAGAGTACACAAGGATGTCGTCAATGAACACTACCACAAAACAGTCCAAATACTCATGGAACACCCGATTCATCAAGTCCATGAATACTGCCGGTGCATTTGTCAACCCGAATGGCATAACTACAAACTCATAATGACCATACCTTGTGCGAAAAGCTGTTTTGGGAACATCTTCAGCTCGCACCTTCAACTGGTGGTAGCCACTTCTCAAGTCTAGTTTAGAATACACCACTGACCCCTGTAACTGATCAAACAAATCATCAATATGTGGTAAAGGGTACCTATTCTTGATTGTTACCTGATTCAATTGCCTGTAATCGATACACAATCTCAACGTACCATCCTTCTTTCTAACAAACAACACCGGTGCACCCCACGGTGACACACTCGGTTTAATAAACTCCCTGTCAAGCAATTCTTGCAATTGTTCTTTCAATTCCTTTAACTCTGCCGGTGCCATTCTATACGGGGCTTTAGAAATCGGGGTAGTCCCCGGCAACAATTCAATACAAAACTCAACTTCTCTATCAGGAGGTAATGCATAATCAGAAGAGAACACATCTAAAAATTCACACACCACAGGAACTTCTTCTAACACGGGAGTAGCAATACTTCTATCAATCACACACGCCAAATAACCCGCACACCCATGCAATAATAATTTTCAAGCTTTTAAAGCAGATATAACATGCAAACCACTCTTGACAGCATCACCCATAAACACAAATTCAGGCACACCCGGCATAGAAAAAGTAACTTTCTTTCTATGACAATCTACCAAAGCATGATATGCACATAACCAGTCCATGCCAAGTATCACATCAAAATCACGTATGGGTAACACTACCAAATCAGCATGCAAAGTGTGATCACCTACAAGTATATCACAAGCTCGGTACACATCCGAAGCCAACATATGCTCCCCCAACGGGGTAGACACCTAAAGCACAAATGATAAGGGCTGGGGCAACACACACAAGTTGTTCACAAAGTGGGATGCAACATATGAATGTGATGAACCAGGATCTATAAGAACTCTAGCTCTACTACCGAAGACAGAAAGGCTACCTCCTATAACTGACGTCGACTCGGGCACACCGCACTGATCAAGCGCAAACACACGGCCCTGGACCTTAGGTCTACAGTCACTGTCCCTCTTCGTGCCACTTGACTACACACTCGCGCTCACTGCTTGACTATCCTTCAACTCAGGATAGTTCCTCTTAATGTGACCCATTTTCTTAAAGTTATAGCATTGCCCAGCTACTTTATTCCAACACTTATCTTCCGAGTATCCCGGTCTCGAGAAAATACTACAAGTTTGTGGAGTACCCCGTGGACCTTGTACAGATGCGGTACTAATACTCCTCCCACCGGATTGTTGCCCCTCAGATTGTCCTCTCTTCTGACTCCCCCTGCGGTTGTTGTTTCCACCGTTATATCGACTACCGGAACCTTGTCCTCGTCCCTGATTCTGCGATGCCTATGGAGGGTTGTTCAAATTCCTCCCCCGGTGCTCCTCTATATCACTCTCAATCCCATAAGCCCTATCCACTGCACTCCTATAGTCAGCAAGCTGCAAGGATATCAATTGTTTCCTGTACTCTGTCTTCAGGCCCTTGATGAACTTCTGGGCCTTCTTTGCCTCCGTAGGAACCAAGTGACTACAATATCGAGCCAACTCAGTGAACTTGGCTGAATATTGTGCCACTGTCATGCTGCCCTACTCCAAATCGTAGAACTCCCTCTCTCTTTTGTCCCGAACCACCTCCAGAATGTACTGTGCCTTGAATTCCCTCAAGAAATTGGGCCAACTGTGAAGTTCACCCCGTAAGTCCCAACTTCCCTGCAATACCTGCCACCAGTGCTCAGCCGCTCCCTCAAGTTTGAACACTGCTAGGTTTACCTTCTCATCATCGTTGCAACCCAAGGCTGCAAATATCTTGATGATATGCTCGATCCACAATTCAGCTTTCCCGGCATCCGGTTCCCCAAGTGCGTGGTTTCATTTTCAAGAAACGCTCCAATGTGGTAGTATAATTCCTAGGCCTCGCCTCAGGTTGTGGTACTTCGATTTTCGGTTGTGGAGCTTCAACTTCCGGGGTAGTCGTTGCTCCCCCATTCATTCGTTCAGTCATCTGAGTCATAAGTTCCATCATCCGTCCCATCAGCACTGCTATGTTGGCATTCGGATTCTCTTGGTTCTGTTCAGGAGGGACATTCGGTGGTCGATTCACGTCATCATCTCTCCCATCATTCCCTCTAACACTAGTACCAACCCTACTAGCACTCGCTCCGAACCTAGTCCGCACCATTTCAACCTACATAAAACACTCGACGTTAAAATCTCGATAACATACACCATACCCACCTAGGCCATGGAACCTATCCTGGCGAATAGCTAACACAAGCTCTGATACCAACTGTGACGCCCCGACCCGGATCTCTATACAAAATCCCAAGGTCGAGTTGCAAAACAACACAACAACAAGAAAAGCACGTGACGTAACCGCCCGTACTTATGACAAAAGTATTAACAATCTTCGGCGATAACAAGGCCGAAAAACAACTGTCAACAACCATTAGTTATAACTCGGGAATAGAGAACAATTACTACATAAACCTCGGCCACAACATGCCGGAACAAAACATAACTGCGAGCTACAACATGCTCGGGAAAGAACTAACTCAACAACACAACTGTACAAGAGCACGACATACATATGTCGGCTACCAAAATAATATTGTTTACAACACCACAATTAATACCCAAGTAAAGTTTATATAACTTTACATATCCATCGTCCTTACCAAAATGAAAACAGATAACTAAGATAGGGATCCTGGAACTCCCAACGTAGACGACACGCGAGCTAACGAACCACTTTCGACCTCACCGAGAACTTTCGGGTTGGCTTGGATCTAAGGAAAACAATTAAACACATAACGGGGTGAGTCATAATGACACAGTAAGTTACTAATGCAACTAAATGACATGGCATGATGCTCAAGCAATAAACATAGCATGGTATCAACATTTATATACCATAACATAACATCTATCATCTTACTTGATATACCATCATTCAACTCACATAGCACTTTGGTTAACACATAAGTGCTTGTACATAAACCACGTTAGAGAAGGATATCATATCTCTTTCTTCAACCTTGTGTTGCTCCTGCAATACACAAACAACCAATAGTGCCTCGATACTCGTGTGCGTAGTATCGACGTCCCCGACACAATCCCGTCGAGTTCAACCTAGCAAGCCAAAGTCATGCGTATTGCTATAACAGTGGGGCTACTTCTCAACTGTGGCCAACAGAAGAGGGGGTTGTGCACTCCGGTACGGCGACTTATAGCGATTACGAATCCCATTCGTAAAGACTATAGGTCGTCCCACCATGACATAACAACAACGACGCCAGCTGGACTTACACAACTCACACAAGTAGGTAACTTACTCAACTTATGCAAATAACCATCAAGTTTAAAAGTAGTGAACTTGAAAAACATCAGGTAGATTATATTTTTCTACAACATATAACCATCAGACATATTGTTCAAAATCATATAACACAACTTTAGAGCTACTTTACAAGTCTCTAACATACCAGTATCAATTACTCGGAGGGCTAAAAACCATATCAAATGAACCCTAATTTTCGTAGTAATTCAACTAGTGATTCGGAGAATTTTCATCTTCCAAAAATCCACTTTTGGTGTCAATTTATTAAGTTCATAAAAATTGGGTACAATTGCTATATGCAATTTTCACCATTTAAAGGCTTCTAACATGTTCTTTAGCACAATCCATAGTTGAGCTCTTAAAACTAACATGCAACATCATCCAACTCAACAACTCAACATCTAGACATGTTATATATCTCAACATATCATTTAAACATAAGAACACCATGTATTCAAGTCTTGCATGTAAGATTTAGAACAAGCATGCAATAATTTCTAAGCATACAAAGGGGGTTTAGTAACTTACATGTAAAATGGAAATCAAACCAAGAAATTAGAAACTTGAGTTCACTATGTTGGTCTCCAAGTCAGCCTCTACAATATGATGGTCTTTGATCACAATTTGGATGGTTGGATTTGGAGATGTAATGCACACACACTAAATACACCTTTATCTCCTACACTTCTTCTAAGCTACCATGGATGAATCTTTGTAAGAAGTGAGAGTTTCTTGTCTCTCACAAAGATGGTGAGTTTATATATGGGTCAACAAGTCAAGGCCAGGCTTCAATCTCAGCCATTAGATCAATACTTGAGGGTCAACTCACTTAAAATTCAGTCAACAAAACAAGCTGAAATCCGACGCTATGCGGCCGCACCATGCGGTCGCATAGGTTCCATGCGGTCGCCTCGCGCGCCGCTTACAAGACAAAGTTGGTGCGTGGGAAAGACTTGGCATCATCATGGCGCATAGGGTGTCATGCGGGCGCCTTATGCGACCGCTTAAGCTTCTATGCGGGCGCTTCATGCGTCCGCATGAAATCCAGAAAGTTTGGGTTTTTGGTAAGCTCGCATCATGCGCCCAGTTGTTCAGTCTAGATGACTTCTAAACACGACAAAATGATATCACAATGTACCCAAGTCATCCTAAGGTGAAATCAACTTCAAATCATGTTTGAAACACACCCAAAACTCATTCTAAACAACATGTAGCAATGCTAATAACAATCACCTCAACTTAAGAGAATTCACAAGTATTCATACTATGCTAATGTATTAACATGTATACCATCCTAACATCCATAAATGTATGTAAATAAGGCAAAACCATGTTGAACATGTTTATGCAAGAAATCAATTACACATGTTAAGCACAATAACACAAATAATGTAAGCATCTAAAGTATGATAAATTTCAGGTTATTACACCCTCTCCCCCTTAAAAGAATTTAGCCCCTAAATTCCTTACCAAGTTCATCGAATAAGTGAGGGTACTTCTCACGCTTCTCAACCTCGGCTTCCTACGTAGCCTCCTCGATCTCATGGTTCCTCCACAACACTTTTACAAGTGGAATCCTTTTGGTCCTCAATATCTGCTCCTTAGTGTCGAGAATCCTTACCGGATGTTCTACATACGACAAATCGGGCTCGAATGTGATTTCCTCATATCCCAACACGTGTGACTCATCTTTCATATACTTCCGAAGCATCGACTCATGGAATACATTATGAATCTCCGACAAAGACGGTGGCAAAGCAAGTCGATAAGCCAACGTACCAACTCTTTCAAGTATTTCAAAAGGCCCTATGTATCTAGGTGAGAGTTTACCTTTCTTCCCAAACCTCTTAGTACCCCTTCGCGGCGATACTTTAAGAAATACATAGTCACCCGCCTGAAACTCAAGATCCCTTCTTCGGTTATCCGCATAACTTTTCTGTCGGCTTTGAGCGGTAAGTAATCTATCCCAAATTATCCTCACACTCTCGACTGACTGTTGCACCAAATCTGAACCCCAAATCTTAGCCTCACCGACTTCATCCCAACAAATCGGCGATCTACATTTCCGCCCATATAGTGCTTCGTACAGTGCCATCTCGATACTCGCTTGGAAGCTATTGTTGTAAGCAAACTCCGCTAAAGGTAAGTGCGAATCCCAACTTCCCTTAAAGTCTACCGCACACGCACGTAGCATATCCTCGAGCACTTGAATTAGTCTTTCCGATTGCCCATCCGATTGAGGGTGAAAAGCCGTGCTAAAGTTTAACTTTGTTCCCATAGCCTCTTGTAATGCTCCCCAAAATCTCGATGTAAACCTTGGGTCCCGATCTGATACAACACTAACTGGTATTCCATGTAGCCTCACTATTTCTTGAATATACAACGCCGCCAACTGATTCAAAGAGTAGGTCATCGCAATAGGTATAAAATGGGCTGATTTAGTTAATCTATCCACAACAACCCAAACAGCGTCAAAACCCCGACGAGTACGCGGCAACCCTGTCACGAAATCCATCGTAATATGTTCCCATTTCCACTCCGGGATCTCCAAAGGTTGTAATAACCCCGCAGGCCTTTGATGTTCAGCCTTCACTTGTTGACATGTCAAGCATCTAGATACATACTCGGCTATCTCTCGTTTCATACCATTCCACCAAAATTGCTTCTTCAAATCCCTATACATTTTTGTACTCCCCGAGTGTATTGTGTACTTAGCCTTGTGAGCTTCATCAAGTACTTGCCGTTTTACCATTTCATCCGACGGAACACAAACTCTCCCCCTAAAAGTCAAGATGTCATCCTTGTTCATCTCAAAGTCAAGTGTCTTACCTTCATTCAACTGTCCCCTCAACTTCTCAAACTCCGGGTCACTAACCTGAGCTTCCTTAATTCCTTGCAACAAAACTGGAGTAGCCCGAACATTCGCAAAGATCAAACCATGTTCCGAATCACTAGGACTCCAATCTCTCAAGTCCTCTAATGTCTTCCATTCTTGAACCATCATGCACGACATGTACACCTTCCTACTTAACGCATCTGCGACTACATTCGCCTTTCCCGGGTGGTAAAGAATCGTGCAATTGTGGTCCTTTAACTTTTCCATCCACCGGCATTATCTCATATTCAACTCCTTTTGCGAGAAAAGGTACTTTAAGCTCTTGTGATCCGTGAAGACCTCAAATTTCACCCCGTAAAGGTAATGTTTCCATTTGTCCAACGCAAACATAATTGCCGCCAATTCAAGGTCATGAGTAGGATAGTTCCGTTCCGCATCCTTTAATTTCCTCGAAGCATATGCTATAACTTTCCCATTTTGCATAAACACACATCCCAAACCTTCCTTGGATGCATCGCTATAAATCATGAAGTTATCCCCGCCGTTCGGTAAGGTTAACACAGGAGTCATTGTCAATCGCCGCTTCAACTCCTGAAAACTGTTCTCGCACTTATCATCCCAAACAAACGGTGTTGTCTTCTTTGTTAAATTCGTCATAGGAGTTGCAATCTTTGAAAACCCCTCTATGAATCTCCGATAGTAACCTGCCAAGCCTAGGAATCTTCGGATCTCAGTCACGAAGTTGGTCTCTTCCAATTCGTCACTGCTTCTACCTTTGACGGATCCACCGCTATGCCGTCTCTCGAGACGACATGCCCCAGAAAAGATACTTCTTCGAGCCAAAAAGCACATTTGCTAAACTTGGAAAATAATTTCTTCTCCCGAAGAACCGATGATACCAACCTCAAATGCTGTGCATGTTCCTCCCGAGATTTAGAGTACACAAGGATGTCGTCAATGAACACTACCACAAAACAGTCCAAATACCCGTGGAACACCCGATTCATCAAGTCCATGAATACTGCCGGTGCATTTGTCAACCCGAATGGCATAACTACAAACTCATAATGACCATACCTTGTGCGAAAAGCTGTTTTGGGAACATCTTCAGCTCGCACCTTCAACTGGTGGTAGCCACTTCTCAAGTCTAGTTTAGAATACACCACGACCCTGAATCGATCAAACAAATCATCAATATGTGGTAAAGGGTACCTATTCTTGATTGTTACCTGATTCAATTGCCTGTAATCGATACACAATCTCAACGTACCATCCTTCTTTCTAACAAACAACACCGTGCACCCCACGGTGACACACTCGGTTTAATAAACTCCTGTCAAGCAATTCTTGCAATTGTTCTTTCAATTCCTTTAACTCGCGGTGCCATTCTATACGGGGCTTTAGAAATCGGGGTAGTCCCCGGCAACAATTCAATACAAAACTCAACTTCTCTATCAGGAGGTAATGCATAATCAGAAGAGAACACATCTAAAAATTCACACACCACAGGAACTTCTTCTAACACGGGAGTAGCTATACTTCTATCAATCACACACGCCAAATAACCCGCACACCCATGCAATAATAATTTTCAAGCTTTTAATGCAGATATAACATGCAAACCACTCTTGACAGCATCACCCATAAACACAAATTCAGGCACACCCGGAATAGAAAAAGTAACTTTCTTTCTATGACAATCTACCAAAGCATGATATGCACATAACCAGTCCATGCAGAGTATCACATCAAAATCACGTATGGGTAACACTACCAAATCAGCATGCAAAGTGTGATCACCTACAAGTATATCACAAGCTCGGTACACATCCGAAGCCAACATATGCTCCCCCAACGGGGTAGACACCTCAAGTACAAATGATAAGGGCTGGGGCAACACACACAAGTTGTTCACAAATTGGGATGCAACATATGAATGTGATGAACCAGGATCTATAAGAACTCTAGCTCTACTACCGAAGACAAAGACTACCTCCTATAACTGACATCGACTCGGGCACACCGCGCTGATCAAGTGCAAACACACGGCCCAGGACCTTAGGTCTACAGTCACTGTCCCTCTTCGTGCCAGTTGACTGCACACTCGCGCTCACGCTTGACTATCCTTCAACTTAGGATAGTTCCTCTTAATGTGACCCATTTCCTTACAGTTATAGCATTGCCCAGCTACTTTATTCCAACACTAATCTTCCGAGTGTCTCGGTCTCGAGAAAATACTACAAGTTTGTGGAGTACACCGTGGACCTTGTACAGATGCGGTACTAATTCTCCTCCCACCGGATTGTTGCCCCTTAGATTGTCCTCTCTTCTGACTCCCCCTGCGGTTGTTGTTTCCACCGTTATATCGACTACCGGAACCTTGTCCTCATCCCTGATTCTACGATGCCTGTGGAGGGTTGTTCAAATTCCTCCCCCGGTGCTCCTCTATATCACTCTCAATCCCATAAGCCCTATCCACTGCACTCCTATAGTCAGCAAGCTGCAAGGATAATAATTGTTTCATGTACTCTGTCTTCAGGCCCTTGATGAACTTCTGGGCATTCTTTGCCTCCGTAGGAACCAAGTGACTACAATATCGAGCCAACTCAGTGAACTTGGCTGAATATTGTGCCAATGTCATGCTGCCCTACTCCAAATCGTAGAACTCCCTCTCTCTTCTGTCCCGAACCACCTCCAGAATGTACTGTGCCTTGAATTCCCTCAAGAAATTGTCCAACTGTGAACTTCTCCCCGTAAGTCCCAGCTTCCCTGCAATACCTGCCACAAGTGCTCAGCCGCTCCCTCAAGTTTGAACACTGCTAGGTTTACCTTCTCATCATCGTTGCAACCCAAGGCTGCAAATATCTTGATGATATGCTCGATCCACAATTCAGCTTTCCCGGCATCCGGTTCCCCAAGTGTGTGGTTTCATTTTTAAGAAACGCTCCAATGTGGTAGTATAATTCCTAGGCCTCGCCTCAGGTTGTGGTACTTCGATTTCCAGTTGTGGAGCTTCAACTTCCGGGGTAGTCGTTGCTCCCTCATTCATTCGTTCAGTCATCTGAGTCATAAGTTCCATCATCCGTCCCATCAGCACTGCCATGTTGGCATTTGGATTCTCTTGGTTCTGTTCAGGAGGGACATTCGGTGGTCGATTCACGTCATTATCTCTCCCATCATTTCCTCCAGCACTAGTACCAACCCTACTAGCACTCGCTCCGAACCTAGTCCGCACCATTTCAACCTACCTAAAACACTCGACGTTAAAATCTCAATAACACACACCATACCCACCTAGGCCATGGAACCTATCCTGGCGAATAGCTAACACAAGCTCTGATACCAACTGTGACGCCCCGACCCGGATCTCTATACAAAATCCCAAGGTCGAGTTGCCAAAACAACACAACAACAAGAAAAGCACATGACGTAACCGCCCGTACTTATGACAAAATGCAACTAACAACCTGATGAACACAAGTATTAACAATCTTCGGCGATAACAAGGCCGAAAAACAACTGTCAACAACCACGAGTTATAACTCGGGAAAAGAGAACAACTACTACATAAACCTCGGCCACAACATGCCGGAACAAAACATAACCGCGAGCTACAACATGCTCGGGAAAGAACTAACTCAACAACACAACTGTACAAGAGCACGACATACATATGTCGGCTACCAAAATAATATTGTTTACAACACCACAATTAGTACCCAAGTAAAGTTTATATAACTTTACATATCCATCGTCCTTACCAAAATGACACAGTAAGTTATAATGACACAGTAAGTTACTAATGCAACTAAATGACATGACATGATGCTCAAGCAATAAACATAGCATGGTATCAACATTTATATACCATAACATAACATCTATCATCTTACTTGATATACCATCATTCAACTCACATAGCACTTTGGTTAACACATAAGTGCTTGTACATAAACCACGTTAGAGAAGGATATCATATCTCTTTCTTCAACCTTGTGTTGCTCCTGCAATACACAAACAACCAATAGTGCCTCGATACTCGTGTGCGTAGTATCGACGTCCCTGACACAATCCCGTCGAGTTCAACCTAGCAAGCCAAAGTCATGCGTATTGCTATAACAGTGGGGCTACTTCTCAACTGTGGCCAACAGAAGAGGGGGTTGTGCACTCCGGTACGGCGACTTATAGCGATTACGAATCCCATTCGTAAAGACTATAGGTCGTCCCACCATGACATAACAACAACGACGCCAGCTGGACTTACACAACTCACACAAGTAGGTAACTTACTCAACTTATGCAAATAACCGTCAAGTTCAAAAGTAGTGAACTTGACAAACATCAGGTAGATTATATTTTTCTACAACATATAACCATCAGACATATTGTTCAAAATCATATAACACAACTTTAGAGCTACTTTACAAGTCTCTAACATACCAGTATCAATTACTCGGAGGGCTAAAAACCATATCAAATGAACCGTAATTTTCGTAGTAATTCAACTAGTGATTTGGAGAATTTTCATCTTCCAAAAATCCACTTTTGGTGTCAATTTATTAAGTTCATAAAAATTCGGTACAATTGCTATATGCAATTTTCACCATTTAAAGGCTTCTAACATGTTCTTTAGCACAATCCATAGTTGAGCTCTTAAAACTAACATGCAACATCATCCAACTCAACAACTCAACATCTAGACATGTTATATATCTCAACATATCATTTAAACATGAGAACACCATGTATTCAAGTCTTGCATGTAAGATTTAGAACAAGCATGCAATAATTTCTAAGCATACAAAGGGGGTTTAGTAACTTACATGTAAAATGGAAATCAAACCAAGAAATTACAAACTTGAGTTCACTATGTTGGTCTCCAAGTCAGCCTCTACAATATGATGGTCTTTGATCACAATTTGGATGGTTGGATTTGGAGATGTAATGCACACACACTAAATACACCTTTATCTCCCACACTTCTTCTAAGCTACCATGGATGAATCTTTGTAAGAAGTGAAAGTTTCTTGTCTCTCACAAAGATGGTGAGTTTATATATGGGTCAACAAGTCAAGGCCAGGCTTCAATCTCAGCCATTGGATCAATACTTGAGGGTCAATTCACTTAAAATTCAGTCAACAAAATAAGCTGAAATTCGACGCTATGCGGCCATACCATGCGGTCGCATAGGTTCCATGCGGTCGCCTCGCGCGGCCGCTTACAAGACAGAAAGTTGGTGCGTGGGAAAGACTTGGCATCATGCTGGCGCATAGGGTGTCATGCGGGCGCCTTATGCGACCGCTTAAGCTTATATGCGGGCGCTTCATGCGTCCGCATGAAATCCAGAAAGTTTGGGTTTTTGGTAAGCTCGCATCATGCGGCTGGCTAAGGTCTGGTTCAGGTCTAGATGACTTCTAAACACTACAAAATGATATCACAATGTACCCAAGTCATCCTAAGGTGAAATCAACTTCAAATCATGTTTGAAACACACCCAAAACTCATTCTAAACAACATGTAGCAATGCTAATAACAATCACCTCAACTTAAGAGAATTCACAAGTATTCATACTATGCTAATGTATTAACATGTATACCATCCTAACATCCATAAATGTATGTAAATAAGGCAAAACCATGTTGAACATGTTTATGCAAGAAATCAATTACACATGTTAAGCACAATAACACAAATAATGTAAGCATCTAAAGTATGATAAATTTCAGGTTATTACATGACCATTTGACCCATTTTTGTTTCTTTGACTGAGGTAAAGAACATCGATTGACTCTTTGACCAGCTATATGACTCTCCTAGACACCATTAGAGAGCCTTAAACTCAGTCATTTGTTCATCTTCATCCTTAGAATATAGAGAGAGGGAAGAGAGAGTTCTAGAGTGAGAAAATGAGATATCTTGAGCATCCGAAGTCCAAATCACGATCCTTCTTCGCCATTATGGAGCTATGGACTAGAGGAACACTTTCCATGGATTGCATGCTAAATTTCATGGTTTAATTTTGGTGGAAGTAAGTAACTATAATATTTTGTTTAATTATAAGATGAATTGGAAGAGTAGAGCATGTAGGTGGTATTAGTTGATCATTATTGTGTTAAATCCTTGGAAGAAACATGTAATTAGTTGCTCTAACTTAGATTATGATATATTATATTGTTGTTTGAGGTTAAAAATATAATTTTTGAGAATGACGAATAAATATTGACTTGTGCATTGTATTGAGCTATATTGGTTCTGTTGACTAATCAAGGTAGGACGACCTATAGTCTTTACGAATTTGTTTTGTAATCACTATAAGTCGCCGTACCGAAGATCACACACCCTCTTTTGTTGGCCACAGTTGAGATGTAGCCCCATTGTTGCAGCAATATGCCCAACTTTGGCTTGCTAGTTTTCGACTAGTGTAGTCGATGGAATATCGATACATCCCACACGAGTATCAGTCCACGTTTTGTTATTTTTTCGTGTATTGTAGGAGCAACGCAAAGAAGAAGAAAGAGAAATGATATCCTTTGTAACATGATTTATTTATGAGCACTTATGTGTTAATCAAGGTGCTATGTGAGTTCAATGATTTGTATATCAATGATGATGATACATGCTTTGTTGTGGTGTATAAATGTCATTACCATGTTATTCCTATTGTTGAGCATTATGCCATGTCATATAGTCCCATGTAACAGCTTGTTGATTAATGGTTTTGTTGCAATTGTACCTAGACTAGTTACATGTTGAGTTCTGGTTTACTGTTGCATTCATACTCATAGCACATAATACATTATAGTGGCTTACGGGGTCTTATAGACTTTTTTTTTTTTAGAGAAACAGGGACGGCACCCTGCTAGATTTTATTAAAATAAATAAAAGGATACAAACTTGAGGGGGACAACCAGCCTGGCCCTTATAAATGGGAGGACGGAGGAGCCTGACCTCGAAAGGAAATAAATACAATATAGAGAAATAAAATAAAGAAGCCATATAAGAAAAACTTAAGAAGAGAATACTAATGTCGAATGTAAGGAGTATCCTGAATATCCAGCAAAACTAGCCCCCGAATAGTCTGAGGAAGATCTCTGAAGGACGAAAAGATATAGTCCGATTGCTTCTCACAGCCCAAATTGGCTAACTTGTCAGCCACACTATTAGCCTGACGATAACAATGATGAATATGAAAATTTAAAGTTCTCTTAATGGCAAGGATGCGACGAATAATACCCCAGCATGACCAAGGAGGGGAAGAATCTTTAGAAACACATTCAAAGAGAACCTTAGAATCAACTTCAACAACGGCGTTATAATGCCCAAGATCACGAAGCCAAATGAGGCCCTGAAGAAGAGCTCTAGCTTCAGCAACAGTGTTCGAAGCTAAACCATAAAAGGACGCAAAAACATGAATAAAATTACCATCAAAGTCACGGATAATACCACCACCACCAGCATGGCCAGGATTACCTTTGGAAGCACCATCTGTGTTAAGCTTTAATATTGAAATAGGGGGTTTAATCCATCGCACAATACGAATAGGCCGGCTGCGCTTTATAGAGGACAGGTTCGAAGCACTCCTAATTTGAGTTAAATGATGAAGAATATCTCGAATAAGATGATTGCTAAAAGAACCGTGACCATTGAAGACCAAATTGTTTCTATTCTTCCACAGATGCCACAGAATAAGAGCAGGAGTAACATGATGCAAAGCTGTAGCTTTCGGAGAAAGCCACCATGAAAGACAGGCCTGGGAAATGGAAATACAGCTGTGATGGATGCCATGTTCGCTGCTGAAGAAACGCCAGATTTTTGTTGCAATGCTGCTGTGAAGAAACACATGAAGGAACGATTCAGCAAACCCAGAATTGCAGCAATAACATCTGGAAGCAAGGTGAATACCCATGCGACGAAGGCCTTCGTCAAGCGGCAGACGATGCTGGAAAAGTCGTCAAAGAAATATGCTAATCTGCTGCGGAACATACTTACTCCATATATATTTAGCTGAAAGAAGAATAGGATGATGGTCACGCAACAAATCCCATACTGAAGTAATAGAAAACTGTCCACTAGAGACAGCAGACCAACACGGTTTATCAGGAGAATCAGTAATAAATATATGGCTGAAATTAATCCGAGCAACATCAGTAATAGAAAGAGCAGAGACCGCTTCAGAAATTAACTGGGAAGAGCTGTCAAACATGTCCCTAATGGTTGCAAAAGAACACCCTTGGGGTTGAGCAAGTAACCCATTTTCCAGCCATTGATCAAACCAAGAGGAGCTAGAGCCATTTCCAATCAACTACCTTATATGTCTCTCCACCATAGGACGAACATCTAACATTCGCATCCAAGAAATAGAACCTCTAACATTAGCCATGCAAGGATGAGAATTGGAGCAGTATTTTACTTTCATAAAATTTTCCCATAAGGAGTCTTGAGTGCGAAGACGCCACCAAGAGTTAGCAGAATAAGCTCTAGATAAATCCTTAAGGGAGCGAATACCGAGACCCCCTTCCAAAACAGGCAAGCAAGATTTAGACCAAGCAATCCAATGAGCTTGTTTACGCCCATCACTGTGACCCCAAAAGAAATTGGAAAAAAGCATCTCAAGATTATGAATAACTGATTTTGGAGGAGCTAGAACGGCTAACTGGTAAGTAGATATAGAGTGAAGCACATGATTATTGTGTTGACTCTTTTAGATTGCAATTGAAGGATGACATAGTGAGGTCGGTGAGACGTGCGGGTGCTAGCAAATTGATCTTTGGGTAGTTGCTTTTCAGAGCCTATTTATACTTATGTTTCTTAGTTCAGTGAGAATGATGGTTGATGTATAGTTATATAAACTTTACTTATGGGTAGCATTGTTTTGTAACTCTTTTTATTGTTATATTCTTTTGGAGCCGACACTCGATGTCGAGCCGTCTATTATTGTATTTTCTCGAGCATGTTAGCTCATGGGTATTTAGTGTTGTTGTTTCTCCAGCTTTGTATTTAGCCGCGGAGGTTTTCTAGTTATGGTTTTGTTATTCGAGTTTTTGGTACTCAGGTTTTATTTTGTTGTGGTTTTCCGCTGCATAGTTTTGGTTTTGAGCTTGTGAAGGTCGTTTACATATGTGGACTTTAGCTATTTTTGTTGGTTTGGCGTACCGAGTTGGGGTTCAACATCGGATCTCAGACTTGGGTCGTCACAACTGAAGACTTTGAAGGCTGGAGGAAGCTTCGTGCAAACTTGGGCCGGAGAGTAACCATCAAATATCTTCCCCAACTCCTCCTATAAATAGAGCTCTCAACTCTCTCTTAAAAAAAAGAGAGACACTCCCTCAAAATGCAGAAAGAACTCCCACCCAAGAGCTCATACACACACACACACACAACTATCTCTCCATCAAGCCTCTTTTTGAGGAAGAAAAGAGAGAAAGAAAAGAGAAAAGAGCATTGAATCTCTCTCAACACACACAAAACGTAAGTCTTCCTTTCCTCGATTGGTAGTAGTGGAAGCACAACGGTCAGGTTACGAGCTAGCTGTTAGAGTAGAATGCCCAGAGTTTCAATTTGATTGGATTTTATTCTACGTGTAAAACAATTTTATTGGAATTTATTTTTATATATGAAGGCATTTCTTTATCTTATATTTTCATATTGAGTGTTTATAAATATTTGATAAAGTCCTTAGACCATTTTTAGCTATGAGGCATGGTTACGCATTTGATGGTAATCATGGAAAATGCTTCTAAGGCTTTGGTCTTAAAATTGGTTCTAAGTCGGTTGGCTTTTCAAGACAAGGACATTGAGTAGCCTTGTGAGACTTATGCGTATGATGTATGTTCGTATGACGAGGATGTTGTATTCCATCAACATCAGCGTTGTGACGCAAGTGCATATATGCAGGTACTTGTTAGAGAACAAGTTCACTGAACATGACCCGTTGGAAATTCTTAAATGGAAATTTGATTTGTCAAATTAAGAATTTTCACGTTGTGATAGTACATGATTAGTCCTCGGAATTGAGGTACGATAGTAACCTTGTGTACATCCTATAATACTTTGATTTACTTACTGATTGCTTGACAATCGCAAAGGGGTATTTTTGGGTATTGCACTAGTGTGCATGGAGGTTAATCAGTAGCCAACATAGAATTCGACACTTATCAGATGATAAGAGAATTTCCTGTGTTTTTCATAGTTCATGATTCGAAGACCTTGGCCAAGGCATGATGAATTTGATTCATAACTGAATCACTGGTACTTGAAATGGAATCACGGTTATTAAATCAATTGGACTTTGACTTATAATCCATGTCCTATATTTAATCGGGAAATTAGATGTCGAAAGGACTGTACATGTATGCACTCACAATTGAAATAGGTTTGCTCGCTATTTCACCTACTGCTAGGTATTCGTGCTACTTGCTAGGTGTTCCCACGATTTGTAGGTTCTTGAAATTAAAGAGTTAATTTCAAGTATATTATCTAATCGGATTATTTAATAGAATAAATCGTTATTCAAAAGTTACAAAATTGTTGTAAGCCTACAACTAGCATTAGTTGTGAACCTAAAGGGTCACACACTAAGAATGGAAGGATTCATTTGTTCAATAAAGAATTGTGTCAAATTGTTGCACGCAATTAATTAGTAGAGATTAACTGATAGATGAAATTGATTCGATCAATTTAATTAAATTTGGACTCGGTCAATTAATTTAGATTAATTGATGGAATTTTGTTCTAAATCCAATATTTAATTAGGCCCGTTGGAAGAGCACATCTTGTTAATTTGAAAGAAATAAAAAGAAGGAGGGGTTATATTGATAATATTAAAATAAATGTTATTTTAATAAGGCAATATATGGTAATAATAATATTACCATATCTTCATGCTAATGAACCTAGACACTATTGTGTATACATTAGATGTAGTACACATTAGGGTTTAAAAAAAAAAAAAAAAAGGTTTTTTTTATATAAAGGTTATATGAAAAAACGTGAGGTTACCTTTTGGAGAAACAAACTTACTGCCGCCGCCCCTTCTTGATAAAGCTTTTGGTTTCTTTTGTTTTTATCTCTCTCAACCAAGAAAATCAAAAACTTGCTTTTTGGTTTTATATCATTGAACAAAACGGATTAAAATTGCTAGCGAAATTTTGATTCGGTGATTCCGTTCGTTCGTGTGGACTACCTTTAGAGGAGGGATGTGTGGACCTCTACGAGTTAAGGATTAGAGATTTTGCCGGTAATTGATTGCCTCCACATCTTCATCAAAAGGAAGCTTTAAGGAAGCGTTTTCGGTAAGAGCCTAAAACTCTTCTTTATTACTTGCACAACATGCGCGATCGTTAAATCGTTACGTGAATCGGGGGCTAATGTTTAACGTATATTGTATACACGTTTTATAAAAATTTTAAATTCCGCTGCGATTAGCCCGCGATATAGCGAACCCAACAGTGGTATCAGAGCCACGGTTACGCAATTGTGTAAGTTTGTTTACGGTTTTAAACATGTTTTAATTTGTTAAAATATGTTTAAAAGATAATTTTATTTGTGATAAAATTGTTTTATATGATTTATTACTTGGATAAATTTTGAAGAAATTTTCAGATTAAAAGAAAAGAAAATTGTTTTTGTTTTTATGAAAAATCTGTGAAATTTTCGGTTTTGGAGATGTATATGTAATAGACATGAAGTTGGGCTGCTTTAAAAGATTTGGTAAAATGTAAACTGGGTTACTCGAACCCTGGTCACTGCTATGAACAGTGATAGTGTTTTACCATTGCGCTGCCTTGCTAATACTTGCTAAAACAGTTCAGTTTTTCTATTTAGACACATATGACGTGCTGATGGTCTAATTGGAAAATAGGGTAAAATGTTGTTTGGGTTACTTGAACCCTAATCATTAGTGAATGATTATACTGCCTTACCACTGTGCTACCTTGCTATTACTTGATTAAGTAGTTCCGTATTTACTACTTATTCAGATCTCAAAATTAAATGTTAGTTTTGAAATTGATAAAAATTGTTTTTATGAATCTTCAAAATCATTTATCCAATAATTAAATCAACACATAAATTTGGTCCATTTTATGCTTTATTTTCATATGATGAATGGTTAGCATGATTTATTTTGGGGATGATCATGAGCCTATGACCAATGTGATTGGATGTATTTATCTTTGGGTTTTTGGGGCCTGCGAGCCTTTTATTCTATTATTTGTAAGTTCTTTAAATTTTTGCATTGAGAGTAGACTAGGTGGTGAGGTTCTTTAATTTTTGAATTGGAGGACGTTCGATGCGAAGGCCCACGCTTGTGTGGGTAGATCTTACAAATGTAATAGAATAGAATTTTGAAGGCCCATGCTTGTATGGGTAAATACAATAAAATGTAATAGAAGTAGTTCTATTTACTTTGTCCCTTAGATTGACCAAGACCCATTTTTGGCTCAAATGGGTCGCATAGGTTGGCCATGATCATCCCATCATTTTTACATAGGATGTATGTTAGATTTATTTAATGCTTTATGCTTGCGCTCATACGATGAAATATTGCATTATATAAATAAATCCACCTAGTAAGTTAATTGGATGAGGTCTTAAAAGGAAAAACCCCAAGTTTTTGAAACTTAAAAGAATTTAATTTGATTAGTTCTATATCAAACAAATATGGACAAGATATGTTAGACATATCGTTCCATGCCTTCCATCAAAGGTAGATGACATGACGATGCTACCGCTCTTAGTCATTGGCCATGAGTCGTGGAGTGATTTTGTGTGAGAAAGTGTGATCCCTACCAAGCATATAGATGCTCGTAGGATGGATTCGTTTTATGTTGGCCACGAGTCGTGGGACTCTAAATGTTCCATCTAAACGATGGTTTGATGGGTTGTGTTTGACATTTAGTACCATATGGGCTCATAAAATTGGGGTATATGGGAAGAGATGAGGCAAAATAATCTTGAGGGTTGTATATTTATACAATTGTCAAAGAGTTGACTACCGATGGAAATATTTCATGGGCTCATAAAATTGGGGTGTGAAATGTTTCTATTGGGCTTCAAGCCCACTAAGAAAATTTGATTTTCCGAAATCTATTATGGGGTTAATAGATTTAAATAAAATAGTGGGAGCATTTAATATTAAAGACCTTATATTAAATATAAATATTTTCCATAGTTTACTCATTTTCTGCTTCGTTTATTTTGTAGATAACTCTACTAAAATGGCTAAGAATCCAATCACATCAATTCTTGAGCAAAACAAGTTAACTGGCCCAAACTTTACTACTTGGTTGAGTGACCTTAAGATTGTTCTGGAGTATGAGAAGAAGGCTTATGTACTTGACAAAGCACCTCCTCCACCTCCTGAGGACCAGACATCAGATGCCTATGGAGAGTATCTTCGTCATGTTGATGACAATCTCCAAGCTAGATGCTACCTGTTAGCATCGATGTCAAATGAGCTGCGTAGGCAGAATGAGGGTCTACACACTGCACGTGAGATCCTTCTTCATCTACAAGAGTTGTATGGTGAGAGTGTAAGGCAAGTAAGATATCAGATATCTAAGGAGCTTTTCAGATGTCGTATGACTGAGGGCTCTTCAGTCCATGATCATGGGGTGATGATAATAGCACTCATTGAAAAGCTCGAGTCCCTTGATGTCGTTATGGACAATGAACTCTATGTGGACCTTTTGTTGTAATCTCTGCCTCCCTCATTTGACTCGTTTGTTGTCAATTTCAATATGCACTCTATGGAAACTAGTCTCCCTGAGTTGGTGAATAAGTTGACAACAGCTGAATCCACAATAAAAAAGGATAAGCCGGTCCTCCTTGTTGAATCCACTTCTGGGTCAAAGGCTGCAAAGTCTAATAATAAGAGGAAGTGGAAAGGAAAGAGTTCCTCCAAGCCCAACAAGAAGGCAAAGGACAATGGCAAGAAAAAGGTCAAATCTCAAGCCAATGACAAATGCAACCATTGCGGCAAATTGGGGCATTGGAAGAGAAACTGCAAGGAGTACCTTGCAAGCCTGAAAAGTTCAGGTATATATTTTGTTGAAGTTAATTTATCTGTTAATGATGCTTCTTGGGTATTGGATACCGGTTGTGGCTCACACATTTGCAATGATTTGCAGATAATGACAAGAATCAGGAAACTGGACAGAAAGGACAAGGTCCTTAGGATGGGGAATGGAGCAAGAGTTGCTGCATCAGCTATTGGGACTGTAAATCTTTCATTAGAGAATGGTTTTAATTTGTGTTTGAACAATTGTCTTTATGTTCCGGATATTGTTAGGAATATTATCTCTGTTCCTGTTTTGGACAGAGAAGGTTTTAAGTTTGTTATTGAGAATGGAAGTTGTTCCATTTTCAAAGACTCTGCTTTTATATATTCTGGTTATTTGACGAATTGTTTATACACAGTTAATCTTGATAGCCCCATACTCACAATTCAACAAAATAAGAAAATGAAATTAGATAATTATATGTCCCTCACTCTTTGGCATGCTAGATTAGGTCACATTTTTGAGAAAAGGATGCGCAAGTTGGGACAAAATCTCGACCTTAGGGAAGAGGAAAGGTTGCCAACATGTGAATCATGTCTCAAAGGAAAAATGACCAAATCACCATTTGTTGGGCAAGTGGAACGTCTCGACGGTCTGTTGGATTTGATTCATACAGATGTTTGTGGACCACTAAGTGTTAGTGCACGTGGGAATTATCACTACTTTATAACTTTTACCGACGATTATTCTAGGTATGGTTATGTGTACCTTATGAGGCTCAAGTCTGAAGCATTTGAAAAGTTCAAAGAATTCAGATTCGAGGTGGAGAAGCAAATTGGTCGTAGTGTTAAGACTCTTCGATCTGATCGAGGAGGAGAATACTTGAGTACCGAGTTTCTTGATTATCTAAAAGAGAATGGGATTCTCTCACAGTGGACTCCTCCTGCTACTCCACAACTCAATGGAGTTTCGGAGCGTAGGAATCGAACCTTGTTGGACATGGTTCGATCAATGATGAGTTTCACAACTTTACCTCTTTCATTCTGGGGTCATGCCTTAGGGACGGCAGCACATCTATTGAATAGAGTGCCATGTAAATTCGTGCCCAATACTCCATATGAGATGTGGAATGGTAAGACACCCTCCTACAAATACCTCAAAGTGTGGGGGTGTGATGCTTATGTGAAGCAACAAGTAGGAGATAAGTTGGATATGAGATCCATCTTATGTAAATTCGTGGGGTATCCAAGAGAGTCTATAGGATACTATTTCTACGACCCTTCGGAACAAAAAGTGTTTGTTTCGAGAAATGCTACTTTTCTTGAAGAAGATTTCTTTTAAAAGGGTGGCGGTTATAGAGCTTGAAGAAATTCAAGAACCACGAATATCCCAAATATTGTCGCAGATAATAGACCACCGGCGGACCATCGAAGCACAACCTCTTCGAAAATCGTAAGGGTCTCGAGGGCACCGAAAACCGAACCTTTTGTTAGAAAACAAAGAAGAAGGACTCCTTTTGGACAATGATCCAAAAAGCTATGGAGAGGCGATGTTGGACATCGACTCAAAGAAATGGCAAGAAGCAATGCAGTCCGAAATGGACTCCATGTACTCCAACAAGGTTTGGACCTTGGTGGACCCACCACAAGGAATTGTTCCCATTGGCTGCAAATGGGTCTACAAGCGGAAGCTTGGAGTAGATGGAGAGATAGCAACCTATAAAGCACGCCTGGTTGCAAAAGGTTATACTCAAAAGCAAGGTGTTGATTATGAGGAAACTTTTTCACCAGTTGCAATGCTTAAATCCATTCGGATTTTGCTGGCCATATCTGCATATTATGACTATGAGATATGGCAAATGGATGTGAAGACTGCTTTCCTTAATGGAAACATTAAGGAAGAGATCTATATGAAGCAGCCAGAAGGCTTCATATCTAGTGGAAGTGAGCAAAAGGTTTGCAAACTCCAGAGATCCATTTATGGACTTAAACAGGCTTCATGGAGTTGGAACATTCGGTTTGATGAAGCGATCAAAACGTTTGATTTTCACAAAAATCCGGATGAACCATGTGTTTACAAGAAGGTTAGTGGGAGCGCAGTTGCATTTGTTGTTTTATATGTTGACGACATTCTACTCATTGGTAATGATGTAGGTATGTTGCAGTCAACAAGGGCATGGTTGTCTAAACAATTCTCCATGAAGGATTTGGGAGATGCATCCTTTATCCTCGGGATAAAGATCTATAGAGATAGATCGCGAAGGATGATCGGACTATCCCAATCCATGTACATTGACAAAGTGCTAAAGAGGTTGAGCATGGAGGAATCCAAGCGTGGATACTTGCCAATGAGTCATGGTGTTTCACTTTCTAAGGCAATGTCTCCTAAGACACCTGAGGAAAGAGAAAGAATGTCTCGCATACCATATGCATCCGCTATTGGGAGCATTATGTATGCAATGTTGTGTACAAGGCCTGATGTTGCACATGCTCGAGTGTCACGAGCGATATCCCAATCCAGAGAAGAACACCGGAAGACCATTAAGATAATTCTTAAATACTTGAGAAGAACCAAGGATATCTTTTGATATACGGAATGGAGAATTGAAACTAGAGGGCTTCACCGACTCTAGTTTTCATCCGATGTAGATGACTCAAAGTCGATGTCCGGATATGTATTTACCTTTAATGGAGGAGCGTTAGTTGGAAAAGTTCCAAACAAGAGACGACGCAGACTCTACTACCGAGGTGAATACATAGCCGCATCGATGCAAAAGAGGCTGTTTGGATACGAAACTTCATCCAAGGGTTGGGTGTAGTTCCATCCGCTGTTGATCCAATAATGATTTATTGTGACAACAACGGAGCTATAGCGCAAGCAAAAGAGCCGAGATCTCATCAAAGATCCAAGCACATAATGAGGCGATACCACCTGATTAGAGAGATCATTGGTAGAGGCGACGTCGTTGTGGATCGAGTCGCTTCAGCAGAAAATGTAGCAGACCCGCTAACTAAACCCCTATCACAGAAGATATTTGACAGACATCTCGAAAAGATGGGCCTAAAATATATGGGAAATTGAAACTAGGGGCAAGTGGGAGATTGTTAGAGTAGAATGCCCAGAGTTCCAATTTGATTGGATTTTATTCTACGTGTAAAACAATTTTATTGGAATTTATTTTTATATATGAAGGCATTTCTTTATCTTATATTTTCATATTGAGTGTTTATAAATATTTGAAAAAGTCCTTAGACCATTTTTTAGACCATTTTTAGCTATGAGGCATGGTTACGCATTTGATGGTAATCATGGAAAATGCTTCTAAGGCTTTGGTCTTAAAATTGGTTCTAAGTCGGTTGGCTTTTCAAGACAAGAACATTGAATAGCCTTGTCAGACTTATGTGTATGATGTATGTTCGTATGACGAGGATGTTGTATTCCATCAACATCAGCGTTGTGACACAAGTGCATATATGCAGGTGCTTGTTAGAGAACAAGTTCACTGAACATGACCCGTTGGAAATTCTTAAATGGAAATTTGATTTGTCAAATTAAGAATTTTCACGTTGTGATAGTACATGATTAGTCCTCGGACTTGAGGTATGATAGTAACCTTGTGTACATCCTGTAATACTTTGATTTACTTACTGATTGCTTGACAATCGCAAAGGGGTATTTTTGGGTATTGCACTGGTGTGCATGGAGGTTAATCAGTAGCCAACATAGAATTCGACACTTATCAGATGATAAGAGAATTTCCTGTGTTTTTCATAGTTCATGATTCGAAGACCTTGGGCAAGGCATGATGAATTTGATTCATAACTGAATCACTGATACTTGAAATGGAATCACGGTTATTAAATCAATTGGACTTTGACTTATAATCCATGTCCTATATTTAATCGGGAAATTATATGTCGAAAGGACTGTACATGTATGCACTCACAATTGAAATAGGTTTGCTCGCTATTTCACCTACTGCTAGGTATTCGTGCTACTTGCTAGGTGTTCCCACGATTTGTAGGTTCTTGAAATTAAAGAGTTAATTTCAAGTATATTATCTAATCGGATTATTTAATAGAATAAATCGTTATTCATAAGTTACAAAATTGTTGTAAGCCTACAACTAGCATTAGTTGTGAACCTAAAGGGTCACACACTAAGAATGGAAGGATTCATTTGTTCAATAAAGAATTGTGTCAAATTGTTGCACGCAATTGATTAGTAGAGATTAATTGATAGATGAAATTGATTCGATCAATTTAATTAAATTTGGACTCGGTCAATTAATTTAGATTAATTGATGGAATTTTGTTCTAAATCCAATATTTAATTAGGCCCGTTGGAAGAGCACATCTTGTTAATTTGAAAGAAATAAAAAGAAGGAGGGGTTATATTGATAATATTAAAATAAATGTTATTTTAATAAGGCAATATATGGTAATAATAATATTACCATATCTTCATGCTAATGAACCTAGACACTATTGTGTATACATTAGATGTAGTACACATTAGGGTTTAAAAAAAAAAGTTTTTTTTATATAAAGGTTATATGAAAAAACGTGAGGTTACCTTTTGGAGAAACAAACTTACTGCCGCCGCCCCTTCTTGATAAAGCTTTTGGTTTCTTTTGTTTTTATCTCTCTCAACCAAGAAAATCAAAAACTTGCTTTTTGGTTTTATATCATTGAACAAAACGGATTAAAATTGCTAGCGAAATTTTGATTCGGTGATTCCGTTCGTTCGTGTGGACTACCTTTAGAGGAGGGACGTGTGGACCTCTACGAGTTAAGGATTAGAGATTTTGCCGGCAATTGATTGCCTCCACATCTTCATCAAAAGGAAGCTTTAAGGAAGCGTTTTCAGTAAGAGCCTAAAACTCTTCTTATTACTTGCACAACATGCGCGATCGTTAAATCGTTACGTGAATCGGGGGCTAATGTTTAACGTATATTGTATACATGTTTTATAAAAATTTTAAATTCCACTGCGATTAGCCCGCGATATAGCGAACCCAACACTAGCTTGATCCAATATTACACAACGGCCTAGAACTTGGCTCGATTTTTGTAAAACGACAGAAGGTAACCCCTTCCATTCGTTAGTCTGTTTAATATGTAAATAAATGTAATAAACGTATGCAATTATTTCAATACATTTTTTGATATGTAAATACATGTGAAGTATATTCTGTCACATAAAATGACAAACTTGATTTAATTAAATACGAGCATTCAAATATGTAGAGACCGAAAGGGCGAGTTGGGTGCGTAAAACCTTCCCAACTCGTAACTTGGCCCCCAAACCTATAATCTAAAGTTTTTCTCCCATTTACTTTATAAACGAGAGTGGCAACTCTGTTTTCAAAAGATAAACATGTTTTAAATGTTTATCAAATCATAAAATCAATAGAGGAAAACCACAAGACAAGAGCAAAAAGCCCGAGGGATCGATCCAGCGGATCCGGGGCGCTCACAGTGGCGACTCTGCTGGGGACATTTGTCTTTGAATAAATAAAAAAGAGAGCCAGACTCATTTTTTATATATAAATTACATGCTTACGTGTTTAAATATCGTAAATTTGTTTGATTTGTATAGCATGACTAAAATGTTATTTTTGTGGTAGATACTACTCTGTACATATTTTACCCCTGGACGTACAAATGCATTTATTTATTTTTTGTACATTTATTCGGGCTTCAACGCCCATCATTCTTTTGTACATTCATTTTTGTCTTTTTCTTTTTTTTTTTTAAAGAAACAGGGACGGCACCCTGCGAGATTTTATTAATAAAGAAAAAATAATACAAACATGAGGGGGACAACCAGCCTGGCCCTTATAAACGGGAGGACAAAGGAGCCTTACCTCGAAAAGGAAATACAAAGCATCAACGCTGCCTATAATTATAAAAGCCATAAGCATCCTGGTGAAAAGCATGAAGAACAATCCTGGGAAGCTGATCTATATTCTCAAAACTACTGTAACCCTGAGAAACATGTGCATAAGCTTCCAATCTGTCTGCTACTTGATTTTTCTCCCTATAAACATGAGAAATACTGTACCTCTGAAGAAGCCGCCTACACTGCCTTAACTCATATTCATACATCCAAGGATATCCACAGCCCTGAGTTAAAACTCTAACTGCCACAAACGAATCTGTCTCAACCAAAACTGCATTAAGAGCCAAAGATTGACATAAAAGCAAACCATCCATCAAAGCCAAAATCTCTGCCCTCATATTGGTCCCTGGCCCATAGGAATTAGCAAAAGCTTTAATAAAATTACCCTTACTATCACGAATTACACCACCTCCCGTACTAAAACCATTGATTGCTGAACCATCTGTGTTAAGCTTGAAAAAGGAAGCAGGAGGGGGGGTCCCATTTCAGCCATAAACCCCTACGATATCTAGGGGGTAAGATAGAGAAGTGTAACTGCTGCAAACCAAGAACACCCATCCTATTGGAATGAGACCTCGGATGAAAAACGCAAAACATATCAGTAAGATGTCTAGAGACATGTTGAAATATATCCTCCATCCTCATAGCAACATTCTCAAAGACAGATTTACACCGAGCTTTCCAAATCTCCCAACAGGTGAACATAAAAATACCCAAATAACAAGCACCAACTTGAGTCTGAATCGACCCATCCTCACCCCAAACAGACCATAAATGAGTAAAAGAATCATACCTCCAAACCTTTTGAAAATTGTTTGCAAAGAGACGCCAAAGAAGCATAGCCACCTCCGAATGAAGAAAAAGATGCTCCATGGATTCCTCTTGAGGAGCTAAGGAACAACATACACATTTCGAGGCCATAAAGATTTTCTTTTGCGCACATTAAGATCAACGGGAGTCCGCCATGCATAAATTTCGATAAAGCCACTAACCCGAGGAGGTATCCAAGGTTGCCATATTTTCCTCCCCAAGAAACGAAGGCCCATGCGCGAATGAAATTCCAATATTTCGACACTTCAAAATTACCCGATTTAGACAAAAAAAAATCATCTTGTCCTCCTGATTCTGATCCAACTGAACCCTCTCAATCGCCTGATGATGATCAGTCTCTATAAGAGGCAAAAACTGCTCAAGGTGGGGAAGTGCATCTTTCACCAAAAGATTTGCATCAATTGGTCTAGGACCATTTAATAGTACACCTCACCAATTGTCACACCAAAAAGACATCTCCCCCTTCCCTACTACCCAATGAACACACTGCTGGACAATAGGAATCTGCTGCATAATTGCCTTCCATATGTGAGATGCCGAAATTGGACTGATAAAATTATTACCAGAACCATATTTACTACAAGCAAAACGAGCCCATAAACTCTTTCCCTGAAGAGTGCTCCAAGCCAGCTTAGCATGCATAGAATCCATGACTTGACTGATGGAACGAATACCCAAACCACCTTCTGAGCAAGGGCGACAAACCTTAGCCCAGGAAACCCAATGAGCTTTGTGATCTCCAGCATTATCCCACAGAAAATTAGACAAGCGAGATTCAATACGCCGAATGACAGTTCTGGGAACTTTAATCGCTGCAATAGAGTAAATGGGAATGCTACTCAACAAAGATTTAAGAAGAGTTATCTTCCCTCCAAGAGATAGTAATTTTGCCTTCCAACCATCAATCTTTCTGACAACCTTATGTTCAAGATCCTCAAAATATCGACGTTTAATTCTGCCTGTGAAGAGAGGAATCCCTAAATAACGCATAGGAAAGTTTTGATGCGAGCATCCAGACCACATACTAATCAGAAAGCTTTCCGCCGAGAACGCTTAGATGAGACAAAGAAACCACTCTTCTCCAAATTAATAAGCGACTGAAGCATATTCATATAGCGTCAAAACATTCCTTAACGCCAGGATAGATCGCTCAAGCATTGCGAATAAGAGCATATCGTCGATATAACAAATGTGAAATCACAATACCCCGCGCCCATGATTAAAAGGCTGAATCGACCATCCGTTAGAGCCTTGTTGATGTTGCGAGACAAGACTTCTTGAGCCAATATAAAAAGTAAAGGAGACAAAGGATCACCTTGCCTAACCCCTCGAGAAGACTTAAAAAATCCAAATGAATCGCCATTAATCCGAATAGAGTACCGATATTATCTAATAATCTTTCTAACAAAGCGCAAAACCTTCACTGAAACCAAAGGCCTTCAAAGCAAGGAGTAAGAAGTCCCATTCCAAACGATCATAAGCCTTTGACATATCAAACTTAAAACCACGTTACCTCCACGAACAGTACTATTTATACGGTGAACCAATTCATGAGCAAGGACGATATTTTCTGGATGCTTCGACCCCTAACAAACCCGGCTGCTCGGAGAAATTATATTCGGAAGAAGATTCGCTAACCGATTAGCAAGAATTTTGGAAATAATCTTACTTGAAAAATTGCAGAGACTTATCGGGCGTAGATCCCCAAGACCCGTTGGATTGTCAACCTTAGGAATTAAGGTAAGAGTAGTTGATGTAATGCCTTTTGGCAGATTGTTCCCCATAAAAAACTCACGAACCGCAGTGATAACATCTTCTTTGATCACCTCCCAACATCCCTGATAAAACCAACCTGTAAATCCATCAGTCCCTGGAGCACTATCCGGATTTAGACCTTTGACTGCATCCCATATCTCAGCTTCTATAGGAATACGCACAAGACTCTCATTATCACCTGCATGGACACACGGCGTGATACTGCTAAAAACTGCTGCATCAATTTCATTACCAAGCGAGCTAAACAGATTACTAAAATACTGAACTGCACTGCTCCCAATCTGCGCAGAATCTGTGCACCAGCTCCCATCCGGATTCCTTATTTTTATTGTATTTCGCCTTCTCTGATCTCTGATGCTAGCATGGAAAAAACTGCTATTTCTCTCCCCATCAGAAAGCCATAACTGCCTTGATTTCTGCTGTAAAAGCTCAGCGTCCCAACGCAATAATTGACAAAGTTCCTGTCTCACAGTCCGCAACCGAGCTGCTGTATCATCATTCCAACCATTTTGTAGATCAAATTCCAGCCTAAGGATAGTATCTTGATGAGCAGAAATCTTCCTTTGTACATGCCCAAAAACATTCCAATTCCATTGCTTCAATTCTTTCCTCAATAGATGAAGCTTTTTATGTAGAACATCCAACGCACCACCATAAACTGGTCTATGCCATTGCCCACGAACAAAGTCCATGAAATTGGGGTGATCCAGCCACATTCGTTGGAATCAAAACAAACCTTTTGGCTTCGGGGAAAAAGGAAATTCTAGAAGCAAAGGGGAGTGATCCGATAAAATTCTACTCAAATGTTTCACCTGAAAACTTGGAATCAAAGCCTTATATAAACCATTCACGAAGACCCTATCCAACCTTTGCCAAATCCTAGCACTTCCTTCCTGATTATTACTCCAAGTATATAGATTGCCTTCAAAACCCGCATCATCCAAACCAGCTTGTTGTTGACAGCTCACAAAATCATCCATGCTACCATAATCGCAAGCAAGACCCCCTAACTTTTCTGAAGAATGAGCTATAACATTGAAGTCACCCCCAACAATCCACGGTTCATTGAACTGAGAAGACAAACTCAAAATATCACGCCATAGATCCTGTCTATCTCCACGGCAACATTTAGCATACACAAAGGTGGCCATAACAATTAAAGACTCCCCAAAAGTTATACGAACCGTAATCTGTTGATCCGACGCCGAGACAAGAACCACATCAATACCATCCTTCCACATCAACCAAATATGATAATTAACAGGATTTTGGTGTAAACTATTATTGAACTTCAACTTTTTTGCAATCTTCTTTAACCTTTCTCCACTAGTCTTTGGCTCCATAATAACACAAAAACTAATATTATGTTGAGATGAGAGGGTTTTAACATACTCTCTAGTTTCTTTATTCGCAATACCTCTAGCATTCCAAATTAAAACAGCCATAAAAACAACTTACAGAGATTGGTTTTGAGCCTTTTTCATGGCCCTAGTGGTGCGCTTATTTGCCTTCAAATGTTGAGCATCTACCTTTTTTCGTAAAAATTTCTTGAACTCTAGCCGAACAGATTGATCTCCATTCTCACTGATAGAACGAATACCTGTTCCAGACTTTGTATCTCCATAATCCCCATCCACCACTGAATTCGCTTTCTTACCTCTTATAATATTCGGCAACACTGATATCGAAGACGATCGCTCCAAAGTGCCTGAAGTTTCGAGCTTGATCCCATCCAATGATTGAGCCTTGCCTTTTCTACTCATGTCATTCTGCATCAAACCTTCCCAAACACGTGGGGTATTATCCTGAATATCATCCTGAAGGTTTTCCAAAACAGCAAATGAATTGAATATAGACGGCCTATCATCCTCCTCCGCAATAACATGCTGCTGCGCTTGTGGTCCAGCAGTGTTTTGCACAACCAATCCAGCCTTCTCTTGGGCAATATTTTCAACATCGTCGTGCATTTTCACATTAATAGGCTGTTGTCCAGTAACTTCCAAATCCAGTTTCTCATTCCCAACTGCAGAAACCGTAATACTTGCATCCTTGTCCTCAGCATTGGTAGCATAACCCGCAACATCACTAACAGGCATTGGACCAGTTACAACCTTATCCTTGTTGTGCCCCTCGTGTGATCCCAAACTTCCCTCATCAGTAATATCAATTACCTCTGTATCTATGACATTACCCATATCATCTTTAGCTTTCGATGTCATGCCGACATTATTCTCCTTAACCCCTTTGCGCTGCACCCATTGTTGCTCTAAAACCTTCAATTTCGGCTTGCTCACAGGTTTCCCAAACTCCTCTCCAACTCTCAACCCCTCAAGTCCATGACCCATATATTCAAGAGATCGCTCAACCTGCTTAAGCAGTTTACCATGACCACGCCGTTTCTTCCGACAATCATCTTCAATATGTCCAAGCAACCCACAACCGTCGCAATAAGCAATATTTCCTTCAAACACCAAAGGTTGCCAAAACCCACATTCCTTAGAAGTGCCAATCCAGATACTCTCCGGTAATTTGGAAAATAGGACACAAATGTAATAATTAGAAATAGGATAGAATTCCCATTTTTCTATTTCTTTTCTTCTTTTTCCTCGGGGCTTTCAACCCTCGATCTATGGATGTGTTTCCTTTCCTGCTAGTTTCAACTGCTAAGAAAACACAACGCACATTACATGAATCAGAAAAATGGATATATCTCCCTCTTATTCTCTATATATCTGTCTCACCTTTCATTTACATATAATTGTAAAAAGAGTCTTTTAGCTACTGCGCACACATGCGCACTCATTTATTCCGAACTGTTGCCAAGTTTCAAACCCTAGTATAGCCACGTTGAAGTGAAACGGGGTAAGTCATGCACCCAGCATTCCTTCAACCGACACTATCCTTTTCCGCGCGATTACTAATCGTCTCCCAGGAAGTAAGCCATTCTAACCCTGCATAGCCACGCGTAATTCATATAAATTTCTGGGACACTTCAAAAGACCGGTTGGTTCTTATTGTCACAAACATACTTTGCCAATCCTGTGCATAAAGACAAAAAAGAGTTGTCGACCGACAAAAGAGTCTGTTTGATCACAACAAAGAAAAGAGATGTTGAGAAATAAACACTGAAATCAATAAAAAGAGTCATACTCTCCCAAAAGAGAATCATCATGATCAAAAGGTCGAAAAACAAATTCCTCATGCACAGGATTAACAAAGAAGTCCATGATATATGCCTAGACAATTTGGATGGTGGATCCTGAAGAGAATATAGTCCCTTCGCTTGAGATCTGTCCAATCTTGGGAAGTCGAAATACAGGTGGAAAATGAAGGTCCTATATTCTAGCGAGAGAATCCACTATTCTAGGAACGATTCACAAGTCAAAACAAAGCATTGTCGCTTGTCCAACTATTTTAGGGTGAGTCAAAAAAAAAAGAGAAACAATAAAAATTGTGTTGTACCTAGAAACACTTCCAAAACCGAACTCCTACCCATATCCCAACCTTTCAGAAACCTAGCCTTGAATTGGAGAAGGACTAGCACTGGGAGGTTGACAAGAGTTTCAAGTGTGGGTTTAGAATCAAGTACAAAAAGTCTGCATTGGAATCAGATGGCCGATCAGGAAGACAACACTTCTGCAGGACATGACACAGGGGCTCCAGGATACACTCTGACCCCAGCAATGCAACAGTGGATGGACCAAAATATGGAAACCATGATCAATAAGTTTTCAGCCCTTATCCAAGGTCAAGGGGCTGATAACAGGACTTTGCCTATTTCTACAGGAACTGTTGACCAATCACCTTCAAGCGTGAATACAAGTCTGCCCAATCCAAACACCTATTTCGCATATTCGCATACCTACTCCCCCATATCCAAATACTTACCCATCTTACCCTAATACAGTCCCTCCTCAGCCAAATGTCAATCTGAACATCCATCACCACTCTCAGACTACCACAATCCCAATTCTAAACACTACTACACCTTCTACGACCTGCATCACATCTCCACCTACCAACATTCATTTCCCTAATCCAAATGCATTCCCATTCTGCATGACCAATCCGATCCAGGATAGTTCACATCTAAGCCCAAACAGTTACAACCCTCAGCCTTCAGCCAAACCAATATATCCATTTGCTGGCTATGCACCACCTTACCCAGTAGGACAGTTCCTGGGCACGGCTATAGTTGATACCAATGATGCTTAACTTGCAAACAAAGGTGAAATCAGAAAATTGAAGGACATGGTTTTGAATGTCTTAAACAAAGGCGAATTCATCACCTGAGCAATGACACTGCACCCTGCTGCCATTTTACCACCAAAATTCAAAATGCCTGATATCGAGAAATTCGATGGGATAGGATGCCCTATTGCCCATCTTAGGTCTTATGCCCATGCTATGCAGCAAAGAGGAGCAAGTTTCGTAGTAATGGCCTCTAATTTTCACTTAACTTTAATTAGGGCTGCCAAGCAATGGTTGATGTCCGTGGACGTCACTGTGATTGTTACATGGGATAAACTCGCACATGAGTTTCAGAAGAGATACAAGGATAACAGTAATTGGGAAAAGCACAGGAGAGATATTGATTCATGCACCCAAAGGGAGAAGGAAACATTTTCTGAGTATCCCGAAAGGTGGAGAAAGAAGATTGTCCAAACCCTTGACAGGCCTGACCCAGCTGAACAAGTGAGGATCTTTTTAAGAAACCTTCAGCCTATTTATCTGGATTGTATGCGTTGCCTTCTTTACGCTGACTTCTTTGCAATCTTGGATGTTGAATTTCGTATCGACATGGAGATCTGTACTGGACAGATCAAGGTCAATCCCTCTCCAAGCTCATTTCGATATTTTAGAGGAAAGACAGCAGCAACGTCTGCACCTGTTGTAAATATGTTAGAGAGTGTTCTAACTATGGCTTTGCCAGTTGTACCATCTGCTCAGAATTATAGAAATATTCTTTTCAATTATTCACCTGATGGGTTTGTAAATGATTGGGAAACAACAATAACAAAGGTGCAAGAAATAATTTTCGCAGAAATGATAGACATTTTGATGAATTCACGCTCCTATGTCATTGATTTTTCGGGGACTGAAAGCGCAAGGAGTCCTCAAACCTATCGAAGGTTACAGACCTCCCAACCCATTACCTACCACATAGGACCATACAAAGTATTGTGAATATCATCAGTCCAGTGGGCATCTCACGGATAAATGCTTCGTGCTCCAGCGAGCGATCCAAAACCTGATCAATGACAAGATCATTGAGAAACCACACCCCATGCCTAATGTGGTATCCTCTGCTAGCTAACCATGTCAATGCCATCCGGTTTGAAACAGAAGATGTGAGCTCCCCTGCCGAATTTGAAATCAGCAATCCTCCATTATCGTACCTCTTAATCCCTTTGTCTTCAAAAGAGAAAAATTTCGAATGCAACATGCTCTCTTGGAGCGACATTTTGTCTAATGCACAGGATACTTCCCAAGCAGAAGTGAACAACATCGAAAAAGCCTCATGGATAAGAGGCGACGTCTCTCATCTCACTCGATCTGGTCGAGTATACCAAGCAGCTTAAGATATGGGTGATCCGTCAGGGAAAGATAAAGAAGTTAATACCAGCGCCAAGGATACTGGGGCTAAAGACATTGAAGACGCTCTCATCACCCAGATGAAGAAGACCCAAACCAATGTTTCCATTTGGGCTCTTCTCTGTTCCTCCAAAACCCATCGTGACAGCCTTGCCAAGTCATTAAGTCAAGCTATCATTCTAATCGGGACCTTGCCCTACGAGTTGACTCAAATGATTGGAAACATCCATTTTAGGAACATTCTCATGTTCACTAACCTTGATTTACCAAAGGGAAGTGTCAACCATGTTGATGCGCTGCATATTACTATCGGCGTCTAAGAAAAGAGGGTACCGAAGGTTCTAATAGACAACGGTTCATCCTTGAATGTCTATCCAACAATAACTTTAGCCAAGTTGGGAACGAATATCTCGGACTTAGCCCCATCATCGCAATAAGTGTGAGCCTATGATAACACCAGTTGATGTGTGCTCGGGATGGTTACACTTATGCTAACTATTGGCCCATTAGAAATGCCCGTCGAGTTCCAAGTATTGGATATCCCTTCTACTTTCAGTCTACTGTTAGGTCATCCGTGGATTCATGGCGTGAAAGAGGTAGCTTCATCACTCCATCAATGTGTGAAGTTCATCCACGAGGATCATATAGTCATTATTTTGGCAGACAAACTCATGGAATCAAAAGAGAAAGAGGATGTGCCAATTCTCGAAATTGAGCTCGATGACACTGGCATCTTTTTGAGCAAATTTGAAGTAATCCCTCAGGCGAGGGTGAATGCAATCCAGCATACAGGAGAAACTAACATTAGTGACAAGAAAGTTGTGGAACCTAGAGAGATAGTCCTTTATTGCATGATCCACAATACAGGCTACATGCTCGGACTGGGGCTGGGCAACAGTCAGCAAGGCAGAATCAACCTGGTACAAGACGACATCAAAGAATGCATACCACCTTTTGGGCTAGGATACAATCCAACACCTGCAGAAGTAGCGACAGTAATGGAAGAGAAGCGCAAGAGAAACAGAGCAGTTCAAAAGAACCATTCGTACACGACACCTTCCATGAACCCCTACAGGAAGACCCTGAATGGATAATTTGTCAAGCATGGAGAAATCATGACTTATCTCATGTTCCCTGAGCCATGGATGGACAACAGTAGAAAAATACACCCCGGATGAGAGATCTTCAACGGCATCAATCTCATAGTAGAAGAAATGAAAAAAGTGATTATCAGCCCTCGTGACACCTCTTACAAAGTGGTGACGGTCGAGAACACATGGACTATTGATCAAGAAGATTCTGCCCTAGCCCTATTCGGAGAAGACTTCATGGGAGACAATTTTTTGGGATTGATCGACGAAGCAGCAGATAGCACAGAGGACTCAATAGCAGAATTTGAGACAGTGGCATACAATCCGCTTTAAAATTGGTAAACTACTACAGGACTGTTGTTGAAGGCCGAGGACCTGGTGGAGCGTTTTAGATACACCTTACCCCCTTCTTCTCATTTTGTTAAGAACTAGTCATCAATCGGTTCTATTCCCGATGCCAAAATCAAGGATTTCACCTGTGAGGACCTCAATGAGGTGGTCAACCTTGTAACCCTTCCTTTCATTAATGATAATGTAAGTGTTTCTGTGTACTCTTTGGTTGCCAATGTGTTAAAATTTGAATTAACTGAAAACATGATAAATCATCCTGTTAATAATGAATCGATTAATAATGGGGATCCAAAAGATAAAGAATTTTTAATTAAATTAGCCGAGATGATCAAACAACGAGGGGAGCGTCAATTGGAAGCTCTGTAAGAAGACTTGTCCAGTATCAATCTGGGGCTGAATGATGAAGTCAGAAAAAGTCAAGATTAGAAGCTACATGCAAGATGAGGAAAGAGCAGCATTGATCAGCCTGTTAACAGAATTTTAGGATGTGTTTGCTTGGTCTTACGAAGATATGCCTGGGTTGGATCCAGCTATTGTTGAACATCAGATTCCGCCATACCCCGACGCCAAGTCGGTGAAACAGAAGCTTTGCAGAATTAAGCATGAATGGTCCCTGCATGTCAAGGAAGAAATCATCAAGTAGTTGAATGTTAAATTCATCAAAGTAGTGGAATACCCAATATGGTTATCCAATATTATGACAGTGACGAAGCCGAACGGTAAGGTTCAGATTGTGGATTTTCGGGACCTCAACAAAGCATCTTCGAAAGATGACTTTCCCCTACCCAACATAGACATTTTGGTAGATGCAGTAGCTTCACATAAGATACGGTCTTTTGTGGATGGAATGCTCAGTTACAATCAGATCAAGATGGCGGAGGAGGATCAGGAGAAAACTTCCTTCATCACCTCTTTAGGAACCTACTGTTATACAGTCATGCCCTTTGGATTGAAAAACGCTGGGGTACATACCAAAGAGCTGCTACCACGCTCTTTCATGACATGATTCACAAAGAAGTTGATGCGGGTGCATTAGGAGATGCTATAGACAAAACTGTGGAAACAATGCATATGGGTAAAGATGGGTTCACATTGTCACTTGAAGCATTGGTAATGGAAGTTGGGAAAACACAAAAGTTGGGAAAGCACACAGGCATCACGTGCGTTTCAAGGAATGAAGAGGACATTCTGGCTACAAGGCGTTCACCTTGACAAAAGGAAGAGCGATCGCCTTACTTTCTGGCTGCAAGCGTTTGACTTAATAAAAAGGGAAAATGATTGCCTTATTTTCTGGCTGCAAGGCATTCGCCTTGATAAAAAGGGAACACGGTCGCCTTAGTTTTTGTGGGGAGAGCATTTGCTTTGTGTCGACTTAGGGCAATCGCCTTGTCAACAGCCAGTCGAGTTTTGGTTTTGTTTTAAGTTTCCTAAAGCTATCCTGTAATAAGTTTCCTTGTTTAGTTGGGATTAGTTCTCCTAGTTCAAGTTAGGTAAGTAATTAGTTTTCTTAAAGGAATAGGATTTGTTAGTTGTTTTATTTTCCTTTTAAGATTAGGAGTTATTTTGTAATACCAATATAAGGGGTTTAGTTCGAATTTTGTAAGGCATGTTATTTGGGAGAAAAGTAATAGAAAACGAACAAAGTTTTGTTCAAAATTTGATTATTGCATTCCTTAGGTTTAGGAAGGTAATATCAACGGGATCTTTACGCTAGGCGAGTGAAACCTAGCCGGTGAACCCACCATCTATCCTAATTATCCATAGTGATTTCATTAATTTCCATAAACACTTCATGCACAATTCAACTAGTTTCCCAGAACAGCAACGTATACGCATTAAATTGGTATCAGAGCAAAGGCTTCTCATGAATTTCAACTTCATGAAACGATCATGGCGAATGAAGAAGTATGTCCCTGAGCATTAACATTAGATCAAGTTACAACTATTGGAGGAACGACCACAAGGACATGAAGAATTCGAGGGCTCAAACTCGAATGACGAAGAGGAAAGGCGTCCTAAGCCAAGGCTACAACATGGACGGAAAAGGGATGATGATAACCGAGGTTTGAAACTCGATATTCCTGAATTCGATGGTTCCATGGATCCAGATGGATATCTTGATTGGGTTCGTAGGACGGAGTGAGTATTCAAATACAAGGAGTATAGCGATCGAAAGAAATTCGAAGTGGCCATTCTCAAACTCACAAGGTGTGCATCTATTTGGTATGAAAATCTAAAATCTCAACGGAGATGCGAGGGAAAAATTAAAAATTGAATCTTGGGAGAAATTTAAGAAGTATCTTGACTATAGGTTTTTACCAAGCACCTACCGACAAGATAATTTTACTAAACTCAATTAATTGAAACAAGGAAATTCTTCCATAGCCCAATACATAAAAGAGTTCGAAAGGCTATCGATCATTTGTGATATGCAAGAACATGTAGAACAAAAAATTGCTAGATTCATGGGAGGATTGGACTTCGAGATAACCAACATGGTAGAGTTACAACCCTGTTTTACATTTTATGAAATCTACAAAGTAGCAACGAAATGTGAGAGACAATTGAAGAGAAAAAGGGTGGTAAACAAAGCTATGAGTTCAAGGGGGTTCCCTAGCAACACCACGAGTTCAAACAATCCCAAAACCAATGATCAAATGGAGAAGACCAACAAGGTGACCACCAACGACAAGACCGAAGGAAAGAAACCAATCAAGAACAAGGACACCATCAAGTGTTTCAAATGTCAAGGGTATGGTCACTATCAATCCGAATGCCCCACCAAAAGGGTGTTGACATTGTCATGAAATTCGAGAGATAGAATCCAACCTTTCGGTTCAAGATCGAGAAAGCGAATCAGAAAAGGAGGAAGAAGAAGTGGAAGAATTTGACTCCAAAGACATCAAAGGGGGAGCATTAGTAATGAGGAGAGCTTTACACACAAAAACGGCAACAATGGAAGAAGAGCAAAGGGAGCAGATTTTTCATGCCAAGTGCCTTGTACAAGGAAAGGTGTCCGACCTAGTAGTTGATGGGCAAACGAGGTCTCCACCGTACTCATTGACAAGTTAAGAGTACCAACCACAACCCATTTGCGCCCCTACAAATTACATTGACTCAACGACGGATCCGAAGTTAAAGTAAGTCGCCAAGCTCTAATTTCTCTCTCCATGGGTAACTATAAAGATGAGATATTGTGTGATGTTGTACTAATGGATATGTACTACATATTGTTGGGACGTCCATGGCAATTCGACCGATTTGTGACACATGAGGGAAGGGAGAATGCATATATGATCAAGAAAGATGGCAAGAAGTTCAAGCTAAATCCTTTGCCACCTTCTAAAATAACTCCCATAAAAAAATATCCCAAAAAGCAAGCTTATTTGCTAGTGAACGTGAAGCCGAACAAGCCATCAAAGACAGTCAAGCAATTCTTATCTTACTCCAAGGGATCGAAAGACAAGAAGGTGAGGACTTACACCTTTTAGTGAAGCCAATACTTGAAAAGTCTAGAGATGTATTTCCCAATTATCTACCCCCAGGGTTACCACCAAAAAGAGGAATTAAACATCAAATAGACTTGATACCTGGAGTACCATTGCCCAACAAGCTTGCTTATCAATGCAATCCGAAAGAGACTAATAAACTTCTAAGGCAGATTGAAGAATTGTTAACTAAAGGATATGTGGAAGAAAGCATGAGTCCGTGTGCGATACCGGCTCTATTAGTACCAAAGAAGGACGGCACGTGGTACATGTGCGTTAATAGTAGGGCAGTGAACAATATTACTATCAAGTATCGATTCCCAATGCCACGACTAGACGACATGATTGATAAACTACATGGAGCGATAGTATATTAAAAAATTGATTTGAGGAGTGGATATCTTCAAATTCGTATGCGTGAAGGGGATGAATGGAAGACTGCTTTCAAAATAAAGCATGGATTATATGAATGGAAGGTGATGCCATTTGGACTCACGAATGCTCCAAGTACCTTTATGAGACTAATGAATGAAGTGTTGAGACCATTCTTGGGCAAATGTGTAGTCGTTTATCTAGATGACATCTTGGTGTATAGCAAAAGTGAGGAAGAACATGTGCGACATCTTGAAGAGGTACTCACAGCCTTGAGGGAAAACAAACTTTATGGGAAACTCGAAAAGTGCTCGTTCATGAAGCCTAGCGTGACGTTTCTAAGATATGTGGTCTCAAAGGAAGGAGTGTCGGTTGATCCAGCAAAGATAGAAGCCATCAAATCATGGCCTACCCCAACCAACATTACGGAGGTATGATCATTTCATGGATTAGCCTCGTTCTATAGACGTTCATTCAAGATTGTAGTACCATTTCAAGTCCCATGACCGAAACTCTAAAAAAAGGTAAATTTGAATAGACCATGGCCGCACAAAAGGCTTTTGAACTTTTGAAAGAAAAATTATGCAAAACGCTAGTGTTGTCTCTACCTGATTTAACACAACCCTTTGAAGTCGAATGTGATGCTAGTGGGGTGGGTACAGGGGCGGTGTTGACCCAAGGAAAATGACCCATTGCATATTTCAGCAAAAAACTTGGGGGTGCAAGACTCAATTATTCCACCTATGATAAAGAATTCTATGCTATGGTTCGTGGTTTGGATCATTGGAGTCATTATTTGAGGCCGAATCAGTTTGTCCTTCATTCTGACCATGAGGTGTTGAAATACATCCCTGGGCAACATAAACTAAAATCGAGGCTTACAAAGTGGTGGAGTTTCTGCAATCTTTCAATTTTTCTTCAAAATACAAAGATGGGAAAAGTAATGTGGTGGCGGATGCGTTATCAAGGAGATATTTAATGCTAACCATGATGAATGCCAAATTACTAGGTTTCAAACTAGTAAGTGAGTACTACAAAGAAGATCCAGATTTTGGGGCTCTTATACTTGAATGTGAGAAAGGAGCGAATGGGAGTTTTCTACTACAAGAAGGGTTTCTTTTTAAAGGCAATCAATTATGTATCCCGAGGTGTTTGATAAGGGAGCTGTTGGTGCGAGAAACACATAGAGGGGGACTAGCGGGTCATTTCGGAATCAACAAGACTCTTGAATTACTACAAGAACATTTTTATTGACCGAAGATGCTAGGAGATGTACAAGCCATTGTTTCTCAATGTGTTACATGTCAAAAGATGAAAAGTACATTCCACCAAGGGTTATACACTCCATTACCCGTACCAAAACAGCCTTGGAGTGACGTATCTATGGATTTCATTGTGGTCTTACCTCGGACACAAAGGGGAAAAGATGCTATTATGGTGGTAGTAGATCGATTCTAAAAAATGACGCACTTCGTACCATGCCACAAAACGGATGATGCATCGTTGATTGTGGATTTATACTTCAAAGAGATTGTACGTTTGCATGGAGTACCAATGACAATTGTGAGTGATCGAGACAGCAAATTCCTTAGCCATTTTTGGCATACCCTTTAGAGGCTAATTGGAAATAAACTACTGTTTAGTACTTTCCATCACCCACAAACGGATGGACAAACGAAAGTAACAAATAGGACCTTCGGAGTTTTGCTAAGGGGGTTAGTGGGGAAGACTCAAAAGGATTAGGATCTAAAGTTAGCTCATGCAGAATTTGCCTACAATTGGACACCGACGTATGCTACGAAGCACTCTCCATTTAAGGTCGTGTATGGGGTCAATCCTTATTTGCCCGTAGATATGGCACCTACAAGAAAAGGGAAGGAGCAACCGGATGCGGTCACCAAATGGAAGACCATGCAACAACTCCATGAACAAGTCCGTGCAAGAATTGAGAAGGTCAATGAAGCATACAAGAAACGAGCCAACAAGAATCGGAAGCAACCAGAATTTCAGCCCGGTGATCTAGTATGGTTACACTTGCGAAAGGAACGATTTCCTAGTAAACGAAAGAATAAATTGATGCCAAGGGCTGAAGGACCTTTCCAAGTGTTGGAACGGTTTGGAGATAGTGCATACAAGTTGAATCTACCCGAGGAATATACGGTAAGTACTACATTCAATGTGGGTTACTTATCTTCATATATGGAAGACAAAATGCTTGAAGAATTGAGGTCAATTCTTTCTAAAGAAGGGGAGGATGATGCGGGTGCATTAGGAGATGTTATAGACAAAACTGTGGAAACAATGCATATGGGTAAAGATGGGTTAACATTGTTTCTTGAAGCATTGGTAATGGAAGTTGGGAAAACACACAAGTTGGGAAGGCACATGGGCATCACATGCGTTGCAAGGAATGAAGAGGACATTCTGGCTACAAGGCATTCGCCTTGACAAAAGGAAAAGCGATCTCCTTACTTTCTGGCTACAAGGCGTTCGTCTTGATAAAAAGGGAAAGCGATTGCCTTATTTTCTGGCTGCAAGGCGTTCGCCTTGATAAAAAGGGAAGGCGATCGCCTTAGTTTTTGTGGGGAGAGAGTTCGCTTTTTATCGACTTAGGGCGATCGCCTTGTCAACAGCCAGCCGAGTTTTGGTTTTGTTTTAAGTTTCCTAAAGCTATCCTGTAATAAGTTTCCTAGTTTAGTTGGGATTAGTTCTCCTAGTTCAAGTTAGGTAAGTAATTAGTTTTCTTAAAGGAATAGGATTTGTTAGTTGTTTTATTTTCCTTTTAAGATTAGGAGTTATTTTGTAATGCCTATATAAGGGTTTTAGTTCAGATTTTGTAAGGCATGTTATTTGGGAGAAAAGTAATAGAAAACGAACAAAGTTTGTTCAAAATCTGATTATTGCATTCCTTAGGTTTAGGAAGGTAATATCAACGGGATCTTTACGTTAGGCGAGTGAAACCTAGCCGGTGAACCCGCCATCTATCCTAATTATCTACTGTGATTTCATTAATTTCCATATACACTTCGTGCACAATTCAACTAGTTTCCCAGAACAGCAACGTATACGCATCAGAAGTAGAGGGTACGTGGACGATATGATTATTCATTCAGTAAATGCAGACGATGCTCATTTGAGAGATCTTCGCAAGTTCTTTGAGAGATTGCACAAATACCGGATGAAACTCTACCCCACCAAATGTAAAGTCTTGGGATTCATGGTAACCGACAATGGAATTGAAGTGGATCCTGCAAAGGTCAAAGCCATCAGAGATATGCCGCAGCCAACAACTCCGAGTGAAGTCAAAGGCTTTTTGGGCCGATTACAGTACATCAGTCGTTTTATTCAACAGCTGACATCCATGTGTAAACCTCTGTTCAAGCTTCTTAAGAAGGATACGGATAGAGAATGGGATGAAGAGTGCCAGCAAGCATTTGAAAAGGTCAAGGAGTACCTAGCTAGTCTGCCAGTTTTAGCTCCTCCTCACAAACTAAAGCGTTTATTGTTATACCTAACCATCACAGACACCGCAATTGGAGCCATGCTAGCATAAGAAAAGGAAGACTCTCATGCCGAGAACGCCATCTACTTTGTTAGTAGAAAGTTGTAGGGCAACGAGTTGAACTACTCCGCACTTGAGAAGAGTTGCATAGGTCTGGTATGGGCGACGCAGAGACTCAAGATTTATTTGCAAACATTACCTGTAAAGGTGATTTCCAGGATGGACCCGATTAAGTACATACTCAAAAAGTCATCACTTTCGAGCAGGCTTGCCAAATGGTCTTTCTTGCTAAATGAGTTTGACATAACTTATGCAAGGGGAAAGTCAATCAAAAGAAGTATAATAGCTGATCAGTTGGCAGACCTGCCGATAGAAGCAAAAGAATTTGAAGAACCGTATTTTCCTGATGAAGGGGTTCTTGAAATTAAAGACAGCACGTGCAAATGGCAACTCTTCTTCGATGGAGCCGCCAACAAGAGAAGTTACGATATAGGAATACTGTTGATCGATCCCATGGATACACATACGCCCTTAGCCATGCGATTAGAATTTAAATGTTCCAACAATACCACCAAGTATGAAGCTTGTATAGCTGGCTTGGAGGAAGCCTTGAAAATGGGCTCCGAAGAATTGGAAGTATACGGTAATTCGGCTTTGATCATAAATCAAGTTAAAAGAAAATGGAAGACGCAGGATGCTAGAATGTAGTTGTATCATGCTCGCTTAACAGTATTGGCAGAGAAATTTGAGTTCATAACATTTCACTATCTCCCCCGAGATAGAAATCGCTTCGCGGACGCTCTCACAACTTTGGCGCGACTAGTTAAGATCCCCGCTGAATTCAATGTCCAACCCTTCGTCATTGGGACGAAACATACACCTACATTCTGTTTTGCCATTGAAAAGGACCAAGAAAGAGCCGATGGGCCTTGGTACCTGGATGTTTGGAATTTGCTAAAGAAGGGTGAGTATCTGCCCAGCATTGAAAGAAAAGGCAGGATTGCCTTGCGAAGATGGGCTTCCCAATTTGTAATTAGTGGCGACAATCTATCAAAAGGCATTATCAAGGACTTAACCTTCTTTGCACCGATCAAGCAAAAGCTGAGTAAGTCGTGGATCAGCTGCATGGCGGCACTTATGGTCCGCATATGAATGGGCACATGCTCTTAAAGAAAATAATCCGGCAAGGTTATTACTGGAGTACAATGGAAACTGACTGTATCAGATAGGTGCGCCGTTGCGAAGTGTCAGAGGTTTGCCAACTTACAACATCTGCCCGCTCACATGTTATACAATTCTACAGCATCATGGCCTTTCTCAACATGGGGAAGTGACGTCATAGGTCAAGTACACCCGAAAGGATCGAACGACCATGAGTATGTTCTAGTTGCCGTTGACTACTTCACAAAGTGGGTTGAAGCTGCTTCATACAAAGTTCTGAATGCTAAGAAGGTTGCATAATTTATCAAGACAAACATCATTTATCGATTTGGGGTACCATTTGAGTTGATCTCTGACAATGGTACATACTTCGAGGGAGAAGTCAACTGAGTACTGGATGAGTTCAAAGTACAATGGCACAAGTTTTCACCTTACAGGCTGCAGGCCAATGACGCTATAGAGGCAGTCAACAAGACATTGGAAAACATTATTTGAAAAATAGCAGATATAGGGAGAGATTGGCCCGACAAATTTTAGTTAGCACTTTGGGGCTACCGTACTTTTATTTGTACGCCTACTGGGGCTACCTCTTGCCTATGGCATCGAGGCAGTACTGCCTATTGAAGTTGAAATCCTTTCCTTAAGGGTGATGATAGAAGCCGAGGTGGCTGAAGTTGATTGGCTCAAGCATCGGTATGATGAACTGGCACTCCTGGATGAAAGAAGATTGTTAGCTCTAGAGCACACACGAGCATACTAGAGGAGGATTGCTCGATCTTTCAACAAATGGGTGAAAGCCCGAGACATCAAAGTAGGCGACTTGGTTCTCTGAGAGAAGCCGCCTAGCTACATCGACAATTTTAGAAAGTGGAAATCACCATGGATGGGACCATACGTAGTCAGGCTCATATAGTTATGTCGCGACCCGCACCCGAGTTCCTACGTGGAACCCCGAGTCGTATCGCGAGGAGACGAGAACACGAAACATGCATCTCAAAAATTCATGTTGATGCAAGTGCAAAGCATATGCACAAAACCCTGTAATGCACGTACAAAGCTTTTCTTTAAAACCAAAACAATGCTTCATCGGCATAATATCAAGCCAGAAACTAAACTTGTTTAAAACATGGTTTGAACATAAAACCAAACATGTAACATAAACCTCCACAAGCAACAAGCTCGGAGAACAACAACAATATCCAAATCAGAGTATGCAGAAGTAACAAATAATAAGGATTACAACAAGCACGACAACCATGTCGACATAACCAAAAGAATAATACAATCACATGAACCAACACACACTACCCAACATTACATAGTTTAGGTAACAATATATGCCCTCGGCCTCACCAAAAGAAATACAAGACCCAAAAAGCACTACCAAAAGAACAACATGCACAAACGTCGGAACGAAGTAAACTCCTACTATGGGTTCCTCGCCGGACCGTGATCTAAGGAAAACAAATAAACATTGGACGGGGTGAGTTTAAAACTCAATCAGCTACTAATGCAACAATATGTCATACGAGATGCAAGGTAATAATATGAACAAGTATAACAAGCTATGGCAAGATATATCAATCCCAAGATATAGCATAATAAGAATCTCATAATAACACATTACCTATACTACACGAGAGGCTCAACAATCGCCAACCGACCCATACCAGTTGAAAATCATGACCAACATTCGCATATATAGGAACCACATAAGTGGGATATGTAAACACTTTATAAAAGGATACTTTATTGAGGTACACCTCCAATATACCCAATACTTCCAACCAACCAACATATAATATACCAATGTAGGAGCCGTTGTTGACGTGCTCGATCGATGAATCAAAACCATGATCAATAACCAATAACCAATTCTTTGTGAGCCATTTTCTGTATTCACGTCGACGGGTGATCTTGGTCCCTACGACCCAAGAATCAACCACGGAATAGCTTACCAAGGTTGCATTTATTCCATACAACAAATGACGCTATGCCCCTACCGTGGCCAACGGTAAGGCGAGGCCTATTGACCTTCAACTATTACGTAACCCCGGCTACCGCAATAATCGAGCGTCAATACACCGCCAAAAAATAATCCAGGGACATATCAAATGCACAAGTATATGTTTACTTGACATTCACAACAACAATACACACTCCAAGATAGGGAGTACAACATCATTAGACACAAACGTCTCAAGTAGGTCATAATAATCCTACTCACATAATCAACTATCTCATAATATTTATGAGACATAAACAACAACATCAAACACAATTTAGGTAACTAATTTTCCCAATAAAACTCTCGTATCACAACAAAATCCCCAAGTCGCACACGTGGTTTCATCAATTATGAAAACCTATTCAACTCCGTTAGAGTCATCAATTGTTTCTAATGAGTTCGAATCGATGAAGAATCATTTTTTTTTACTTCAAGATTAACAAGTGATACCATTTCTATGTGTACCAACCAAGACAAACAAGTCTTCCAACATATAAAACATGTCATCCACGAATTTTATATGGCTCAACATCAAAACATACTCAAACATGTTGATTTCAACATGTAAATGCCATTTTACAAGGCTAGGATGTCATGCAAGACATAAATAGAGAAGGAGAGAGGTAGTAGCTTACCTCTAGTAGAAAATCAACCAAGAGAAACCTTATAAAACCCACATGCAATCCAAGGGAAGTGTTCTCCTAGTTAGTAGCTCCACAATGGCAAAGTCAGATCGTGATTTGGACTTCAAATGAGCAAACTAGCTCACTTTCTCTCTCTAGAACTCTCACTTCTTCTTCTAGTGTTCTTGGGTGTTAATGGCTGAAATGGGAGTATTCAAGACACTCTCATGGTGATTTAAAGGTCTAAGAAGTCTGGTCCAAGTGGTGGAGGACGTGGTTCAACCCTGGCCATGGATTTGGAGTCAAAATAGTCAAAACTTAAAAATCTCGTAAGCTGTCATCGGGGTCGCGCTAGGGCGCTGCATAAGTGGCGCTAAGGCGCTGTGCCGGCTGTCAAAAATCTAGAATGTTGCGCGCTAAGGCGCTGCAAAAGTGGCGCTAAGGCGCTGCTACAGTTCTTTAAAATTCCAGAATGTTGCGCGCTAAGGCGTTGCAAAGGTGGCGCTAAGGCGCGGCTCAGGAAGGAAAAATTTGCTACAAAAGTGTTCCAAAATGTTCCAAGGTGATTCAAAAACAAGTACCAATGATTGCAAGGATTTAAACACTAAGCAAGGCACAAGAGAAGTATGAAATCAACTCATATGCAAACATGCTAGGATGAAGAATGTACGTGAAATGAAAATGATACCAAATGAAGTAAACAAACACAATGCATACAAATGTTATGAATGATGCGGGTGTTACAAGTCAGGTGGGGCATACTTCCTCACCAATGAAAATGGAGAAGACCTCATTCAGCCCTTCAACATGGACAAGCTCAAGAAATACTACTCGTAGTTGTCCGCTCCACTATCTTGTATTTGGTTTTACTTATGTTTGTAAATACTTTCTCCCCCTTCTAAAATAACTCGGTAGGTCAAAAACCCGAAAGAGAGGCCTAGGCAAAAATTAGAGTTCAAAAGAAAATAAGAGAGAAAAAGTTGGACAAAAAGAAATAAAAATCTCTGCCTCTCGTAAATCTGGGTTGAACTACGATCTGACCTGATTCTCTTCATGAGATACATAGGCAGTCTTCGGGTTCGGTCGTTTACTTACACATTATATAATATTTTTTGGTTCCCCTTGTCATGTTGTTCTAATCACACAAGGGAAAAACCACTACTCACATAATAATAATAACACACTTTTAATTTATAACAAAGTCCCCGGTTTGGCAACCAAGGAGTACATAGATGAGACTTACATGCACTCATATTCTGTCTTAATCTATTTGACAGACAGATACATAAACTATCATTACACTCTATCTCCTCTGGCGCCCACTACGTCTCCTTTCGACTCCCTGGATGCTCCTTACATTACTTGATTCGGCATCGAAGTCTTTTCTAGGCCAAAACACATTTCCCCTATTACCGACAGGAGGTAGAGGCAAAGAACGAGTGTCCACACCGGTGTTTTCAGCCGTATCCCCAATCTCTTGCAAGCGCATATCTGCTCCGTTGGTCACGGGGTGACCAAGCATAAGTTCCACAGTGGCTGCAATATGGGATGAATGAGATCCCACACAAGGCACGAGCCAAGCAATATAATCTCGACTCAAAATTTGGTTTTGCGGGTATCCCGTTGGGACACTCTGGCCATACACACTCGTAGCCCACATGTCATAAATCAGAGTACACAGCTCTGAGTTAAGGTTCCCGACCTTAATGTCAGCCAAAGATAGGTCCAGTATCGTCTGTTCCAGACCGAATTGCCGCAATATACAAAGAGGAGTATAGAATGTGATTGTGCGCAGTCTAGTAATAACTACATGTACAAATCCATCACTCCTCAGTGCAAATCTCCAGATGCGCCAATGGCGAATGGCCCATAAGATATCAGAAGATGTTACGGGAACAAAGTGGTCAACCCACATGACCTCAGAAGGTAAATTACCCCAGTGATGTGGCCTCAAATCATATCCAGCTGGATGAAATGCCGGAACTCTAGGGGGAGGAGCAATTCTGTTAAAGTGTTCTTTCAACCGCATATGTAAAATAAGTGGGCTACTAGAAGGGAACCAGTCTTCACCGCCCGCGTAAGTATCTAGGCCAAGCAGCGTCTCAGCCAAGATAATAGGGATAATACTCTTTTGGCTTCCCTAACATTGCAGAACTATGTTGAGTGCCCGCACATCAATAAAGCCATTGTAACTCCTGAGGAATAATTTTCCTAGCAGGCACAAGAAAATGGTCGACAGACGACGTCGGGTGTATCCGGGACAATAGGAAATATCTCAGAAGATGTCAGGGAGGATAGTCAAATCGAAAAGTTTATCCTTAACCATCGCCCTTGTATCATCTGGAGGAAATCGAAGCAGCTCTAACGCAGCCATTTTTGGCGTTTGAGTAAAATCAAGGACGACGATATGTTCAGCAAATGCGACCTTGTCAGGGCGTAAAATTCTTCAACGGTGGGACACATCTCGTTCAAAAAGAAGTTAAAAAGATGATTCTCTGAAGACTAGAAAATGCCGACCTTGTCAGGGCATAAAATTCTTCAACAGTAGAACACATCTCGTTCAAAGAGAAGTTGAAAAGATGATTCTCTGAAGACCAGAAACGAGATGCGGCTCGTATCATGTCCTAATTGATTGGGATGTCAATCTACCAGAATGCGCACAGAAAGCCGCAATTCTAGCCAACAATCGTCCATGTCCAGAAGCCGAACCATGGAGTCCAAGCGGCTCTCATAACGAGCAAAATTTTACAGAGAACCAGAAGGATGGTCCATTTTGAAGAATATTTGTCGAAAGGAGGAATTTTGTCAAATATACGAGGAAAGTTTTCGGGATAGAGAAAGAAAGCCTTCACAATTAGAATGGCTTGGTAATTCACGCCATCTGAATTTCTAAAAAAAACATGCAAAGTCGTGGCCTTATGAATCAGAAAGAAAACATGTGGCTTTATAAGCCAGAAGAAGTATCAATACACGGGTTTTAAGGGCAGTCTACAGCAGCCTAAGCCTTAGGCTTGACAAAAAAAAAATTTGACTTGTCTCAATCCATCAAATTCAACAACAGGACAGAAATGACAAGTTTGGTGTGCAGGCACCAAGCCTGGTGCGCCGCGCACTAGACCATGCCACTTGGACTTTTTTGGTCCAGCTCTCCAGTTCACATCAGCATCTCAAATGAAGCCACGTTCCCACTAGGGCCCTTCTCCTCTTCATCCCATCTGAAGCCACGAAGTTCTCTTCGCTTCACAATCTCACAACAGCTCCTTCCAAAATAGGCATCAAACCTATTTTCAATACAACAGCCTCTAGGATTTGAAATTATTTCTTTCCCTCAGGCCTCACATACAATGGACCCGTCTGTCAAAGGAGCATCAATTATGCATCAACCAACAACAGCCCCCGGCCAAATACCCATTTTTCTTTCCCACAGCACAATTTGTGTAATTAAAAGCAATTAGAATTGAGACACTAGGTTTTTTTTGCATTTTTTCGCTAATAATAAATAATGTACAGAGTAAATAAAATTTGCTTACAAATACATTTCTTTTAAAAGAAAACAAAATAGTAGGAAATGAAATCATTGTCTTCTTCTCTTCGACCTGCTAGTGTTGGCACCCCTGGAGCCTCCGCTCCCACCTCTGCGACGCGGCCCAGTCGCATCCGCACCGCCTCTGCAAGTGAAATCACTGGCCTCAACCTTCAGCTTCCGATATAGATCGAACAACTTGTAAAATCTGCTCAACAGCTTCTAATAGGAGTTAGTCGGCACCTGTTCATACAGCATTTTTTTATTTTATCAATATGCAAATATATACAGATAAAATAGACAGATAGTATATGCACAGAGTGGTCAGAAATATACCAGATCTCTCCCTCACAGAAGATAGTTGTATGGTGGAATCTCACTACCGCTCAGGCCCTCCTCCCTATAGTTCTCGCCCTCTCCATAGCCAATCATCCGCGGGACTTCCGGATAATGTATCTGCCCCGCATATGACCCAATCTCTCCCACAAAGATGGGAAACGGACACTCCACTTCCTGAGCAGAAGGAGGAGGAAGATACAATACTTTCTGCACAAACACCCCGTAATCCATCTCCACAAAGCTATGTGGATCGATGGCTTCCCTCGCGAGAAACCATTCACGTCTTAGCATCACGTCCGGGGTCATCATCCCAAAGGGTGGTGAAGGCGGTGTCAGAGGCTGACCCACGTTGGGCCCATGCTAGCTATTGACCCGATTGCCCAAATACATCGAGTTGCACATGATGAAAACCATCAAAATGCGACAACCATTGGCCGCTTGGGCCGGACCATAGAAAGAAGGCAACTGACCCCATGAGATGAAGCTGACAGATTCAGGACTGGAGTTGATAATCGCAGTCTGAACCACCTCGGTGTTAGGCCAAGCAGGAACCCTCCGAGCGTACTTCCAGTTTGAAGTCTAGAAGTTCACCATAAATGGTTGGGTCATCACCCTGGTGAGAAGCGTAAAAGGGTGAAAGCTGAACACCGCATAAGCCCAAACCTGTCACATCAAAACAATGAGTCAATATTTATTTTAAAACAACAAAAGAAGTTTTTAAAATAAAGTTTTTGTTCTGAATATTACCTATCATGCCACGTTCTAGCCAGTTACGTTACTGTCGACGTTTCGACTGGCGTGATCCATAAAGAAATAACACTCTGCCAGGCCAGCCGAGTAGGGATACTCGCAAGTTTGAGGAAGCATTGGCAAAAAGGGTGATCCCTAGTGCCAAAAATAAGAAAACCTGAATGAATCGTATCACAGCAGACCGATCGGCCGTGTCGACAAGGTCCATATTGTGGAGAAGCCACTCCCTGACATAGCTCACGTGAATCTCATCGAAGCTCTTATACACCGGAGTAAATCCCAACAGCTGAGCAACGACATCAGGACGATGTCATAGCTGGAAATTCGGCTCAATAGCTTGGCCCTGACCAGTTGGTAGCCCCGTGATAGCCAAAAAATCCGCAGGTGTCATGGTCACCTCGCCCCACGGAAGGTGGAATGGGTTGTGTCCCACCAGAAACACCGCAACACCTCATGGATGTTGGTATAGCCAATGAAACTACCGACATTCTGGATGAATGTACCAAGACATGTACCATCCACCCTCTCCTGAATCAACCGAGGGAGTCGATTATAGATCTCCCTCACCATATCCCCATTTGCCCGGATGCGAGTAATCTTCCTCCGCGACTGCAAAAACAAAAAAAAAAAAATCAATTACAGCGTGTCATCATAAAGCACACATGTACATTTTATGTCATTTCATAAATTCACATCAAGTCAATTTCTTTCATATTTGCCCTGCAAAAAAAAAATAAAAAAATAAACTTGAAAGTTTTTCTTTTCTTCCATATATTCTCCGAATCTCATCCCCAGGATCCCGGGATCAAAATAAAATGTTTTCAAGTGTTCAGTGAGGGTTTTTCTTCACTTTTCTTCGTTGAAGCTTTTTTTCAAACAGTTGGTGTACGACTTTCGCGCAACTTCGGGCAAGAAAAATTTACACATTTTGAGCCACCCCGACAAAATCAACTTGGGGGTTTCCATCTTTGTTCATCCCTCTACACATATATACTCTCAATTTTGAAAAATTTTCATCCTAATATGTTCATATTTGCAATTAAAGTAGGCACTTTAAACATGTGAAATTCACAAAACATACATACTTGTTTATACCCATATTGTATAAATTCACATTTTCTGCTTAGATTTAATATGTAACAATACATTTATTTGCTACTTGGATACTAACAATTGCAGGATTAACATCAAGAGTCCAGCAAATCATACAAAAAATTCAAATTTAGCATACTTTGCGGAACAAGTGGGTTTTCCGAAAACTCACCGCAGGTAAAGAAGAGATGTGACTGCTCCGGTCAAGATAAATATCGTTCAGATTACTATCCGTGAACGAATAGTGGACCCGATTCTGCGCCATCACCTAGTCGGCTTGTTCGTCACCGACACCAAAATCAACGGGAATCTCATTTTCTGAATCCAAATTATTGGCCATTATGCTTACAAACTATTTTGGGGCGATAATCCTCGAAAAATTTGAGTGATTTCGGAAGAATTTCAGAAGAAATCGGAAGAAATTTGAAGAGAAGAGAGAGAAAGAGCAGGGCAACAAACAAGCTGCTGCTACTGCCGTGTTCTCCCTTAAGAAGAAAAGGGATTTTCCCCTTTTCCCTCCAAGTTTTAGTATTTTGTGATTTGCACCCCCAAGTCCTTCTAATGGCAACTTAACGTCCAACTAATGGTCGTTAACTGGACGCCCTACCGAAAATCCACCATCAACATATTTTTAAGGACAACCCCCAGCGGAGTTACTCCCAACGGCCCTGCCGTCCAATCCATCGTCTCCAGTAGAATCCCCATGGGAATCTACACAACATATCTAAGCAGAAGCATTACCAATTGTCCTGCGCATCATCCCCAACAAAGTTTATCCCTGGACACCACACAGATTTCTAGTGCATTCACGCACGTTTGCACACCCAGCTACCCGGTCGTTTCCCACACAGGTTCGAGCCTGAGGCATATGGAAATCAACCATTCAAACGGCCCTGCCGTCTAACACAGCTCAGAATTCGTCCCCTAGGATGCCACATAAAAATAGTATCTTTATTTTATGTCAATTTACAACAGCTTATCCTAAACTGTAATTTGCTTCATTTTGCGTTAGTACATCTTTCTTTTGGTCATTTCCCAATGGTATAGACCCGGGGTCCAAAAATGAACCATTCTCACACACAGTAGGTCCAGAATCAAATTTCTTCCCTGAAGTTATTTGAACTATGTTTTGACCTGATTCTCTTTATAAAGATACGTAGGCAGTCTCCCCTAGAGATCCGGTCACCATAGGGCAGACCTTGTCTCCCGTTCCCACAATCAGATGCACGTCAGAATCAAATTTCTTCCCTAAAGAGATTTGAACTACGTTTTGATCTGATTCTCTTTATAGAGACACGTAGGCAGTCTCCCCTGGAGATCCGGTCACCACAAAGTAGACCTTGTCGCTCTTTCCCACAGAACATATCACAATCGTGTTTCTTCTCTGAAGAGATGCGAACTACATTTTGACCTGATTCTCTTTATAGAGATACGTAGGCAGTCTTCCCTGGAGATCCGGCCGCTCTTTGACACATGTTGTCACCCTCTCATATATAGACATGGTCACACAAACTCCGATGTAGAGTTTAACCATCCAATTGCTAGTACGAAGCTGGATGTCTATTTTTTTCAAAGACGCTCGCTTACTTCTAAGCAAACGTAGTCGAGGGGCTCTGTAGACACCCACAATTCGTTCACCTACATTATACGAATTGTCCAATAAATAATTATTTATTCACAAATGGACTAACACTTGTTTGTATGATTATTTCAGAAAACAACATATACAATGGACTATCAACGTCCTACAAATACAACAAGCTTCAGTTAGATCAACATCAAGGGTCAAACTTGAAGATACAACATATTTAACAGGACTAACGACGTCCAAACACACAAAAAAACCTTTAGTTAGATCAACATCAAGGGTCCAAACTGAAGACACACAGCTTAGAAGGGCCAAAGTACAAAACACAAAGCCTGGAAAAGCCAAAAAACAATTTTGGTGCACTGAAGCCTTGCTGAGTGCGCTGATAATACAAAACATGGTTTGGTGTGCGGGCACCGTGCCTGGTGCGCCACGCACCACACCTGCATTTTCCCCAGAAATCAAGCCGCTTAGCTGCTGAAAACTTTGAAGGCTGGAGGAAACTTCGTGCAAACTTGGGCCGGAGAGTAACCATTAAAATATTTGCCCCAACTCCTCCTATAAATAGAGCTCTCAGCTCTCTCTCTAAAAAAAGAAAGAGAGACACTCCCTTAAAATACAGAAAGAACTCTCTCCCAAGAGCTCACATACACACACACACAACTCTCTCTATCATGCCTCTTTTTGAGGAAGAAAAGAGATAAATAAAAGAGAAAAGAGCATTGACTCTCTCTCAACACACACAAAACGTAAGTCTTCCTTTCCTCGATTGGTAGCAGTGGAAGCACAACGGTCAAGCTACAAGCTAGCTTGATCTAACATTACACAACAGCCTAGAACTTGGCCCAATTTCTGTAAAACGATAGAAGGTAACCCCTTCCATTCGTTAATCTGTTTAATATGTAAATAAATGTAATAAACCTATGCAATTATTTCAATAAATTTTTTGATATGTAAATACATGTGAAGTATATTCTGTCACATATAATAATAAACGTCCAACTAACGTCCATCAACATATTTTCAATAGCAATCCCCAGCGGAGTTACTCTCAACGGCCTTGCCGTCCAATCCATCATCTTCAGTAGAATTCTCATGGGAATCTACACAGCATATTTCAGCAGAAGCATTGACAATGGCCGTGCGCATCATCCCCAACAAAGTGTCCCCTGAACGCCACACAGATTTACAGTGCTTTCACACACGTTTGCACACCCAGTTACCCAGTCGTTTTCCCCACAGGTTCGAGCCTGAGGCACATGGAAATTAACTACTCAACGGCCCTGCCGTCTAACAGAGTTCAGAATCCGTCCCCCGGACTCCACACAAAATAGTATCTTTACTTCATCTCAATTTACAACTTATCATAAACTGCAATTCACCTTATTTTGCATTGGTGCAACTTTCTTTTGGTCATTTCCCAACGGGTATAAACCCAGGGTCCGGAAGTGAACCATCCACACACTGTATTCTACATTTCAAATTTCTTCCCTGAAGAAATTTGAACTACGTTTTGACCTGATTGTCTTTATAGAGATATGTAGGCAGTCTCCCCTGGAAATTCGGTCACCACAGGGCAGACCTTGTCGCCCATCCCCAGCAGATTCCAAATTTTAAATTTTTTCCCTAAAGAGATTTGAAGTACGTTTTTACCTAATTTTCTTTATAGAGATACTTAGGCAGTCTCCCCTGGAGATCCGGTCACTCTTTGACACATGTTGTTACCCACACACATATACACATGGTCGCACAAACTTCGATGCAGAGTTTGACCATCCAATTGCTAGTACGAAGCTGGATGTCTATCTTTTTCGACGACGCTCGCTTACTTCTAAGCAAACGTAGTCAAGCGGCTCTGTAGACACCCAGAATTCGTACACCTACATTATACGAATTATCCAATAAATAACTGTTTATTTACAAACGGACTAACACATGTTTCTATGATCATTTCAGGAAACAACATACACAAACGGATTATCAACACCTAACAAATACAACAACTTCGGTTAGATCAACATCAAGGGTCAAACTCGAAGATACAACAGGACTAACGACGTCCGACACACAAATAACCTTCCGTTAGATCAACATCAAGGGTCTAAACTGAAGATACACAGCTTAGAAGGGCCAAAGTGCAAGATACAAAGCCTAGAAAAAGCGAAAATTAGGGTTTGGTGCGCTGAAGACATTTTTGGTGGGCTGATACACCCAAACAGTGTTTGGTGCACGGGCACCATGCCAAGTACGCCGCGCACCAAACCTGCAATTGCCCCAGAAGTCAAGCCGCCTGGCTGCTGAAGACTTTGAAGGCTAGAGGAACCTTCTTCCTTGTTTGGCCCCAAGAGTTTCATATCCCAGGCTTCCCTTATAAATAGAGCTCTCAGGTCTCCCTCACAACATGATTAATTCTCTCCCTGAGAACCAACACACTGAACATACACTCACACACACAACTCTCTCTCTATCAAGCCTTTTTTTTGAAGAAGAAAAGAGAGAAAGAAAAGAGAAAAGAGTATTGACTCTATCTCAACACACACACAAAACGTAAGTCTTCCTTTCCTCGATTGGTAGCAGTGGAAGCACAATGGTTAGGCTACGCGCTAGCTTGATCCGGTATAATACAACGGCCTAGAACGTGGCCCAATTTCTGTAAAACGACAGAAGGTAAAACCCTTCAGTGCGTTAGTTTATTTAATATTTAAATACATTTTCTTGAATATGCATGTAATTATTTTAATACATTTTCCAAATATTAAATACATGTAAAGTATATTCTGTAAATAAACGAACTTGCGATAATTAAATACGACCATGCAAACGTGTAGAGACCGAAAGGGCGAATTGGGTGCATAAAACCTTCCCAAATCGTAACTTAGCCCCCGAACCCATAATCTAAAGTTTTTCTCCCATTTACTTTATAAACGAGAGTGGCGACTCTGTTTTCAAAGATAAATGTGTTTTTTATGTTTATCAAACCATAAAATCAAATAGAGGAAAACCACAAGACAAGAGCGAAAAAGGCCCGAAGGGACCGATTTCTCCAAAAGTCGGATCCGGGGCGCTCACACTCTACATAAGCTTTTCAAATCTTTTACACAAATTTTCATAAGTAGAACTAAAAATAATATCGTCAACATATATTTGAACTAATAATGAACGACTTTTATGTTTCATGATAAATAAAGTTGTGTCAATTTGACCTCATACAAAGCCTTAATTAATTAAGAACTTTGAAAGGGTCTTATAGCAGGCCCGAGGAGCTTGCTTGAGTCAATATAGGTCTTTTCTTTACTTGTAGACGTCATCTTGTCTTGAGTTGTCAAGGAATTCAGGTGGTTGTTCCACGTACACTTCTTCTTGCAGTTCACCATTTAGAAATGCATTTTTAACATCTGTTCATCCCGATAGGCTTAAATAGGTTAGAAGGGGGGGGTTGAATAGCCTATATCAAATTTTAAAACTTTTATAAAAATGACTTCATAAGTAACAAATGAGTTAGAAAATAGTTTGCAGCAGAATAAACTTATGAACTATTGGACAAGTCAGAATGGAAAGATCAGCCGTTCTCCTGGGCAGATTGGAAACTGGAAATGTATAAGTAAAAATCAGAACACAAGAGCAGGAAATAGCTGAACAAGTCTTTGAAGTGGTTCACACTATGAATAAGTGCTACGTTTACTACCAAAGTGGTCAACTTTGGATTTGAAAAGTGCACTATGTTTTCCATTAAAATTATTTATGAAAGATCTCTAATGGATCGTGTACAAAATATTTGACCAAGTGTTTCGGTGAGAGTTATAATCTAGAAAGGTTAAACTCTCATGTGCCTTAAATGCTTAAGATCGCAATCAATGAAGAGCAATAATGACTAGAGTCTAAGAACAGTGCTCTTAAAAGAATGTTAGATGGAATGTTTCGTTGAACCTCTTGAATGCACTTGGAGTTATGAAGCTTTGAAGGTTGTTGAGATTTTCAGAATGTTCAAGAGAGTCTTCGATACTTCAAGAAGTCTGCAATTTATATTCGGAGAATTCCTTGGAGCCGTTGGAGAATTCAGACTTGGGAGATTTGAATTAGGTTTACTTAATGCAAAATGACATGCATTAAATGCCCTAAACTTGTTGTCGAAGTCTTAATGGTGAACCTGTTACTTCCAAGGTGTCTTCCTGCAGCGTCTGCAAGCTTTCCAAAAATGGGTAGACAAGTACTTTTTGCAAAGTGTCCTATTCTTAGAGAATTGCGTAAAATGGAAAGGTTCAATAAATGAACCAAGAGGTTAACGTTACACCAAATTTAAAGAAGGACTTTACTGGCAACGAAGGCAGATCTTCAGGACAAGTCTTGATCAGTCGTTCTTCAGGTCTTTAGACATTGCTGATAAAGTTTGGCTGAAAAGTACTTGGTTGAGGGACACTGCTGGTGGGGATGGCTAATAGACAACAACCATCACCTGAAGGACTTAGCTAAGTGCAGAATAAGCAATCCTAAACTATTACAAGGCATGAGTCTAAGTACAAGTTGCCACGCTACTTAACACGCAGGCCCAGTAGTCACTTCTAACATAGACTAGGTGATGGATACAAGCAGATCTAAATAATATACAACAATCTCCTCCATTTGCTTATGTCCATGACCTCTAAATACATTTAAGTTGAGAATGTCTTATACTAGTGTGAGCACCCCAATCCGGGAATCATTTTGGGCCTTTTGCTTTGGACTCCCGAAAAAATGTAATAAATGCATACAACACATTTATATTAAAAATACAGAGTCGCCACCCTAGTTTATAAAGAAAGCAAGAGAAAATTGAGATTGCGGATTTGGAGGCTAAGTTACGAGTTGGGAAGATTTTATGCACCCAACTCGCCCATGCTCAAGTTTATATGCTACAGGTTTTTATTCTATGTGACTGAAGAAAAACGTATCACGGAGATTTATATCTCCGTTTACGTTATAAAATGTATACATGCTTTATTTATTACAAAACAAATAAAATAAATATAATATTTATTTATTATTATTATAGAAATAAACAAATTTTTTATTTACAAAAAACTATCTAGTTACTATATATACATATTACAAATTTATAATATACAGTTTTAACTCCGAAACAAAGTTAAACAAATAATCCAACATAAAATTATATACACCGTTAAATAAACAAAAACGAAGAATGAATCTTCGAAGCTCAAATTTAATGAATATAATACATGTATTCACATATCAAATATACCAAAATGAATTTATATACACATTCACAATTTATCCGACATATTTATATATCAAAATAAAGGGAAATAACGAGCCAAAGGATTTTACCTTCTGTCATTTTACAGAATCATTTTGGGCCACGTTCTAGGCCGTTGTGTTGTATTTGATCAATCTAGCTCGTAGCTTGATCATTGTGCTCCCACTGCTACCGATAGAAGGAAAGGAAGACTTACGTTTTGTATTTGGGTGTGTTCAAAGAACACAGTGTGTGTTTGTGTTTGTGTGTGTGTGTGTGTGTTTGTTATGTATGTGTGTGTGTGTGTGTACCTGAGAAAGGGAGAGAGAGCAATGCTCCTCTTTTTTCTTTCTTCTCTTTTCTTTCCTTCTCTTTCTTTTCTTTTCTTTCTCTTTTCGTTTCTTTTCCTTTTCTTTTCTTCTCAACCAAGAGAGTGAGAGCTAAATCCCCCCTTGAGAGAGAGGGAGATTATTCTCATGCCTAGGCAAGAGGAAGCTTCCTCCTGCAGCTTGGTGACCAAGTTTGGCAAAAAGGTCTTCATTTTCAGCCATGGCAGACTGCAGGCTTGACTTCCAGGGCTATCAAGTCTGGTGCACGGCACACCTGGCATGGTGTGCGAGCACCAGACAATTTTTTGTCCTTTACGGCTTGCACTCTGCCCCCTTAAAATTTATATCTTCAATTTTGACCCTTTATGTTGATCTAACTAAAGTTGTCATGTTTGTTGGACGTCGTTAGTCCTGTTGGATGTGTTGTTTCCTAAAATGATCAAGAAAATATGTGTTAGTCCATTTATAAATAAACAATTATTTATAGATGTACGAATTCTGGGTGTCTACAGAGCCCCTCGACTATGTTTGCTTAGGAATAAGCGAGCGTCGTAGAAAAAGATAAACATCTAGCTTCGTATAAAAACTTTGGTTCGGCCCTCTAGGGGTTACCTGCGTATCCTGTATAGGAATTAAGCCAAACGAAGTTCGGATGAGATATAATTGGATGGTCGTACCTCCTAAGAGGTTGCCTACTTATCTCGTTTCAGGAATCTGATCAAAACGTAGTTCGACATGCACAAGAAGCTATGATGGCCGCACCTCCTAAAAGGTTTCCTACGTATCCCGAAGGAATTAGACCCAAAACGTAGATCAACGGTGTGAAAAGCATGGAAATTAGCAAACATGCGGTGTGATGTAAAAAGCATGACAATATGAAAAAGCATGCAATTCATTGGTCGAACCTCTAAAGAGGTTGCCTACGTATCTCGAAGGAATCAGACCAAAACGTAGTTCACAGGTGGAAAAAGTATGGCAATTAGCAAACATACGGTGTGGTGTAAAAAGTATGGCAGTATGAAAAGGCATGTAATTCATTAGTCGAACCTCCAAAGAAGTTGCCTACGTATCCCGAAGGAATTTGACCAAAATGTAGTACACAGGTGTGAAAAAGCATGGCAATCAGCAAACATACGGTGTGAGATATAATTGGATGGTCATACCTTCTAAGAGGTTGCCTACGTATCCCGAAGGAATCAAACCAAAACGTAGTTCACTTGTGGAAAAAGCATGGCAATTAATAAACATGAGATGTGAGATAAATATGTGTAATGTGATAAACATGGCAACGTGCAAACATGGCAAATTACAAACATGGCAAATATTGTAAGCATGGCAGAATGAAAAAACATACAATTCATTGATCGAACCTCCAAAGAGGTTGCCTACATATCCCGAAGGAATTAGACCAAAACGTAGTTCAAGGGAGATATAATATAATCGAGTGGTTAAACTCTACATCGAAGTTTTATGTGACCAAGTGTATATGTGAGAGAGGTCGAACCCAGCATCAGGGTTACATGACCATGGATGTAACAAGGTCGATCCCAACATCGGGGTTATATGACCAAGGGTGTAGTGTAAAAGAGGTCGAACCCAGCATCAGGGTTATATAACCATGGGTGTAGCGTAACAAAAGTTGAACCCAACATCGGGGTTATATGACCAGGGGTGAAATATAAAAGAGGTTGAACCCAGCATTGGGGTTATATGACCAAGGGTGAAATATAAAAGAGGTCAAACCCAACATCGGGGTTATATGACCAAGAGTGAAATGTACCAGAGGTTAAACCCAACATCGGGGTTATGTGACCAAGGGTGTAGTATAACAAAGGTCGAACCCTGCATTGGGGTTATATGACCAAGAGTGTAATCTGGCAGAGGTCGAACCCAACATCGAGGTTATATGACCATGGGTGAAATAAAACAAAGGTCGAACCCAGCATCGGAGTTATATAACCAGGCAAAATGATACAAATTGCAGTTAAAGATAAGTTGTAAATTGACATAAAATAAAGATATTGTAATTGAGTAGTGTCCTGGGGGACAGATTTTGAGCTGTGTTGGATGGTGGGGCAGTTGAGCGGTTAATTTCCAAAGGCCTCAGGTTTGCACCTGTGGGGAAATAACCAAATAACTGAGTGTGAAAACGTGTGTAAATGCACTGCAATGACATGATTGGATGGTCAAATCTATAAACCCCAGGTTTGCACCCGTCAGGAAATGACCAGGAGATATTGTCTTGTGTGGTGTCCGATGGGGAAATGACTGAATAACTGATACTGCTAGGGATGATTCTGAGTGCTGAGTCGTCAGCGGCATTTTCTGAGCTGTGTCAATTGAGTGGTTAATTTTTAGAGGCCTCAGGCTTACACTTGTGGGGAAGTAACCAACTAACTAATACTGTAAATTATGTGGTGTCCAGGAGGACAGACTTTGTTGGGGATAGTGTGCACAGCCATTGGCAATGCTTCTGTTGAGATATAATGTGTAGAGTCCCATGAGAATTCTACTGGAAATGATAGAAGTGTTGAGTCAGATGGTAGGGCCGTTGGCAACGCTTTTGTTGGGTGACTTCTCGAAAGACTTTGAATGTGTCGTTTCAAGAAAGGTTTCCCATAGGGATGCTTGAAATGATCAATTTGAGATATGTTGGATGACGGGCCCTTGATGATGCTTTATTTTGCAACTCGGGTGAAACCTGAAAGGTGATTGTTGGTATGATGTAGTATCTTTGATCCAAGGAGGGTACCTATAGAAGATTAGTTTTTGTAAAGGTTTGATGCAGCAGCTATTAAAATGTAAGCTTACACAAACAGAGAAGTTATGCATACAGAAAAGCTATGAAAACTTTAATCAAAATGGGACTCCAAATTTGGATTGTGTGTTCCTTGTTCCTTAAACATGAACAGACAAGACATGATGAGGCAAGGGGTGATAGATATGTGATGTGGTTGAAGGGAAGAAAATGTTTGTTTGGATGGTTTTTACGAGATTGATGAATGTATAAGTTGTTGGAAATTTTGGGATGAAGGTGGGTGAAATTTTGGTCCTTGAGGTTGCTTGACCAATACAGGCATCCAGATTCTATTTCAATCACTCGTTTGGTGGGTCTTTCTTCTTAGGCCTTGGAAGGGGTATTGGTTCAATGGTGTCTTGGAATGGATTCATGACTCGCTGCAAATTCACTGTTTGGTCCTGTTTCCACAGGGGAAAAGCCTCATGGCCCATTTTTGTTGAATATTGAAGGAGTGACTTCCTTTTTTTTTTTTTTTTTTTTTTTTAGGGAAACAGGGACGGCACCCTGCTAGATTTTATTAATATAAATAACTAATACAAACTTGAGGGGGACAACCAGCCTTGCCCTTATAAATGGGAGGACAAAGGAGCCTAACCTCGAAAAAGAAAGTACAAGACAAACAAGCAAAGAGAACATAACAAAAGAAATTATTTAGAACGCCTAATGTAAGGGGTGTTAGCCTTGTCAAGAAGAAAGGCGCCATGAATACGAGGGGGAAGCTCTCGGGCATAAGCATAATCTGAAGAAGAAGAAGAAGATTCACAACCCAAATTGGCAAGGAGATCCGCAACTGTGTTCACTTGTTTGTAACAGTGAACAATTTGAAAATTGCAAGCTCTAATAATACTCAAAATACGGAGAGTAATATACCAACACTTCCAAGGAGGCTTATGACCATGCAAAAGACATTCCACAAGCAATTTAGAGTTCAATTCAATAAGGGTACCTTGAAATCCTGAAGCTTGGAGCCATCTAACCCCATGGAGAAGAGCTTTAGCCTCAGCTACCATAGCAGAGGAGGAATCATAAAAGGATGAATAAGCGTAAATAAATTCTCCCTTTGAATTACGAACAATGCCTCCACCACCACTATGACCAGAGTTGTCCCAAGAGGATCCAGCCGAGTTTAGCTTGTGCAAATGAACAGGAGGATTAATCCAACGAACTAAAGTAATTTTGAGCCGAGGAGAGAACCTATAGTTGGATCGAGCAGAGACAATATTATCCAAATCAGATTGAATTGCAGTCACCAAGGCATTTGGAGAACGACCAACCCCATCATATAAAAAAGAATTTCTGTTCTTCCAGAGATGCCATAGAATTAAGCATGGAAGAAGAATATGAGCCAATGAACTCCTGGAATGAAGCCACCAAGATAAACAGCTTTGATGGATAGAAAAGAAGCATGGAGTCACCTGATACTTACTATAAAAGTGGGTCCAAACATGCATTGCCGTGGGGCTTGAGAGGAAAACATGATGAAAAGTTTCAATGTTTCCAGATTCACAACAGTAACAATTGGAAACCAAGTAGATGCCTTTGTTGAGAAGACCTTCATGAATAGGAAGCCTACGTTGTAACAGGCGCCATATGAAAATACTAATATGTCTCGGGACTTTTCGATGCCAATAGAACTTCGAAGATAAAATGCTCGGATTGGAAGAACGCATAGATTGCCAAGCTGAAGAAATAGAAAACCTACCATTGGGAGAAAGAGTCCAGCAAGGAGTATCCTCAACATCATTAAAAAGAACTTCCTGATCCTGAATACGTTGAACGTCTTGTGAAGAAAGAAGTAGAGAAGCGGCAGGGATTAACTCGGATGAATCTGAAAAAAGCTCTCGGACAGTAGCAGCAGACAGGTTTTGAGGTTTGGTAAGAAGATCCCCGACGAGCCATTTATCAAACCAAGGCGAGCAATGACCACGACCCACAAGCCAAAGCAGATTTCTTTCAACAAAGGGCCGGACATCTATCATACGACACCAAATATGAGATCCTTTAGATACGGCCTGAACTAGATGAATCTGAGAACAGTATTTAGCTCGGTAGAAGGAGGACCAAAGAGAGTCTTGCGTTCTAAAACGCCACCAAATGCTGGCCGAATAAGCTCGAACAATATCTCCCAGGGGGCGAATACCAATCCCACCTTCAGAAATGGGAGAACAACATCTATGCCAAGCTATCCAATGGGATTTTTGCTTCCCTTCAATCTGCCCCCAAAAGAAATTAGCTAATAATTTTTCGACAGACTGAATGACACCTTTGGGAGGATCTAAGGCCGCCAATTGATAGGCTGTAATAGAATGGAGAACATGATTTATAAGAGTAATCCTCCCAGCCATAGAGAGAAAATTCCCAATCCATGTAGAAATACGCGAACGCAATTTAAGAATCAAAGGATCAAAATATTTTTTAAGCTTGCGGCCACAAAACAAAGGGCAACCAAGATATACTAACGGAAAATCCTTCTTGCCATAACCCAGAGAAGAAGATATCAATGCACTCCGATCAGCAGGCATTTTGGGAGAGACTGTAAAACTGCTCTTTCCTTCATTAATTTTTTGCCCCGAGCACAATTCATATTCAGATAAAAGCCCTTTATGCTTGGAAAGAGAATGCTGACTGCCGTTGCAGAAAATAATAATATCATTAGCAAAGGCTAAGTGAGAGATAATAGGACAACCACTAACCGAGGAGAAAGCCACATGAGGTTGAGAAGAATGCAATTCATTCAGATTACGACTAAGAACCTCAGCTGCAATAATAAACAATGCAGGAGACAACGGATCACCTTGACGAAGGCCTCTGGTGGAATGGAAAAAACCCGAAGGAGTACCATTAACTAAAACTGAAAACCAGTTGTCAGAAATCAGCCGCCAGATCATGTCTATAAAAACTTCACAAAACCCAAAACGCCGCAAAACTTTGATAAGATAGAACCATGAAACTCTGTCAAAAGCTTTGGCCATGTCCAGTTTCAGAACAATATTAGATCCAGAGATTTTCTTACCAAGATGAGACATTAACTCTTGAGCGAGAAGAATATTATCCTGAATGAGACGACCTTTAACGAAACCACTTTGATTTGGGGAAATAATAGTAGGTAAAACCTGAGCCAGCCGAGCAGCTAAGATTTTAGAGATAACTTTGTTAGTGAAGTTGCAAAGGCTAATCGGGCGAAAATCACTGAAGGATTCCGGATGATCAATTTTTGGAATAGTAACAATGAGCGTACTAGTCCAACTTTTTGGAATATCAAATCCGGAAAAGAATTCCAAAATAGCTTCATAGAAATCAGCCCCAACAATATTCCAGCAGAAAGTGAAGAATTTTCCTGAGAAGCCGTCTGGACCAGCTGCACTATCACCATCCATTGAAAAAATAATGTTTTTAATCTCATCCATATTAGGAGTGGCCATAAGCAATTTGTTCATATCATCTGAGACAATCTGAGGGATAATAGAGAGAAGGTTGTCATTGTCCACAATAGGCTCAGCTTGAAGGTACTTTTGAAAATGCAAGATAGCTTGATTTTTGATTTCAATTTCATCCGTGACTTCTTGGCCATCTGATCCTCGAATAGAATGTATATGAAGACGGCGACGGGATTGCTTTACAGAAGCATGGAATAATTTTGTGTTACCTTCGCCTTCCTTTAGCCACTTAAGCTTTGCTTTTTGACGCCAAAAATTCTCTTCCATTTTAAGAGATTTTCGAAGATTAGCATGAGCAAGATTCATGGCTGCTCTATCGTCTTCCGATCCTGAGACTTCAAATAAAAATTCAAGTCGCTGAACCTCATCTTCTGCATGTTGAATATGAGAGAAAATATTTCCAAAAACGTCTTTATTCCACTTCCTCAAAGCTTGCCTACAAGCTGCCAGCTTTTTAGCAAAGACATACATAGGGCGACCCCGAATAGGCTGCTGCCAAGCTGCTTCAATGAGAGGCAAAAAATCGCTGTGAGCTGTCCAAACATTCAGAAACCGGAATGGAGAGGGATGAGGAGCTGTATCCTTCGTTATATTGATAAGCAAAGGAGCATGATCTGAACATGTGCGACTTAAATGACGGATAGATGTATCATGGAAGAACTGTTGCCAGGAAGAATTGCAAAGAACCCGATCCAGTCGCTGTAATATAGATGCATTGCCCGCCCGAGAGTTCCACCAAGTGAAGTTGCTGCCTGCCTGTGAATCCTAAGTCAATCAGGCCAGCAGCAGAAATACAAGAATGGAATTCCAATGCTCCATTACGATCCCAACCTTGACCTCCTAACTTTTCTTCCGGAGAGAGAATAATATTAAAGTCTCCACCAACAATCCAAGGAGAAGAATTGAAAACCGAACTCAAGTCGATCAGATCAGTCCATAGATTTTGACGATCTAGAATATCACAGCTTGCATATACACAGGAAATATTGACAGGGCTGGGCCATTTGAAATGCTTCACCTTAACAGTGAGATGTTGGTTGGCATCATGAAGAACAGTGCATGTATAGGAGGCTTTGATAAAGATCCAGATAGAGCTTCGAGAATTAGAGAAGCAAAGCCTAAATTTCAGACGCTTTGCAATACGAAGAAGGTGTCCTGCATCAACCATAGGCTCAAAAACAGAAAACAAAGAGATGTTATGCAGTTTGATAATGCGTTTTAATCGACCGATAGAGGAATCGTTATTGATGCCTCGAATGTTCCAAAACAGAAATTAACGACATGAGAGCGGGAAATTGAGTCAGAGCCTTAGACCTTGTCGTAATGTTAGAAGGAGGGATATTACGTTTAGCCTTACAGTGCATCAAAGCAGTCGAGGAGTCCAAATTGAGAGTGTTCATAATCTGGACAGTAGGGTCAGGAAGTTCTACAGCAACTTCATCCTCTGATTCAGTGGCACTATCTGCAGCTTGTTCATCAAGAAGAGCTGCAAATCTGTTGGGAGACTCAATCCTATCCAGATCACAGTCAACAATATTGTTATTCACCTCCATATTCAAATTCGTAATCAAATCAGCCTGATCAAGAATCCCAGGATTGGAACGATCATCCAAAACCTCTGCATGAGTGTTAGTATTATCACCATTATGCATAACAGCATTAGTATTATGTGTATTGTCATCTAGAATGATGGGGTTTGCATCAACCAAACCAGAAATTGTGGGGTTTACTTCATTCAAATGATTATTCTGAGCCTGCGTAATGGTAATGAGATTACTAGCATGACCAACAGAGCTATGCATCAGATCTTTTTCAAAAGAAGGATTCATAGTAGTATCATTAGAATTATGAGTATTGCTATTTAGATTAGTGTTTGTATCAACCAAACCAGAAACTGTGGGGTTTACCTTATTCGAATGATTCTCCTGTACCTGCATAATATTAGTTAATTTACCAGAGATAATAATAGGATTTGTATTATGCAAATCCTGAGAGGGCTGTTTGTCAAAGCCAATTTGTTTTCCCGTTTCAACAGGCTTCACAGTTCCAGCTTTTTTTGGAGTCCATCGAGAGGTCGTTGGCTGCAAAACTTGTGCACTAGGTTGATCACGAACCAAAACAGAAGGATTTTTAATCTTACAATTGATCTCCATATGGCCTTGACGAAGGCAATGGCCACAATACTTAGGCAAATTCTCAGCCTCTAGAGGCTGCCAGAAACTTGGATAAACATCAGCACAATCAATCCAAATTCTACTTGGAATAGGTTTCATAAGATCGATTTCCATACATACTCGTGCAACACTAGGTCTGGAGAGATTCGTGGTGGGTTGGTCAAGCATAAGAGGTCTTCCAAATAATGAAGCAATAGAGAATAGAGCTGTTTTATTAAAAAGATGAATGGGAAGTCCAGGGAGAGAAATCCATACCGGGACAATTGAACTTTCGACATCTGGACGAAAATCTGGAGTCCATTTGAATACACGCATAGGGTAGCGACCAAGATACCATTGGTCCTTAATCCATAGTCGTTGATAATCGTCATCGTGATTGACTTGAATCAGAACATGTTTCGCGTCTAGATGGCCAATCGTAAAAGCTGTCTTAAGGCCAAAAGTTTGAAAGTGTTTGCGTGTGTCCTCCATTGATGGTCTACCATGAGAGAATTTCCCTATCAAGGCATGATGAAAGGGCTTCGCAAGGAGAGCAATGGTGTCGGGAGAAAGTTTGAGTGCGGGTTCACCTTTGTAAGTTGAAGGAGGAATAAGAGAAGAAAGTGTGTTCGTGTTAGACGTGTTAGACGTGGAAGAAGATACCACAGCAGCAAAAGATTTATGAAAAGTAGAAGAGGAAGGATCAGGAGGGGCTGGAAGATCCTGCGGTGGTGGCTGAGCAGTCATAGCTGCCGCCATGCAAACCTTAGGGCGCGACGCAAACCCTAGGCCGAGAGAGAGAGAGAATTTTTAGAGAGAGAATTTTTTTAGAGAGAGAATTTTGTAGTGAAGAACCATGATCTAAGATCAATAGTGTGAAGATCCAAACTTGTGGAGGCATGGTGAAATCAATGAGAATGATCGTTCTATGAAGATTGGAGGGGTGCAGCCCCTTGCTTATGTATGGCAAGTTAAACGTGTGACGATATATTATTGTATGATGGTCGGAGGGATACAACCCTAAGCTTGTGTCTTATGATAAGATGAACTCATGATGATTATGAAGGTCAGAGGGGTGCAGCCCCTTGCTTGTGTATGACAAGTCAAACATGTGATAAAATCCCAAACTCAGAGATCAAGTGGGTGTAGCCCCATCTTTATGCCCTTTGTAGGATTAGTGTTTAAAGATCATGTCTTCAAAGATTAAATGGGTGCAGGCCCATGCTCGTGTCTTTCACAAGATAAACAAGTTATGTCGTCGGTGAAAAAGATCTCGAATCTGAAGATCAAAAAGGGTGCAACCCCCTCGCTGGCCCTTTGGTAGGATAAAATAATAATCTTTGATCAAGTGGTTGAAGCCCCAGTAGACTCGATTGAGAAGTTGTGATGGTGACTTGAGTTTGTTGTTTGGTGTGAAGACTCAAATATGGTATGGTGAGATTGAAAAATATGCCCTGGGGTGACTCGATTGAGGAGTTTAGGTGAGATGGATAACAAAAAGTCCCAGGGAGAGTCAATGAAAGAAAGGACAGAAAGAGTATGCTCAAAGAAATAAAGAGACAACTCCAAGAGGACTCGAGAACCTGAGTTCACTATACCGCTAAACATCCCTTGATTGGTGGGTTATGGACCCTCCTTGGGATTTATCTGTATTTTAATGTATTTTATGTGTATAGCTGGCAATCAGCCTAACTCAGATCATGTTATAACCGATTGAAACAAAGTTGTTGATGGCAACTGGGCCTAGGTGGAATGGTCAAGTGTTTAGGTTTGGATGTGAGATTGGCTTTTTGGCTGTGGGCTTGACTTTTATGGTTGACTAGCCGTTTGGTTTTGCTCAAAAAAGAGGCTCCAATTATGTTTATGAGAGAGGGAGAGAGATATAGAAAAAGATTGATTGAGGGAGATAAATAAAATTTCTCACGAGCGGCTCCTCATTTTTTTCTTCGCATAGGCTGCCCTTCGGGATTCAGCCTAAGGAGCTCTCTCGACTTTTGTTATTGAGCATATATAAGAGAACGAAGAAGGATGAAAGAAAGTTATCTCTCTCATTGTGGAGCGAGTGAATGATCACTCTTGGTCAATATTTGGATGGAGCAGCCCCTGCTTTGGAGGGCGCAAACTCAAGAAGATGACCTTTTGAGCAAACGAGGGTTGGAAGGGTGTTTTGGTGTTGGCAAGGCCTGTGTATGGTAAATGGGTGTGGCCTTTGAGCAAGGCTTGGGACTTGGATGGGTTTAAATGTGAGGTTTATGTGAGTGGTGACAGCCCAGTGTCCCGGTAGCAGCATAATCGCAATGGGTCGAAGACGGTCTTTGTCAAGACACTTGACTCACTCTGTGTATATTTATGTGTTTAAATGTTTGCGGGCCTATGACTTCGAAATGATTCATCATTGACTCGTGTAAAGTTATCATGTTTCTGAGTGAGTCAATTCTTCATTTGGGAAGACTCGACATCCAAAGGATATTCAGCGTTAAGCTAGACTCAAGGGTCACGAAATCACACAAGGATTCAACCTAGACTCGATATCTGAGACAGACTCGAAAAAAGGTTTAATTTTAGAGACTAAATTGACTTGAGAACAAAAGATTATACTCCCTCCGTCCCTAAATTATTGTCTTCCTTTCCTTTTTTTTCTTAATCCGTGTGCCGGGTTAAACCAGACAATAATTAAGGGACGGAGGGAGTATAAAAGACATGTGAGCATACTTCACAAGAAATATTGACATTATAGGCAAAAAGGGATATGTTCTTGGGGGTCTGTCACTCCCAACCATTGTTCACTGATTCCTGGGATCTCAGTCATCACTTTCAAAAAAGGATTCTTGAATTCAGACTTGGATGCTGCACTAGTCAAGCGGTCAAACTTTGAAAAGGGTTTGGCTGGAGATGGATCAGGGATCAAGATTGATGATGGTGATGTAAAGGAAACATCTTTTCATGTTCATGTTATGAGAAGTAGAGTACACACATCCACCCTAATTTGGTTGGACAAGCAAAGCTTTGATTTGACTCTTTTTTGTGTAAGTCATAGAGTAGTGGATTCTCTCGCCAAAGTATTGGACCTTTATATTCCATCTGTATTTCGACTTCCTAAGATTGGACAAATCTCAGGCGAAGGGCCTATACTCTCTTTAGGATCCACCACCCGAATGTTCTAGGCATAGTCATCAACTTCTTTTTCAATCCCAGTGCATAAGGATTTTTTGTCGACCAATCAATCACGATAATTCTCTTTTGGGAGAGTATGAATCTTTTTTTATTTGATTTCTTTGGTGTTTATTTCTCCTTTTTGCTGTTATCAAATAGACTCTTTTGTCGATCGACGACTCTTTTTTTTTTTTCTTTTTTTTTATTTGATTTCTTTTTGTCTTTATGCACAGGATTGACAAAGCATGTTGGTGACAATAAAAACCAATCGGTCTTTGAAGTGTCCTAGAAATCTATATGCATTTAGCGTGGCTATGCAAGGCTAAGATGGCTTACTTCCCGGGGGATGATCAGTGATAACGCGGAAAGGGATAGTGTCGGCTGGAGGAATGCTGGGCACATGACTTACACAGTTTCACTCCAACATGGCTATACCAGGGTTTGAAGCTTGTTAACAATTCGGAATAAATGAGTGTGCATGTGTGCACCATAACTAAGAACTCTTTTTACATTTATATGTAATGAAAAAGTGAAACAAATATATACAATTAAAATAATTAATGTCCATTTTTTCTGATTCATGTGATGTGGGTTTCGTTTGTTAGCAGTTGTATGAAAATTGCGAGGAAAGAAACACAACCACAACTCGAGGGTTTGGAGCCCCGAGAAAAGTACAAACCAATAAATGAAAGAATTTAAAGCGGTAAAGATTACCGAGATTAAAAGAGAATGAAAACTGCAAAGATTTTATGAAACTTTTTTTTTCTCAATTTTCTTGAAAACATAACCACACCCGAAGGATGCATACGTCCCTCAAAACGAGGCTCAGGTCACGTAGTTCAACTCTATAAAAGCTGATAATTTTTCTTTTTTCGTTGTTTCTTGATAGACTAACATGAATTGTGAAGAATATCTTTTGAAAACATGTTTTTTCAATTTTGAAAAGAAAAAAAAATTTGTTAGCAATTTAAGGAAAGTGACAAAAGGTGGGACTTAAGGCCTGAGAGTACAAAGAATGAATAAATAAATAAAATAAGTATTATAAATAATAAATTTTGGCAACATCGCCCGAATAAATAAATATATTTGTACCATTTAACATGTTAGTACAAGCAGTATATACACGTAACAAATAAAAAAAATATTTAACATGTTAAATAAAATAAAATAAAAAATGTAACATTTAACATGTTAGTAAAATAAAGACATGCTATAAAATATAAACACACAACACTTATATGTCAATGAAATAAAAAGAAAATAAAATAAACACATAACACTTTAATCATGCTATGAAAGAAAAATGCAATCAAACATGTAACATTTAAATATGTCACAAACATAAAATAAACATGTTATAAAAATAAAACAAAAGAGCATGCAAAGCATAAATGTATGAGTCTAGCCCACTTTTTTTTCTTTTCAAAAAAAGAACAAAATCATCCCCAGCAGAGTCACCACTGTGAGCATCCCAATTCGCAAATCGTGTTGGGCCTTTCGCTTTGGACTCCCAAAAAAATGTAATAAATGCGTACAACGCATTTATATTAAAAATACAGAGTCGCCACCCTCATTTATAAAGAAAAGGAGAGAAAAATTTAGATTGTGGGTTCGGAGGCTAAGTTACGAGTTGGGAAGGTTTTACGCACCTAACTCGCCCTTTCGGTCTCTATGATAGCATGCTCAAGTTTATATGCTACAGGTTTGTTATTCTATGTGACTGAAGAAAAACATATCATAGAGATTTTTATCTGCGTTTACGTTATAAAATGTATATGAGAGAGAGAGAGAGAGGGAGATTACTCTCATGCCCAAGCAAGAGGAAGCTTCCTCCTGCAGCTTGGTGGCCAAGTTTGGCAAAAAAAGTCTTCATTTTCGGCCATGGCAGACTGCAGGCTTGACTTCCAAGGCTGTCAAGTTTGGTGCGCGGTGCACCTGGCATGGTGTGCGTGCACCAGACAAGTTTTTATCTTTTACAGCTTGCACTCTGCCCCCTTGAATTTTATATCTTCAATTTTGACCCTTTATGTTGATTTAACTGAAGTTGTCATGTTTGTTGGACGTCGTTAGTCCTGTTGGATGTATTGTTTCCTGAAATGATCATGAAAACATGTGTTAGTCAATTTATAAATATACAATTATTTATAGGACAATTCGTATAATATAGGTGTACGAATTCTAGGTGTCTACAACTTGTAATAGCATGCTTATAGATATTATATTAAGCAAACATGACTTAGTTTGGACTTACAAAAATAGCCAATGTATTCAGATTACAAAGTGTTTACATAATAAGTAAATCAAACACAACACACTTGTAATAAGGCTGAGTTTAAAGACAGACAAGTATAAGCAGTTATAGAAGTATGTCTTTAAACCAGAGGTTTAAATTTCATACACACAGAATAAGCAATTAATCAAAAAGCATGAAATAGACAAGTTCAAAATAAAACCACTGTATTTCAAACGAGAAGTTTAAATATTACAGGGTTTGTTCAAAAGAGTAAGAGTAGCTACTTAAGACAAGAATAGATATACCAGTATAGAGTTCAAGCTTGTCCTTGATCCTTAGCAGTAGCAGCAGCTTCCAGTTTAGCTATTTTGGCTTTGGCTGTTTCTAACTTTTGCTTGATTTCTGCATTTTTCTGACGGAGGAGGATATTCTTCTCATGCGTCCGATTGAATTTGTCGCTGATACATAGCTTTATCTCCTCCATCATGGACACAAGCCTTTGCTCCATGGTTGCAAATTTATTATCATATAATCTTAGTTGTCTGCTAAAAGAAGCATTGGCCAAGCGCACAGAAAAGAGAGACTTGCGCGAGAACCTAGAAGATACGCGATGAGTCATTTTTAATTTCTTGATCCCAGCAGCAATTATATCACCTGCAACTTTCATTATCCTTGAAAGCTCGTTCACCTTGGCATTTAGGTTGGCTGAAGAAGCAGAGGCATCATTTGTTGCGGCATTGAGATGGTTGACCAAAAAAATTTGAATGGTACTAACAGTCATTAGACAAGCAGTCGCAACATGCTTGGCCTCTCGAGATGTCTGTACCACTTTGGCTATGTATTCAACCGTGACATCCCTGGTGTGATCCTGCTTTACACACAGGTGTTGCACCTTTCCCTCTAGTAGGCCTATGTCATGGCCGATGTTAGCCAGGACGAAATCCAAGCCGTCAAGATTGTGAGCAGGAGCTTTATTTTGGAGGCAGTCGGCTGGAGTACGCAGAGGCACATAGAGGTTGAGGTAGACATTGGAGATTTTACGGGGCATCTTCACGGGAAACTGTAGGTGGAAGAGATGGGGAACACTCCTTTGGACCATAAGGGAGTGGAAGGGATCAGCCATGAGAAAGCTAGGGTAAAGATAAAAGAAATTGAAGATTGCTTGGTTGAAGTTAATGAAACGGTATGGGATCAGCTGATCTTCAGCAGCCACAGCCTCATCAGCTTCCTCTATCAAGGCTAAGGCAACATCATCAATGATTCTAGAGAGGAATTCATCAATGGCCTCTTTTTGTTCCTTGACAGGGAAAGAGTCAAAAGTAACTGAAGGAGGAGGAGAAGAAGTGCATGGGGTGATGGAAGAGACAATATCTATTATAAGGTCTGGGAGAAAGGTTGAGGGGGAATGTGGAGAAGTGGGAGGGGTTTCGGCTGGTAAAGTAGGATGGCTTGGAGAAGAGGGTTTGGCTAGAGAAGGCGTCTTGGCTAGGGAGAAGGGTTGGGCTAGGGTAAAGGATGGATTGGCTAGTTGGATGGAAAAGGATGAGAGTAGTAGAAATGAAGATGGGGGTACTGGAGAAGAGGTAGGAAGATGGGGGTACTGGAGAAGAGGCAGGAAGATGGGGGTACTGGAGAAGAGGTAGGAAGATGGGGGTACTAGAGAAGAGGTAGGAAGATGAGGGTACTGGAGAAGATGGGGGATATGTCGGATTGGGTAGGAGGAGTGAAGTTGTTGTCCCTATGGATCTGGTACCACTAGGATAATTAGATCTTGGACATGGCTGTTATGCATGAAGAACTGCTGGTTCCATGCAGCAGAAAGGTGGTTATAAAACTTTCCCCACTTTATGAATATTTCCCCAATAGTCATAGGTTGGCAGGGAAGGCGTTTGGGATGGTTTAGGGGTAGGGTCAGAATCGACTAGGTTGGGAGTAGGTTGGCTGCCCCTAAAGAACAAATGTTCTTGGACATTGGGGTGGAGGTGGTCATAAGGGTTGAGTTTTATTTTTTTTTGGCTTGGGTTGGGAGGTGGGAGTGGTTGGCTGTCTTTTGGTTCGAACAAGAGTTTGACTCTCAGTTGAAGCTTCGAGATCCTTAGGGTCGACTGGTGGAGGTGAGGGAGAAGATTGTGGCACAAACTTGGCCTTTTTGTCATTCTTCTTGAGGTGTTTTCCTTGTTTGGTTTTGGGGAAGGCAAATATGGGCATGGGGTTCGACTGGTGTAAGGACAGCTGGTGACGGAGTTGGGGTTGGAGTGGCAGTTGGTGTGGGTTTTGCTAGTGAATGAGAAGATAAGGTTGTTGGTAGAGTAGGCTTAGGAAGGCCAAAACTCTCATCAGTAGACTAAAGAGATGTTTTGATTTTGAGTTTGGCCTTGGGAATGGATTTGGTAGAGGGTTTGGATAAGTGTTTGGGAGGAAGAGAAGAAGGTTGGTTGGTAGGCTTGAGAACAGCTAGTACGAAGGTTTCAAAAACCCTCTCAGCAGCCTTTTTAGTGGCATGCTTCTTCGAGGGTTTAGGTGTAAGTCGAAGAGAAGGAGGAGGAGTTGTCTGTTTGGGCTTATTGATTTTTGGCTCGAATAGGTCATGGTCAAGAAGGGAGTAATCAAAATCCTCCGGAAGGGTAGCAGCCAATGGGGTTAAAGGGTCAGAAAATTTGGATTTACCACTGTCTGGTTGCTCCTCCTGAGCAGGTAGATCCTCAGCAGTATAGGTCATCTTCTGTTTCCCTTCTTGGCCTGAGAAGAAGGTCCAGAAGTAATGACAATAGTTCTAGTAGCAGTAGCTCTCCTTGCTGCATCTTCTTTATATCTCTTGATGTTGTTGGCAGTAAAAACATAGGTATTGTCACCTTGACCAACTCATCAGCAGCTAAGGACTCATCTATTCGTTCATAGCCATGAAGTAATGCATTAATAACCTTAACAAAGGGCCTTCTTATCCCCAAGATGTTCTGGACTTCCTGAACACTCTCGAACAGCTGAGAATAGACAATCAATTGGCCCAGCTCAGCTATTTCCTCAAAATAATGGCGCTTGTTAGCATTAGCTGATGGGATGTGAAACAATCCCTAGAACCATTCTTAAACTCGATGATCTTGTCCACCAGATGGCTTATAAGATAAGGAACTTCAGAGAATAGGTTCTTATACATTTCAGAGATGGCCTCTGGCTCAGCATCATTCCTCATCATTGTCCAGGCAGTCTTCAACTCTTTATCAGTCAACTCTAATTTGCCCTCAGTTGGCAATCCCAGGATTTCACCAACTACTTTGTAGGTGATTTTGATAAAGCTACCTCTGATGTATCCTCTGATATAACTTTTATCTATAGGTGAATCTTTGTCTTTAGAAGTCTCAGGAATAGTCATCCTGGTATAAAACTCTTCTGCCAACCTGTTACTGTAGTTCTCATCCCCAACTGAAACAAAGGGAAAAGACAACATCCATCTAGATCCTTGACCAAAGCCTCTCCAGATGAATAGGCCATAATAGAATCAACATTAATCGTAACTCCAGGGTGATACTTGTAATTTGGTAAAATAGGAATAGGCTTTAGAGCAGTCTCAGAAGCCCTAGTAGATTTGGCTGATTGTTGAGAAGCAGCACCAGCCGATGTGGTAGCAGAAGATGAAGTAGACTTGGCCTACAAAGCAATTTCACAGTTAAGAATGACTGGTATTTTCAAAATAACAGCAGTTTATAAAGAATGGGTACTGTAGAAATTAAAACCCAAATATAGTAGTAACCTTGTAATTTAAAAAGCAAAAGTTCACCAACTACAACAGTTCATATCAAGGGTTTTAGCCAAACAGAATCAACAATTTTTCAAGAAAATATAGTGTGCAAGATGTAAATACGCATAATCTGAATACTGTAAACACCATAAATTTCCCAAAATTACTAATAAACAACCATATAACAAGAAAATCAAACATCCGCAACTTTCAAATAACGTCAAATGCAACAATAGTTCATAGATTCATAGATGATAGCATATATCTGTTGCAATTGACTAAAACTTGAATTAAATGAAAGAGGATGAGAAACACTAACCATTGCAGTTTAATAGCAGAAGAAATGAAGAATCGAAAATCTTTGTAAGCTCAGAAAAGCTTGAGTACGCAACAATGGTGAGAGTTTGAAAGGGTTTTGGTGGTTTTGGAAGAGAGAGAATATTAAAAAGTAAAAAGGAATGATTGTGACTGTTTATATGACAGAGGAATGTCCGGCATTGAATGAGATTTTGAAATCCGCATTTAATAAAGGTAAAAAGTGACTCTCTATATAAAAGATACTTTGAAAAATTGATGATTTAGTCCCTACTGTTTGAAAAATTACCGATAGGGTGTAAGAGAAGGTTCGCGAATACTTACCTGAGGATTTCCTATAACACCAGCAATGTTTAACACTTGGCTAATAAGATATATAAGTAGTTCTATATATACAACAAATGTAATTCAAGATAAAAATTGACAAGTGTTAAGGATTGAAGTCAAGCATACCAAGCTCTCTTCTAAGATAGGAAAACCTGGTTGAATCAAGTGGCTTGGTGAAAATATCAGCTATTTGTTGGTCAGTAGGATTATATTGCATGCTAATATTACTTTTTTCCACATGATCCTTTAAGAAGTGATATCTTACATCAATGTGCTTTGTCTTGAAATGCATGATAGGATTTTGAGAGACTGAGATGGCTGATGTGTTGTCACACATGATTAGGTAATCAGTAGTCTTTATCGCATAGTCCACAAGTTGCTGTTTGATCCGTAGTAGTTGTGAGCAGCAGCTACCAGCAGCTATGTATTCTGCCTCAGTTGTTGAAGTTAAAATAAAAGATTTCTTTTTGCTGGCCCATGAGATCAGTCAATTCCCTAGGAATTGACAAGTCCCGCTAGTGCTTTTCCTGTCAACCTTATAAGCAGCAAAGTTAGCATTAGAATAGCCAATAAGTGTGAACGATGAGTCCCTTGGATACCAAATACCCAAGTTGACTATGTCAATGAGATATCTGATGATCAGATGAGACTCCTTCGAATCAGCTTGAAATCTAGCACAAACACAAACAGCAAATATAATATCAGGTCTACTAGCTGTTAAGTAAAGAAGTGATCCAATTATGCCTCTATACAGAGTCATGTCCACTTTCTTGCCCTTCTCATCTTTGTCAAGATGATAGTTAGTAGCCATTGGAGTACTGAAGTTGTTTGCATTCTCAAGACCAAATTTCTTAATAAGATCCTTGGCATATTTGGCTTGGCTGGTGAAGATACCAGTTGAGCTTTGTTGTATTTTCAATCCTAGAAAGAATGTGAGTTCTCCCATCATGCTCATCTCGAATTTACTCTGCATAAGCTTTTCAAATCTTTTACACATGTTTTCATTAGTAGAGCCAAATATAATATCATCAACATAAATTTGAACTAATAAAGTGTTAGGTCCGAGGGTTGCTCAGTGTATAGGCTAGAGGGGGGGGGTGAAAAGTAGATGAAATGATTACTACACATAGATCATCTTCCTCATCTTGAATGATTAGTGAAGATAGAGTGATCGGACATCTTAGATCGCAGATGTAGATCATGGACATCTAGGATCGCAGATATGAAATATGCGGTTGGAAGATGTATGTTGAACTTAGGCGATGGAAATGAGTTTGAGCGGCGGAAGAATAAACAACATAAGTTTAACAATTTAGATTAAAGTAACTGTAAAGATTTGATCCGAAAGAGAGCTTGACAGTTGACTATAATCAGTATTAGATGCATCATTTACTTTCCTTAAACAGTTGCACATGATAAAGCAAATTATACACGAAAGAGAAATCAAGGCTGAATGTAACAATTATATATTTTATATTAAAATTCAGAGAGGTTTGCTCAAAGGCAAACATGCTTAGTACATCAACCTAGAATCTCTAACCTAGCAATCTTTAGGGGAAGAAGGAAAGTGAAATGGAATACCCGAAGACTCATGTAAGAACTCTAATCCTAGCAGTTCCTAACAACCTTGGAGGTTAGGGAAGGAAAGTGCTAGTGTTAGAGTGATGTGAGAAGAGAATATTAGGAGTTGTTCAAATAGTATATATTTGAACAACGAGTGCTAAGCACTCGACCCACAATGATGACACCTTATTGCACAATCGGCACGACTTATAATGTAGTATAAGTGCCGATATGAATGCAATCTGGACATGTAAGTTCGGCTCTTCATCGGACATCTTCAAGCTTGGTCGGCTTCAACGATCGTAAGATACTTGGTCTCTTTATTGAATGATGGAGTTGAGGCTACGAAGAGACGAGTTCTTCGAAGGAAGAAGAACTCAAATCAACAACAAGGTTGTTGATCAAGCGAGCTTCTCGGCTTTTGGATTTTCTTCTCTCTCTCTCACAAAGTGTTTGTTCTTACACTTGTGATTTCTCACTCGAAGGAGTGGTTCGGATTGAAGAAATGAAGATCAATACCACAACCTTTCTCAAGCATAAGCATACACAATTTGTGTGTTAGAGTGCTTGTGCTCTCTCTCTTGTTTTCTTGTGCTCGCTCTTTAGAAATGAGGATGAGAGTCTTCTTATATAGCTGGAGAAGAAGAGGTGACCGTTGGTGTATTGAATAGGTTTATGCCCGTTGGTGATCTGAATCTCGTGATGTAGGCGAGTACATCTTTGGATTTGTTGGGCAAAGACCTTCGATTAGGTTTGAATCTTGAAGATGATGCGGGACACAGTGGACATAGTTGGACGTGTCGAGCTTAGCTGGATGCGGTGATTGATGTGGACGTTTCATTGCTTTGGCGTAGTGCGGCGTCACGTGCTTGGCCTTTTAAAATGAAGCTTTGAAGACCGCGAACACTGTTCGAAGAGGAAATGTCTATTGGATAAACGTGAAGGTGCGGACATCGATGCGTATCTTGGATTTGTCGACAGATCTTGTAACGGATCTATTTTGTCTTGAAGTGCATTGAGTAACGACCGATGTATCTCGTGATCTTACGGTTTCTCGGCGGTTGTTTTGATGAGGATTTGGCGATTCTGAGATCTGCCATTATAGAACTGTTGGTGTAGAAACCGCTGATGGTCACGATGTTCCTCTTGAATAAATAGCTTCTCTGCAGTTGTTCTGATGAAGTGCTTTGGCGGATACTAGAGTCTGCCGATATAGAACTGCTGATGTAGAGATGGCTATTTAGGCGATCATATGAAGGAAATGTCGCTAGTGAGACATCTGCCGATAGTCACGTCAGCGGCAAATTGAAGAGCTTGATTCATATGAAGGTTTGTCATCATTCGGTAGGACAAAGACTCGGATATGTACAAAGACTTCCTAGTCTAATGACCTATGCATTGTTTCAACAAGTGCCACACTAACCTGCAGCAGCCCTTTTAGCCACTTGTGAAACATGCGTTGTAATGGGAACAAGCAAATCACCGTGTTGGAATATGCATACATATATATCGGTGATTTACGGGCATATTCCTAACAATCTCCTCCTATTTGCTTGGGACCATTACTACAATTGACTTATACATATAGCTCTATAAAGCGGTTGTTCAATCCTTAGTAATAACATGCCACTACGAATATTCGGTTTATATCAAGACATGCCCTAGGTTGAACTTACAAGCGATAGCGTATGTATAGTCACCTATTGCTAAGTATTTGAGACTCAATAAATGGAAGAACAAATACGAAGCAATAACTGAAATGTTTATTAGGCAAATGATAATATTGCCTTAAGAGTGTGTTTCTTGCATCGGATGATCTGAAGAATGTTGCTCAAGCAAGAAGTAGAAAGTATAAGTGACTTAATCGAATTGATTAAGCATCTTCATCTAGTCAGCATATTATAATAGTCATATAGTGTTAAGCCGTATGGGTAGATACTATCTTACAACGATCCTACAAGTTGTCTACCTCTCCTTCTTAATAATTGTTTATCTCTCCTCCTTAATGAATATTGTTCTTAATAGTTTTAATCCTACTATAATTTCTTAAGGCGACTTCCTTTATAATTACTTGAGGCCATTACTTCTTCACGGTCTCTCCTCCTGAAAGGTTCATTGATTACTTGCAATTTTCACACTTAATATTTGTTTATCTCTCCTCCTTAATATTTCACATTTGGGGGCCATTACAATCTCTCTTTCTTAATGAATAGTGTTCTGAATAGTGTCAATCTTACTATAATTATAATTACTTGGAGCCTACAATAATTTCTCTCCTCCTTACTAGTTGGGGTTAATATTACTTCACAATTTCTTGGGGCCATTACTACCAATTATTACTTCAATTTCTCCTTTCACATATTCAATTGCTTGGGGCCATTACTACTTCATAATTTCTCCTCCTTAATGGCCACAAGTTGAAGATAGATTGATAGTTATCAATTGAATTTTGGAGTATTATAACCTAAATATGAGGGAGAACATGCTTATGGTAATTCATAAGGTATGAATTTTGACAGTAGAGAGAGCATCTTTGTCGTTTGAGAAATGCCGAGGTGATTTGCGGGATGTAATTCGAAAATATAGACTTTATCGAGGAATACGGTTATTTGTCATATTTACGAGACTCTTAATGTGCAGATAGCTTATGATACACAACTTTCATGTATGAGATATACATAAAAGGATATCGAGGTTAGAAATTGTGTTTCCATTGCTTGTAAGAAGATTTTACAAGAATGTAGTGTGATACGCTTTATTTTGTGATAGGAGAGGCAAAATAGGGTAAGTTGTTTAATTAGTGAAACCAATTGGTGAGTAGTAAAGCATTCAAAATGATTTCCTCTTTAAGGTATATCAAGTCAAAACAAGCAAGTATGGTGAGTCTTATGTTGATTGTTGTTGGATGTATGAGATATACATCTAAAACATGAGATGTAAGGTGCCTACGAAGTATAGATGAAGTTCATCAAGACAGTAAGCTGCAGGCATGAGCGAGTATGTACCAGACAAATTTTTAATTTTTAACGAAAAGAAAATGTCAAATAACGACAGACGTACACAAGACTAAACACATTACATATTTATCATTGATATAGCAAAAGAAAGTTAGATTTATAAAACAGAGACCTAGCTAGTCATCCTAATGAAGTAGAGTTAGAGGATGAAGGTCTGCGATTCTAATCGAAAGGAACATTGACCGGATTTGAAGCGAATTGGCGTTCTTGGTGAAGCTCCTCCCGAGATGAGGGTTGCTCGAGGTGAGCATTTGAGGCGATGGGAGCGGTGCGTAGTAGCGGTATTGTCTCTTGTGGGAGTCCAAGGGATGAAATTGGATACACTGTTCTGGGGTCTCGAAGACGATTCCTTACACGACGAGAGATTTGACGAGGTCGTTGAATCAGGTGGAGGAGGAGTGGCAAGAAGGACCATCATTCGATGACGCCATTCGGTGTGGGAGATGGGTCGATGAGGAGGACTAGGCAGATTTGGTGAACACATGATGCAACCGACTCTATTTGTGGAGAGATTTTTGAGGAACGAGAAGTCGGTTTGTTGTTTTGGAAGCGATACCAATTTTATACAACTTTGAGAAGATGAAAGGGTTTCTTGATTAGAGGAATGGGAAAAGACATTTTGGGGGCTTAAAGAAGTGAGTGCATTTAATGACGGTAATGATAGTCGATTTTGGATTATGTCATCATGCTTAGTGTAATAATGGCTAGTGCATAGGCGATCTAGAAGATATTTATATTAATTTCAAACAAGAAGTTTAAAATTAATTTGAGACCGATTAATTTGATTGCCTTTATTGTGATATTAATGGGTACAATGCTTCGGGGATAATATAAGTCGTTATTTTACTTCAAGCGAGTTGTTTGAGTAAATTAATCAACAATAGAACAGCATTGGTTGTTTAAGAATGAATTGGGGACGAATAACTTGTCCAAGCCATATGGCACGGTTGTACATGACACATATGTGGAGGTTTTAGACGAATGTGTCTTAAGATTGTCGATATCAATCTTGAAGTTTGATACCAATTTTGGGAGATTTGAAGTCTTTTAATGAATGAAGACACTATCGGCGGGTTGTATTAGGTATTTGCTAAAGTGGGAGCTGCGATATCAATTGTTATGTCTATCATTGGTAGTGTGATTAATATCGGCTAAGGTAAGGACAGGTGATATAATTGAATAGACTCTATTTATAATGGACATCAATCTATTTAAGATTAATAAAGCTTAGTAAGAATATTAAATAGATCAAGTGAGATGTTACATGTGTACGAAGTGATGTCCGTTCTTCTTTCTAATCGAGATCTAGGCATTCTATGGCAAGGGAAGAGATCGCAGACTAGACTTGTTCGAAGAGAGTGAGACGTAGCCTATATGAAACGGGGTCATATCGGTGTTCACTCTGAGGAAAGACATAATATTTGAAAATATTAGTCTTCCCAAGATTTCTTGAATGTCGACTATCTTGAGGATAGGTCGAGTTACTAGAGATTTTAACTACATCCTTTTTAACAAAGAATCACATGATAAGGTGTAGCGAGTGTTTTGGAATTCAATCGTATACCAATTAGCTGTTTGAGCCATTATAATGGAGACAACTAATCAAGCCTTTATAACTTCAATCTCATAGGGTATACAAGATTTGGTAGTTGTCATTACTAAGAACACAAAGTCTTTGTTGGATTGTCTTGAAAGGTTCAATTTAGCGACATTGTTGTTCAAAGTAGATTTACTAACAATCTTGACCTTTTAATCATGAAGAATAGAGATTGAGTAATAGCAGATTCATCGATAGATTGACATGAAGATCATGAATACTGATCTGCCTATTTGTTAAGAGACTATAGATTCAGCGAGAACTTGAATTTAATCATTGTGAAAAGATTAGATTCGAAAGGCAATTATCATGGTGTCTAAGGATGAGAGTTAAGCGGTAGTAGAAGACCATAACTTGATTTAGCGATTGTTCAAGAAAGGTTTGCGATGGGATGTCGGCGAGTTTGTGTCTCGGTAGAGTGACCATTTCATTAAGAGCAATTCTTTTAATCACCGAATAAAATGGAGATAATCAAAGAATGATAGGTTTGATCAACACACTTTAACACATTAGTTCATGCTATCAAAGGAATGCGAGACAAGTAGATGAGCATGAGAAAAGTTGCGAACTTGTATTCAATGATCCAAGTAGTTTTACACGGTATGATGCAAGGATCGGTGATTACAAGAACAATACAACTGGATTTTTGGAACGCCGATTACATGAGAAAGATACAATGATTCAATTTACGAAAGAAATACATGTTACAAATTTGTGTCCTATAGATCCTAATCCTAGACATTAGATTGGGAGTCATTGGTCAAGGATTTAGAAGGAGTTGGATGATAAGAAGATGGCCGTGTTCCCTTTTTGATCTCCTCCAACTCTCGGGGAGGAGAACATCTTCACTTCTTCGGGTCATTATGAGAGCACCGAAGGGTGATGGCCACCGAGGATGTCTTGTTTGACCATGAATCCCCTTTGATAGACGAGGGATTGGTGGTGACTATTAGCGATTCGTCATCCTCATCAATTCCATATTAGCTACTTAATTCAGCGCTGAATCATCGCTCGGCCATCTTTGAGGTGATGGTCGGCATACCTACATATAACCGAAGACTTGTTGCACATGGCAATATGTTAAATGTTTTCCAAACATTTGACATTTCTTTTCAGGGTCTTTTACGTGAAGTTCAAGTATGCAAGAGACTTCCAAAAGTGGAATGAGTATGTGCTAATTGATTTTCCCGATGATTCATCGTAGACATTTTAGAGTATCAATGAGATTGATAGCTAAAAGAGAATGAAATCACTCTTCGGCATTAATTGATGGTTTTCTATCTTACTTTTAAAACTAATTGACTAAAAGAGTTCTTAAGTGTTCGACAATCATGTTTGCGGCATATGAATTATGCTTGACGGCAAACTTCTATGATTATCGGACGAGACAAAAGAAGTTCTTTTTATCAATTGTTTTCTCAACAAGACTGTGGAACCATAATTAATGATTTCGTACACAGACTTGATGCAATTTCTCTCATATTTGTAAACGTGTATTGAAAAAGATTTTGAGAAATAATTTTCACGGTTTATGAATGATTTTGGAAATTCATTATTGAGAGAAATTTAGATCAGCTCTTGTGAAGTAACAGAAATAAAATCGAAACAACATTGAATGAATATGAAGGAATCATACCTGTTGTTAAGGAATTGTCTTGATCCAATCTTAGGACTTGGATTTTGCAACATTTGTGAGATTTTGAATCATCGATTTGTAACTAGTGTAATCTATACGCGGTTTGTGAGTTTTGACATGGTAGAGATTGGAATGAAGAAGGAGCTCTACTTATACTCACGGAGGTTAGGCGAAGGATACTCAATAATGAAGCATTACTTTTGTGTTGTCCTTCGATCACGCCATGGCGAGGGATAGGTGTGAAGTCTAGATATTTTCAAGATTCTTGGTAAGGATTGATGTTGGTGACTTGTCGTTTTCCAAGATTTTGAAAATAGTCTTAACTTTAATCGAAGCGATCAAACTTCGAAAAGTGTGCCTCCACCTTTAATAGACTTGAGAGAGTAGGTCTTTAAAGGATTTTACTTCTATAAGTCAGCACATAAAGCGAGCTTATGAAGTGTTGGTTGGCGATGTGGAAATTCACCAACTACGGGGTTTTCGAAAAACACTTGAAATCGGTGATAGAAAAGTCTTGATTTGTTTTTGAAAAATCATTTGCATAAAACAAATCATACAATCAATGTATATTAATGAAAGTGCGGTATGACAGTTATTATGCATTATTGTCGATGATATGTATAAGCATATTAGTTCGAGACATGAGCACAGTCATTGGAAAGCAAATAGCTAACTTTGTTATGTATAGGCATGAGAGAGGTCTTTATCAACTCCTTTGGACTTATCGCAGATTTTTCACTTCATTGTTGTAAAGTCCAGCGGTGAAGATTTTGACCTTGAGTGAGTGAAGGACATGAGTGAGTTCTCATGAGTGATCGCGATCCTTCATGAATCGCGGCCATGTTACTATCTGCCGATGGAGAGAGATGTTGCATGATTGACCTTTTCGTCATATGAGTTCCCCCAAAGTACTCATAGAGAAAATTAGCAACATTTATGAGCTAAAGATAGCTCTAGTAATCCAATAATACAAATGAGACTTAATAAGCATGACAAAAGAATAATTATTCAAAATACGGCTTATAAGTGTAACCCATAGTGTTAAGAAATTTGGAGTGGGGTTACTTCCTCATTAGACTCTTTGAACGCGTCGCTCATAGTCGTTGAAGCACCATTTCTAATACCGAGCATAGGTTCCTTGAGTGTATTCTTGCTCGGTGAGGCTTTACATTGAAGAAAGACAAACTCATCATTGATGTCCTTAGGCCAAGATCTTACAATCACGGTAATTTTGAAGATGACATATTTTTGATTTCCTTTGAATTTTCTTTGAAACTCTTCTTATTTCCTCTGCTCTAAACTTTTATAAAAAGTTTTCTTGAGAAGGTGTTGGATTGGAACAATCGTTAGCCTTATGTCAAGAGAGCATGTTTTTGGAAGGGATTCTAAGTAATTCATCCATCAAATATGAGTTTAACCCATTTGCCAAAGAAGATACCAAGATTTGAGAACAGACTTATGAAACATGCATAATCCTTAGCAAATCAACTTCCACTATAATACTTATCTTCACAATATCAATGTAATTCGATATATGATAAATTTTCTTATAGTGAACACATTGTCATCATAATACTCTTTCTCACATATTTTTGAAAACAAAATTTATTTTGATTTGAAGATGGTTTTCAAAAGGCTTTCGGGATTCTCCGTCAAAAGGTTTTTGTGGATAAAAGATTTTGAAAAGACTCCTTTTGACTATGCATCTAATCGAGCGGCGGATCTAAACTCTCGGGTTATTAAGCCGAAATAAGGTTTGAGTGCGGCTCGATACCAATTGTTAGGTCCGAGGGTTGCTCGGTGTATAGGCTAGAGGGGGTGAATAGCCTATACTTGGTGTAATAAAAATTTCATCCAAATTTTACATTTAGATTGAAAAGTAGATGAAATGATTACTACACATAGATCATCTTCCTCATCTTGAATGATTAGTCGAAGATAGAGTGATCGGACATCTTAGATCGCAGATGTAGATCATGGACATCTAGGATCAGATATGAAATATGCGGTTGGAAGATGTATGTTGAACTTAGCGATGGAAATGAGTTTGAGCAGCGGAAGAATAAACAACATAAGTTTAACAATTTAGATTAAAGTAATAAAGATTTGATCTGAAAGAGAGCTTGACAGTTGACTATAATCTGTATTAGATGCATCATTTACTTTCCTTAAACAGATTGCACATGATAAAGCAAATTATACACGAAAGAGAAATCAAGGCTGAATGTAACAATTATATATTTTATATTAAAATTCAGCAGAGGTTTGCTCAAAGGCAAACATGCTTAGTACATCAACCTAGAATCTCTAACCTAGCAATCTTTAGGGAAGAAGGAAAGTGAAATGGAATACCCGAAGACTCATGTAAGAACTCTAATCCTAGCAGTTCTAACAACCTTGGAGGTTAGGGAAGGAAAGTGCTAGTGTTAGAGTGATGTGAGAAGAGAATATTAGGAGTTGTTCAAATAGTATATATTTGAACAACCGAGTGCTAAGCACTCGACCCACAATGATGACACCTTATTGCACAATCGGCACGACTTATAATGTAGTATAAGTCGCCGATATGAATGCAATCTGGACATGTAAGTTCGGCTCTTCATCGGACATCTTCAAGCTTGGTCGCTTCAACGATCGTAAGATACTTGGTCTCTTTATTGAATGATGGAGTTGAGGCTATCGAAGAGACCGAGTTCTTCGAAGGAAGAAGAACTCAAATCAACAACAAGGTTGTTGATCAAGCGAGCTTCTCGGCTTTTGGATTTTCTTCTCTCTCTCTCACAAAGTGTTTGTTCTTACACTTGTGATTTCTCACTCGAAGGAGTGGTTCGGATTGAAGAAATGAAGATCAATACCACAACCTTTCTCAAGCATAAGCATACACAATTTGTGTGTTAGAGTGCTTGTGCTCTCTCTCTTGTTTTCTTGTGCTCGCTCTTTAGAAATGAGGATGAGAGTCTTCTTATATAGCCGGAGAAGAAGAGGTGACCGTTGGTGTATTGAATAGGTTTATGCCCGTTGGTGATCGAATCTCGTGATGTGGCGAGTACATCTTTGGATTTGTTGGGCAAAGACCTTCGCTTAGGTTTGAATCTTGAAGATGATCCGGGACACAGTGGACATAGTTGGACGTGTCGAGCTTAGCCTGGATGCGGTGATTGATGTGGACGTTTCATTGCTTTGATCGTAGTGCGGCGTCCGTGCTTGGCCTTTTAAATGAAGCTTTGAAGACCGCGAACACTGTTCGAAGAGGAAATGTCTATTGGATAAACGTGAAGGTGCGGACATCGATGCGTATCTTGGATTTGTCGACAGATCTTGTAACGGATCTATTTTGTCTTGAAGTGCATTGAGTAACGACCGATGTATCTCGTGATCTTACGGTTTCTCGGCGGTTGTTTTGATGAGGATTTGGCCGATTCGAGATCCGCCATTATAGAACCTCCGTGTAGAAACCGCCGATGGTCACGATGTTCCTCTTGAATAAATAGCTTCTGCGGTTGTTCGATGAAGTGCTTTGGCGGATACTAGAGTCTGCCGATATAGAACTGCGATGTAGAGATGGCTATTTAGGCGATCATAGCGAAGGGAAATGTCGCTAGTGAGACATCTGCCGATAGTCACGTCAACTGGCAAATTGAAGAGCTTGATTCATATGAAGGTTTGTCATCATTCTGGTAGGACAAAGACTCGGATATGTACAAAGACTTCCTAGTCTAATGACCTATGCATTGTTTCAACAAGCTGCCACACTAACCGGTACGCAGCCCTTTTAGCCACTTGTGAAACATGCGTTGTAATGGGAACAAGCAAATCACTGTGTTGGAATATGCATACATATATATCAGCTGATTTACAGGCATATTCCTAACATAAAGAATGACCTTTATGTTTCATAATAAAAAGAGTAGTATCGATTTGACCTCTCACAAAGCCTTAAGTAATCAAGAACTTTGAAAGGGTCTCATACCAGGCCCTTGGTTCTTGTTTGAGTCCATATAGTGCTTTCCTCAACTTGTAGACATCTTCTCTTCTGGAGTTGTCTATGAATCCTAGTGGTTGTTCCACATAAACTTCTTCTTGCAACTCACCATTCAAAAATGCACTTTTGACATCCATTTGATATATCTTGAAGTCTTTAAAAGATGCATAAGCAAGGAAGAGTTTGATAGCTTCCAATCTTGTAACAAGAGCAAATGTATCATCATAGTCAATGCCCTCCTCTTGTCTATAGCCTTGAGCTACCAGTCTTGCCTTATTCCTTGTGATGTTCCCGTTTTCATTCATCTTGTTCATGAATACACACTTGGTTCCAATAACAGTTTGTCCTTTTGGCCTAGGAACTAGTTTCCAAACTTGACATCTTTCAAATTGATTCAGGTCTTCTTGCATAGCCTCTACCCAGCTTGGATCCTCCAGAGCTTCATCTACCTTCTTGGGTTCAATATTTGAAACAAATACAGTAGAGTACATACATTCATTTCTTGAAGCTTGTCTTGTCTGAACACCAACATTAAGATCACCAATGATTTAAGTGATGGGGTGATCTTTTACTTCTCTAACTTCAGCAGGTAGGTCTTGTCTAACTGAATCAACAGTTGGTAGTTCTTGAGAATTGGAGATGTCTGGAGTTTGGTTTTCAGGATGATAGGTGATAAATATACAAAATGTCTATATTTTAGGATGTTTTTAGGCTTGTTTTCTCTTCAATAATGTGTATTTCAAAGTAAAATTAGTTGTTTTAGTTCATTTCACTACCTTTGAGCTTAATTGTGCAGACTTGGAGCATTTTGGATCAAAGTTTAAGCTTGGGTGGTGATTTAAAGCTGAAAGGAAGAGGTTCGTGCCATCGCATTGTTCGTAGCGGTGCGATTTATTTCGCAGTGGAATTTGAAGGCAGCTGTTCCAGTTGAAGGCAGTTTGGTTCGCACCCTGGCCGCGATTTCTTTCGCACCCGCGAATCGATAGATTTTGGGCAAATTTACTATTTTGCCCTATATTAGTATCAAGTGTAATTTTAGGTCTAAATTAGGAAGAAACTCTTGAGTTTCCCCCCCTTTTTCAGTTTCGTCTCCCTCTAGATTAAAAAGGGAGCGCATTCTCTCTTTAGAGACACTCTCTCGTTCTCTACAAAAAACTAGGATTTTTCATATCTTTTTCTACACAATTTTTAGGGCAAATTTTGGATTGTAAGTTGAAGATTGAAGACTTCATCATTTGGAATCATTTTGGAGACAAGTTCTTTCTCTTTCCCTCTCTTTAATTTTATTATTTTCATTTCGTTGTTTTATAATGTTTCCCATGATGTTCTTGTTGATTTCTTCAATCATGTGTGAGTAGTTTCCTATTTCTAGGATTAGGTGTAGCCCACGATGAATTTATGAATGAAGCTATGATCTTTCCGTTTACTATATGAATGTTACCCGTTTTGATTCGATTTTAGTTTTGTTAATAATTGCATGAATATGTGGAAGCGAAGAACCGAGAGGTGAAACTCCTACGTTTATGCGATAATCTCAATTACCAAAGCGAAGGACCGAAAGGTGAAGTGTAGGTAATGGAACCCTAAAATCGAACTAGAAATTCATGAGAACGACGGTTAATTGAGTTTCTAGAGGCTAATTGAATTGTAAGACATAATGGGTTTAGTTTAATTCATTGAGCGAGACATCGGATTTGAATTAAGCTAGGCACGGTTGAGAGTAGTTCGAGAGAATACAATCAACTATATTGATGCAATTCGCCTTCAAAACTTGACATTCATCGTAAAGGGAAGATCGTTGCGGAGTTTATAGATTCGTCGTTGTGGTAAACCGAAATCCTAGAAGCTTTTATTTACTGTTTTCAATCAAAAATCCAATTTTGTGTTTACTTAGTTAATTTAGTCTAATTAGTTTAATTTTAGTTCATTTCTACAAAAACCTTGAAATCAATCTGTCTAGATAATTTAAGTTGCGAATTCTTCGGTACTTGATTCAAAGTCCCTGTGGGATCGACATCCTAAATACTATACGATAAGCCGTGCGCTTGCGGTAGGATTTAGTGATTAATTTGAAAATCACACATCAATAGGTGAGTTCCAATGTTAGCTGAACTACTTCTGGAGATGATGGAACAACAACTTCTTCTTGATTGGCAGTTTCAGTGTTGGCTGAACCATTATCAGCAGATGGTAGTTCCACCATATTAATTATTGAGGGAAGGTTGTTGTGTACCTGTCTCACACTCATCAGAATCATCAGAAACCTTAGGAGCCAAATGTGGTCCAATAAAATCAAATTCATCAAAAGAGACATGTACATATTCTACAACTTTAAAGGATATTTTATCGTAAACTCTATAAGCTTTAGAAAATTTACCATATCCCAAAAATATTCCTTCATCAACTTTGGAGTCAAACTTACCTCTATGTTCTCTACCATTGTAGACAACATAACATTTGCAGCCCAAATATGGCCCAATGTTCAGTTGTTCAGTTATTTTCTAAACGAACAACCCGTAATATTGTCTTCTCACATCACTCTCATATCTAGAGTATTAGGAATTGCCAAGGTGAGAGTTCCTGTATATGTCTTCCCTTTCCCCTACCTTCCTTTCGATGAAACCCAGGAAGGTTACTAGGATAGAGAGTCTAGGTTGATGTACTATGCATGTTTACCTTTGAGTAAACCTTTAATGAATTTTAATATAAAATATACCTTTCTTGTAACGCCCGCACTAATTGCATCATTCGCATTCAATTGATTTATATGTCTCTTACATTGACATCGCCATTTCATGTGCATAAATCATTCAAATGTACTTGCAATTGAGTTTGTCGTACACTTTTCAAGTGTATGAATATGTGTTAGAAGTTTCATGGTTATTTGCATTTGATTTGATGTGCATCTAAAGCTTCATTTTATGTGGTTTGGAATGTGTTATGGTTATGTTTTAAACTTGGTTTGAGTTTGGTATCATCATTGGGTGACTTAGTAATGTTGTAGAATCACTTTGGTTTGATTTTGGAGATTTTTGGCCTAACCCAGACACTATGCAACCGCACAGGGCCAAGGCTCAACATTCTGGACTTCATGCGGCCGCATAAGGCATCCGCATGAGTCCTATACGTGCGCACAATGCTATTCGTGCCAAAACCCTAAACTTACTGGATTCTATGTGGACGCATGGCGCGCTCGCATAGAAGCTATGCGGCCGCATGGCGCGCCCGCATAGCGACGGACTCTGTTCTTTTAATTGACTTGTTGACCATCATCCAAGGGCTGAGAATTGTGTACGACCTTTGACCATCTCTCCAGCCTTAGTAAGTCACTTATACACCATGAGAGACTCACCTCATAGACCATTTTAGCATAATCAAACTTAGCAAGTTTGAGAGAAGGTGAGAAGAGTTTATGCTAGAGAAATTCTTGTAGTTTGATCAATTGAAGACCAAATCACAATCCAACACTACATTTGTGAAGCTCTTGGCTAGGAGAAGCCATTCTTAACATTGCATGTAACTTTTCTTGAGTTGAATCTTCAAGTAGTAAGCTACTATCCCTTGTTCTTCCTCAATTATGAATTGTTATTCATCTTAGACTTGTTATTTGATGAAATGTGTTAGAAATCATCAATTTTGAGTATGTTTGACTTTGTTGACCTTTTGAATTTGTGGTTGACTTTTTGAATATGTTTGGAGAGTCATGTTTACATGTTAGAAATGTGAAATATGGTTAGTAATTGTTAAGTTTACAGTATGATTAATTCGCATAAACTCGAACTCATTAGAAACCAAAAATGACTCTAACGGAGTTTGTTAGGATTTCATAATTTATGAGACCACGTGTGTGATTTGGGAATTCTTGAATGATTCGAGTGATTCGTTTGGAAATTTGATTACACCGGTTGTGTGTTTGATATTACGTAAATTGTCGTAATTTTTATAAGTTGGTTATTTGTGGTGTGAGATTATTATAACTCACTTGTGACATTTGTATTATTGTTAAATGTTACTGTTGTGGTATACTCCCTACTTTGGAGTATGACCTTTTATGTTAAATGTTGAGTAAACATCTACTTGTGCATTTAGTTAAGTCCATGGCATATTTGTTGGCGGTGTATTGACGCTCGATTATTGCGGGAGCTGGGGCTACGTAATAGTCAAAGGCCAATACATCGGGCCTCGCCCTACCGTTGGCCACGATAGGGGTATTGTCGCGACCCGCACCCGAACTCCTACATGGAATCCCAAGTCGGACCGCGAGCGGGACTCATGAAATACGCATAATAAAAATTCCATGTGCAATAGAGTATGAAGCATATGCACAAAACCCTGTAATGCATGTGCGATACTTTTCTTTGAAAACCATGTCAACACATCATCGGCATTAATAACAAGCCAGAAACTGGACTGATTTAAAACTTGGTTTGAGTGTAAAATCAAATATATAACATAAACCTCCACGAGCAACGAGCTCGGAGAACCATAACAACTTCAAATCAGAGTATGCGGAAGTAACGAATATTAATAATTACATCACGCACGACAACCGTGTTGGCACAAACAAAAGAATATTACAGTCATAAAGACCACACACTACCCAACATTACAAAGTTTAAGTAACATTGTATTCCCTCGGCCTCACCAAAATAAATACCAATGCCCAAAAGAACAACCTGCAGAAAACGCCGAGACAAAGTCAAGACTCAACTAAGGGTTCCTCGCCGGACCGTGATCTAAGGAAAACAAATAAACATTGAACGGGGTGAGTTTAAAACTCAATAAGCTACTAATGCAACAATATGTCATACGAGATGCAAGACAATAATAAGAACAAGTAATATAGGCTATAACAAGATTACATCAATCTTCATGCATAGCAATATAAGCATCTCATAACAACACGTTACCCTACACTACACGAGAGGCTCAACGATCGCCAACCGGCCCATACCAGTTGGAAACCATGACCAACATTCACATATGTAGGAACCATATAAGTGTGATAAGTAAACACATTCTAAAAGGATACAGTATTGAGGTACACCTCAAATATACCCAATACTTCCAACCAACCAACATATAATATACCAATGTAGGAGCCGTTGTTGACGTGCTCGATCGACGAATCAAAACCGTTAACCAATACTCAATAACCAATACTGTGTGAACCATTTTCTGTATTCACGTCGACGGGTGATCTTAGTCCCTACAACCCAAGAATCAACCACGGAATAGCTTACCAAGGTTGCGTTTATTCCATACAACAAATGGCGCTATGCCCCTACCGCGGCCAACGGTAAGGCGAGGCCCAGTGTATTGGCCTTCAACTATTACGTAGCCCCGGCTCCCGCAATAATCGAGCGTCAATACACCGCCAACAAATAATCCATGGACATAACAAATGTAGAAGTAGATGTTTACTTGACATTCTCAACAACAAATCAAACTCCAAAATGTGGAGCACAACAACATTTAAAATGAATGTCTCAAGTAGGTCATAATAATCCCATTCACATAATCAATCATCTCATAGTATTTGCGAGAATTAAACAACAACATCATGCACAATTTTGGGTAACTAATTTTCCCGACAAAACTCTCGTATCACAACGGAATCCCCAAGTCACACACATGGTCTCATCAATTATGAAAACCTATTTGACTCCGTTAGAGTCTTTATTCATTTCTAATGAGTTCGAATCGAAGAGAAGCCATAATACTTCAATATTAACATATGATACCATTTCTATGTGTATCAACCAAGACAAAACAAGTCTTTTAACATGCAAAATATGTCATCCACGAATTTCACATGGCTCAACAACAAAACATACTCTAACATGTTGATTTCAACATATAAATGCCATTTTGCAAGGCTAAGATGTCATACAAGACATAATTAGAGAAGGAGAGGGGTAGTAGCTTACCTCTTGAAGAGTTCAACCAAGAAAATCTCTAAGAAACCCACATGCAAACCAAGGATTGTGTTCTCCTAGTTGGTAGCTCCACAACGGTGAAATTGGATTGTGATTTGGACAACAATTGAGCAAACTAGCTCACTTTCTCTCTCAAGAACTCTCTCAAGCTTCTCTCTAAGTTTTGAAGATGACAATGGTGAAATGAGGAGAGTTTCATGTCTCCCATGGTGTTTTAAGGGTCCAAGAAGTCAAGTTTTGGTGGTGGAGGACGTGGCTCAATCCTAGCCAAGGATTTGGAGTCAAAATGGTCAAAACTTAAAAATCCCGTAAGCTGTCATCGGGGTGGCGCTAAGGCGCTGTGTAAGTGGCGCTAAGGCGCTGAGCGCTAAGGCTCTAGGCGCTATGCCTGCTGTCAAGAATCCAGAATGTTATGCGCTAAAGCGCTGAAAAAGTGGCGCTAAGGCGCTGCGCGCTACGGCGCTGAGCGCTAAGGCGCTATGCCAGCTGTCTCAAATCCAGAATGTTGCGCGCTAAGGCGCTAAAAAGTGGCGCTAAGGCGCGGCTCAGGAAGAACATTTGCTACAAAAGTGTTCCAAAATGTTCCAAAGTGATTCTAAGTTCAAACCAAGTCCAAGACATAAAGAAACCTAATCAAAACAACCTCTAACAAGGTTAGGAACGCGATCCAAAATAAGTACCAATGGTTGTAAGAACTTAAACACCAAACAAGGCATAAAAGGAATATGAAATCAACACAAATGCAAACACATTAGGATAAAGATGATACAAGAAATGACCATGATACTTAATAAAGTAAACAAACACGATGCACACAAATGTTATGAATGATGCGGGTGTTACATTCTCACCCCCTTAGAATAAATTCGCCCACGAATTTACTTACCAATCTCCTCGAACAAAGATGGATACTTCTCACGCATCTTTTGTTCCAATTCCCATGTGGCTTCCTCAACATTGTGACTTCTCCATAAAACTTTCACAAGATGGATAGTCTTGGTCCTCAAAATGTGCTCTTTTGTGTCAAGTATCTTCACAGGTTCCTCAACATAGGAGAGATCAGTCGATAAATCTACCGGTTCATACTCCAAAATGTGCGATGCGTCCGATAAATATTTCCTCAACATTGAGACATGAAACACGGCATGAATACCCGACATCCAAGGTGGCAATGCAAGCCTATACGCTAATTTCCCAATCCTTTCCAAAATCTCAAAAGGTCCAATAAACCTCGGTGTCAATTTTCCTTTCTTCCCAAATCTTTTAACCCCAATTCGAGGCGATACCTTCAAGAACACACGATCACCAACCTCAAACTCAAGGTCTCGTCGCCTATTATCCGCGTAGCTCTTCTGTCTACTCTGGGCCGTTCTCAACCTTTCCCGAATAATCTTTACATTCTCGGCTGACTCGTGAACCATATCGGGTCCCCATAACCTTGCTTCTCCAACCTCATCCCAACAGATCAGGGAACGACGCTTCCTTCCATAGAGTGCCTCATAAGGTGCCATACCAATGCTCGAATGGTAACTGTTGTTGTAGGCAAACTCTATCAACGGTACATGTGAATCCCAATTGCCTTTAAAGTCCATAGAACAAGCCCTTAACATGTCCTCAAGCATTTGAATAGTTCTCTCGGACTGTCCATCTGTCTGTGGGTGAAATACTGTACTAAGTGTTAACCTCGAACCCAACGCATTCTGAAGCGTCTGCCACAACCGTGATGTAAATCGAGGATCTCTATCCGATACAATGCTAACAGGAACCCCATGAAGCCTCACAATTTCTTGGATATACAAAGTAGCAAGCCTCTCCATAGAATAAGTCATCGCCATAGGGAGAAAATGGGCTGACTTGGTCAATCGATCAACAATAACCAAACAGAATCATGACCTTGTCGAGTCCGTGGTAACCCAGTCACAAAATCCATGGCGATGTTCTCCCATTTCCATTCCGAAATCTCCAACGGTTGCAACAATCCCGCTGGTCGTTGATGCTCTGCCTTTACCCTTTGGCAAGTCAAACACCTCGAAACGAATTTAGCTATCTCTCTTTTCATTCCATTCCACCAAAAGTTCTTCTTTAAGTCCCTATACATATTTGTACTCCCGGGATGAATCGTATACTTAGACTTATGTGCCTCATCCAAAACTTGCCGTTTAACATCCTCAATATCCGGCACGCAAACTCTTCCTCGAAACAAAAGAACACCATCACTATTCCAAGAAAAATCCATCGTCTTATTCTCATCTAAACCCTCAATCAGCTTTTTCAAACCTGGATCACTCTCTTGAGTTTTCTTAATTCGCTGAAGCAAAATCGGAGTAGCTCGAATATTGGCAAATATCACCCCATGGCTAGACATACAAGGACCCCAATCCCGAACATCCTCAAGCATTCTCCATTCTCGGGCCATCAAACAAGAAACATAAGTCTTCCTACTAAGAGCATCAGCCACCACATTGGCCTTCCTCAGATGGTATAAAATGGTGCAATCATGGTCCTTTAACCTTTCCATCCATCTCCTTTGCCTATTATTCAACTCCTTTTGAAAAAACAAATACTTAAGGCTCTTATGATTAGTATATACCTCAAATTTGGCCCCATAGAGATAATGCTTCCACTTGTGAAGTGCAAAAATGATCGCTCCTAACTCCATGTCATGAGTCGGATAGTTTTGTTCACACTGGGTCAGTTTTTGAGAAGCATAAGCTATAACCCTTCCGTTCTGCATCAACACACATCCCAAACCTTCCTTTGAAGCATCACTGTATATAAGCAACCCATCATGACCGTTCGGCAAGGCTAAAACTGGCGCGGTAGTCAATTTCTTTTTCAATTCTTGAAAGCTTACTTCACATTTATCGTTCCAAACAAAAGCCTTATTCTTTTGTGTCAATGAAGTCAACGGGGTTGCAATCTTAGAAAACCCTTCTATAAACCTCCGATAGTACCCCGCTAAACCCAAAAAGCTACGAACTTCCGTTACAGTTTTGGGTCTTTTCCAACTCACAACTGCTTCGATCTTAGCTGGGTCAACCGCTATACCATCCTTTGACACAATGTGGCCCAGAAAATCCACTTCCTTAAGCCAAAAGGCACACTTGCTAAACTTAGCAAATAGCTTCTTTTCTCTTAGCACCGTCAAAACTAACCTCAAGTGAGTTTCATGCTCTTCCCGGGACTTTGAATAAACCAAAATGTCATCAATAAACACGACCACAAAGCAATCATGATAGGGCAGTAATACTCTATTCATCAAATCCATAAACACAGTTGGAGCGTTGGTTAACCCAAAAGGCATGACCACAAATTCAAAGTGCCCGTAACGAGTCCGAAAGGCTGTTTTAGGAATATCCTCCGCTCGAACCTTCAACTGATGGTAACCGCTCCTAAGATCAAACTTAGAATACACTACGGAACCTTGAAGTTGATCAAACAAATCATCAATATGCGGAAGAGGATACTTATTCTTAATGGTCACTTGATTCAATTCCCTATAATCAATGCATAACCTCAAAGATCTGTCCTTCTTTCTCACAAACAACACCGGTGCACCCTACGGCGATACACTCGGTTTAATAAAACCTCGATCAAGTAACTCTCCCAATTGTACCTTCAACTCTTTCAATTCAGCTGGTGCCATGCGATAAGGTGTCTTTGAAATCGATGTAGTCCCTGGTAACAATTCAATACAGAACTCCAACTCCCGGTCCGGAGGCAAATCATAATCTGCTGCAAATACATCCGGGAATTCACGAACAATAGGAACATCCTCCAACACAACACCCTTTTGCGATCTATCCACAACACACGCCAAATACCCCGAACATCCATGAGACAACAACTTTCGAGCCTTCAAAGCTGAAATGAGCTGAATTCCACCCATTATCTTATCACCCAAAAATGCAAATGAAGGAACATTTGGCAATTCAAAAGTAACCAACTTCCTACGACAATCAACAATAGCATGATGAGCATGTAGCCAATCCATCCCCAGAATAACATCGAAATCCCGAATGGGCAATATAACCAAATCCGCAGGTAAGTGATGGTCATCAACAACCACATCACAAGCACGATAGAGATCCAAAGCAACATGGCACTCCCCCAACGGGGTAGACACCTCCAACATATACGGTAACAATTCAGGTATAGCATGTAAATGATGAGCAAAATGTGATGCAATATAAGAATGAGATGACCCTGGGTCTATTAACACTCGGGCTTTCTCACTGGAGATGGCTAAAGTACCTCCTATGACATTAGGGGCCTCGGGGACTCCCTTTTGGTCTAAGGCAAAGACTCTACCTTGCACTCTAGGGCGACCCTCGTTATCTCTTTTAACCCCGGCATTTTGTTGCACACCTCCCGGTTGTGTCCTCTTGTTCTTAGGACAATTCTGCTGAAAGTGTGTGCCATCACCACATAACAAACACTTCCCATTCTTCAACCAACACTTTTCTTCATTATGCCCACTTTTCTTGTAATACCCACAAGTAACTCTAGCATCACGCAGTCCACGACCCGCATTTCCTTGATTCCCAGTTTGTTGTCGAGATTGTCCTCGATCCCTGTCGACTAGTGTTACTCCCCCTATTGGTCCCACTTGAGCTTGATCTCTTCCATTGCGACTGTGATGCCTGTGAGTTCCCACTAGTACTTCCCAACTTGCCTCGGTGCTCCTCTATATCATGCTCGATCTTATAAGCCTTGTCCACTGCACTTTGATAACTTAGCAACTCAAGTGGTAAGAGTTGCTTTCGGTATTCTGTCCTCAATCCTTTCACAAAGCGGTAAATTTTCTTCTCCGTTGTTGGGATCAAGTGAACACAATACCTCGCTAACTCGGTATACTTGGCAGAGTACTGAGCCACTGTCATCGTCCCCTGATCAAGACTAAGAAATTTGACCTCCTTCTTGGCCTGAACCACATCCAGAACAAAGTGATTCCTAAATTCCTCAAAAACATTTCCCATGTGCGAGCCACTCGATCCTGCACCCAACTTGCCTCTAGTACCTTCCACCAGTGTTCTGCTGCATCCTCTAGTTTGAACGCTGCAAACTTGACTTTGTCTTCCTCGGTGCACTCTATTGCCACAAAAATCTTCTCCAAAGACTCAATCCACCTTTCTGCCTTTATCGGGTCTGGCTCCCCATTATAACTGCGAGGTTTCATCTTCAAGAACCTCCCCAACCTACGATCATAATCTCCATTTCCCCCAGCTAGTTGATCCCCTCGATTTCCCCTAGCTTGTCCCTGTCCTGCCATTGCCTGTCTGTGCAGATCCAAAGTTTGTCGGTTCATTTCCATCATTGTCTGCATAAACCCCTGCATAGTTTGCATAAAAGCCTCAGTCGGATTCACATGTGTCTCGGGTGGTGCATTCTGTTGCCCTGTTGGCCGAACTCCCGGTTGATTAGGAGGTGGTCTAGGTGGTGAAGCATGGCTTTCAGCCCCAGCAGCTTCCTCAACATGACTTGTGCCAACTCCATCCGTGTTGGTACCATGACGTGTCTCTACCATTGTCAAATACCTGCAATAAACACTCGACGTTAACGACTCAAACACACAACCCACCCTCCTAAACCAAGAATCCATTCCAGGTCATCTAACTTATGCTCTGATACCAACTGTCGCGACCCGCAACCGGACTCCTATATGGAATCCCGAGTCGGTCCGCGAGCGGGACTCATGAAATACGCATAATAAAAATTCCATGTGCAATAGATGCAAGTATGAAGCATATGCACAAAACCCTGTAATGCACGTGTGATACTTTTCTTTGAAAACCATGTCAACACATCATCGGCATTAATAACAAGCCGGAAACTGGACTGATTTAAAACTTGGTTTGAGTGTAAAATCAAATATATAACATAAACCTCCACGAGCAACGAGCTCGGAGAACCATAACAACTTCAAATCAGAGTATGCGGAAGTAACGAATATTAATAATTACATCACGGACAACAACCGTGTCGGCACAAACAAAAGAATATTACAGTCATAAAGACCACACACTACCCAACATTACAAAGTTTAAGTAACATTGTATTCCCTCGGCCTCACCAAAACAAATACCAATGCCCAAAAGAACAACCTGCAGAAAACGCCGAGACGAAGCCAAGACTCAACTAAGGGTTCCTCGCCGGACCGTGAGCTAAGGAAAACAAATAAACATTGAACGTGGTGAGTTTAAAACTCAATAAGCTACTAATGCAACAATATGTCATATGAGATGCAAGACAATAATAAGAACAAGTAATACAGGCTATAACAAGATTACATCAATCTTCATGCATAGCAATATAAGCATCTCATAACAACACGTTACCCTACACTACACGAGAGGCTCAACGATCGCCAACCGACCCATACCAGTTGGAAACCATGACCAACATTCGCATATGTAGGAACCATATAAGTGCGATAAGTAAACACATTCTAAAAGGATACAGTATTGAGGTACACCTCCAATATACCCAATACTTCCAACCAACCAACATATAATATACCAATGTAGGAGCCGTTGTTGACGTGCTCGATCGACGAATCAAAACCGTTAACCAATACTCAATAACCAATACTGTGAACCATTTTCTGTATTCACGTCGACGGGTGATCTTAGTCCCTACAACCCAAGAATCAACCACGGAATAGCTTACCAAGGTTGCATTTATTCCATACAACAAATGGCGCTATGCCCCTACCGCGGCCAACGGTAAGGTGAGGCCCAGTGTATTGGCCTTCAACTATTACGTAGCCCCGGCTCCCGCAATAATCGAGCGTCAATACACCGCCAACAAATAATCCATAGACATGCATAACAAATGTACAAGTAGATGTTTACTTGACATTATCAACAACAAATCAAACTCCAAAATGTGGAGCACAACAACATTTAAAATGAATGTCTCAAGTAAGTCATAATAATCCTACTCACATAATCAATCATCTCATAATATTTGCGAGAATCAAACAACAACATCATGCACAATTTCGGGTAACTAATTTTCCTGACAAAACTCTCGTATCACAACGGAATCCCCAAGTCACACACGTGGTCTCATCAATTATGAAAACCTATTTGACTCCGTTAGAGTCTTTATTCGTTTCTAATGAGTTCGAATCGAAGAGAAGCCATAATACTTCAATATTAACAAATGATACCATTTCTATGTGTATCAACCAAGACAAAACAAGTCTTTTAACATGCAAAATATGTCATCCATGAATTTCACATGGCTCAACAACAAAACATACTCTAACATGTTGATTTTAACATATAAATGCCATTTTGCAAGGCTAAGATGTCATACAAGACATAATTAGAGAAGAAGAGCGGTAGTAGCTTACCTCTTGAAGAGTTCAACTAAAAAAATCTCTAAAAAACCCACATGCAAACCAAGGATTGTGTTCTCCTAGTTGGTAGCTCCACAACGGTGAAATCGGATTGCGATTTGGACAACAATTGAGCAAACTAGCTCACTTTCTCTCTCAAGAACTCTCTCAAGCTTCTCTCTAAGTTTTGAAGATGACAATGGTGAAATGAGGAGAGTTTCATGTCTCCCATGGTGTTTTAAGGGTCCAAGAAGTCAGGTTTTGGTGGTGGAGGACGTGGCTCAATCCTAGCCAAGGATTTGGAGTCAAAATGGTCAAAACTTAAAAATCTCGTAAGCTGTCATCGGGGTGGCACTAAGGCGCTGCGTAAGTGGCGCTAAAGCGCTGAGCGCTAAGGCGCTAGGCGCTAAGGCGCTATGCCTGCTGTCAAGAATCCAGAATGTTATGCGCTAAGGCGCTGAAAAAGTTGCGCTAAGGCGCTGCGCGCTACGGCGCTGAGCGCTAAGGCGCTATGCCTGCTGTCTCAAATCTAGAATGTTGCGCGCTAAGGCGCGGCTCAGGAAGAACATTTGCTACAAAAGTGTTCCAAAATGTTCCAAAGTGATTCTAAGTTCAAACCAAGTCCAAGACATAAAGAAACCTAATCAAAACAACCTCTAACAAGGTTAGGAACGCGATCCAAAATAAGTACCAATGGTTGTAAGAACTTAAACACCAAACAAGGCATAAAAGGAATATGAAATCAACACAAATGCAAACACATTAGGATGAAGATGATACAAGAAATGACCATGATACTTAATAAAGTAAACAAACACGATGCACACAAATGTTATGAATGATGCGGGTGTTACAGGTATAGCGTCGTTTGTTGTACGGAATAAACGCAACCATGGTAAGCTATATCCGTGGTTGATTCTTGGGTTGCAGGGACCGGGATCACCCGTTGACGTAAATACAGATGATGGTTCACAATGTGTTATGTTATTTGGTTTTCTCGTTCGAGCACGTCAACAACGGCTCTACTTTTGGTATTATATTGGTTGGTTGGTTGGAAGTATTGGTTTGGTCGGAGGTGTACCTCGACACCGTATCCTTTGTAACCTATTTACTTATAGCTCTTATGTGCTTCCTGTATGAGCGAATGTTGGTCACGGTTTCCAACCGGTATGGGACAGTTGGCGATCATCGAGCCTCTCGTGTAGTATGGGATTGTTTGGCTATATGTAATACTTGTTACTTCCGTTTTGTATTGAAATGGTTTCGTGATAACATGAGTACTTGTTATACTTATTGTCTTGCATCTAGCATGCCATATTGTTGCATTAGTAGCTTATTGAGTTTCGACTCACCCCGTTTTGTGTTTATTTGTTTTCCTTAGATCAAGGGCCGGCGAGGAATCCCTAGTCGATCGAGTTCAGTTCCTGTTGGACAACTTCTTTGGGTAGTGCACCTTGTGCCTAGTATTTTCTTTTGGTGAGGCCGAGGGTGTACTTGTTATTTAAACAATGTATTTGTTGGGTAGTAGTCTCGACTGTTATTTGATATATTCTTTTGTTGTGCCAGCATGGTTGCCGTGCTGTTGTATATATTGGTTAACTTTAAATTCCGCGCACTCTGATATGGTTTATACATGTACGGAGCTTGTTAGCTCGAGTTTGTTGTTGCTAGCTAACGTGTTGTTTCTCCGGCTTGTTGCGCCGTTGAGGTTTAGCATTGATTTGAAGATCTTGTTGTTTTAAAGAAAATTTGCACGTGCATTATAGGGTTTTCTCATGACTTTGCATTTTTTTTAAAGGAATTTTTGAGATGCTACTTGTCACGACCCGACCCGAGATCCTATACGGTATCTCGTTCGGTTCGCGAGACGGGACACAAAATGCACAATTTCAAAATCACTTTTCGTGCACAAACCCTGTAATGCAAGTGTATGTTTGTTTGAAAATCAAAACAATATATCACGGCACACAAAAGCCGGAAACGATCACATAATCATAACCAACAACCCACGAGCTAAGAGGCTCGGGACCCAACATATAATATTATCAGAGTGCGCGGAATATAAAAGCAGGTAACGTTTACGAAAGCCTGACATCCATGTCGGCATCTACAAAAGAATATGAATAAACCACATGTACGAGACTACTACCCAACTTTACAATGTTTACTTAACATATGTACCCTCGGCCTCACCAAAAGAAAATACCAGGCTCAAGGAGCACTACCAAAAGAATGACTGACGATGACACCGGCGGCGATCATCAGGGGTTTCTCGCAGGCTCGGGATCTAAGGAAAAACAATAAACAATGGACGGGGTGAGTTATAAAACTCAATAAGCTACTAATGCAACAAGATGGCATGCGAGATGCAAACAGTAATAAGAATCATATATATATATCATGGTTGGCATAATATAATCATTTCCAATCATTATCACGTCAAGTAACTCATAACATAAGTCACGTAGCATACAACTCACATAGGTGCAGTATGTAACACATATAAAAGGATACCGTCGAGGTACACCTCCGACATACCAACTTCCAACCAACCAACCAATAATACCAAACGAAGAAACCGTTGATGTCGTTCTCGATCATCGAACCAAATAACAAAACCCAAGTGAACCGTTTTCCGTATCCACGTCGACGTGAAGACTCGGTCCCCAACGACCCGAGAAACAATCACGGTATAGCTTACCAAGGTCGCGTTTATTCCATACAACACTTAGCGCTATAACCCCTACCGCGGCCAACGGTAGGGCGAGGCCCAGTGTATTGGCCTTCGGCTATTACGTAGCCCCGGCTCACGCAATAACCGAGCGTCAATACACCTCCAACAAATATGCCATGGACTTAAACAATGCTCAAGTAGATGTTTACTCGACACATTAACTAATCAACCAAATGTTCAAATAGATGTTTACTTAACATTAAATAAAAGCATTATACTCCAAAGTAGGGAGTATAACGACACCAACAATAACATACTAATGTACACCAATAATTCTAGTACACATAGCCATATAATACCAACATCAAACTCAACACAACACCGTTATACGTATATCGTGTAACCAATCCCCCAACGGGTCTCTCGAGCATCCAAAGAGCTCACAAAACACACACGTGGTCTCATTAATTATCAAACCCTAACCGACTCCGCTAGAGTCATTTTAGGTTACTAATGACAACGAGTTACGAAAATGATCTTGCACTTTAATCCTAACACATTATCGCCCAATATCGAGTTTTCCAACCTCATAGAACGATTAACAACATATTTCACAAGTCCAAAAATGGTATTCATGGCAAGAATCACAATCTCACTACTTTGGCATGTAAACTTCGCATATTAAAGGTCCAAGATGTCATATGAGACATAAAACATGAAGAAGAGGGGGTAGTAGCTTACCTCTCGTCGAAAAGCGAAGAAAACGGAAAACCAATCGGTAGAAAAGCTTCCTCTCGTCGAGACCTTCGCTATGGTGTGGTCGGATCGTTGAGACTCCCTTGCAATCTCAAGAAGGCCTCACTTCTCTCTCTAAACTCTCTCCTTTCTCTCTCTATGCTCTATGGAAAAGGTGGGAAGAAATGAGAGTGTTTGAACTCTCTTTGGTTCATTTAAGTGGCTGAGAGAGAGGGTGTTTTCGGTCTGCTGACGTGGCGCGCTGCTGGCCACTTATTGAACTTTTCGCGCTTCGCACGGCCGTGCCAGACAAGCTGCACGGTTGTGCCAACCTCGCACGGCCGTGCCAACAAGGCTGCACGGTCGTGCCAACCCTAAAATTCAAGGTCTGGACTCTGGATGGCTTCGCACGGTCGTGCCATATAACATGCACGGTCGTGCCAAGCTAAATTTGAAGTTCTGACTTACTGGACAGCCTTGCACGGTCGTGCCAACCAAGCTGCACGGTCGTGCCAAGGTTTGTGAGCCAAATACAGTATGGTTTTTCTCCAATTCCTAGGCTCGATCGCTCCTCACTTGTAACGCGTCTCAAACACGTTATATCACAAGAATTAAACAACAATATACCATATGAAACACACGAAATCATTCTCGATAAAATGATGCAAATGATGACATGAAATATGCAAAATATACACGAAATTATATATGATAAAATGATGCAAATGATGCGGGCGTTACATTCTCACCCCCTTAGAATAAATTCGTCCGCGAATTTACTTACCGACTCCAACAAACAACGCGGGATATTTTTCACGCATCTCCTGCTCGGTCTCCCAAGTGGCCTCCTCGACATTGTGATTCCTCCACAATACTTTCACGAGGGGTATAGTCTTTGTCCTCAATACTTGCTCCTTTGTGTCCAAAATTTGTACCGGTTGCTCAACATACAAAAGGTCAGGTGTCAAATCCACCGGCTCATACTCCAACACATGCGAGGCATCCGTCAAATACTTCCTCAACATCGATACGTGAAATACATCATGAATACCTGACATCGATGGCGGCAATGCCAGTCTATACGCCAACTTTCCAACCCGTTCCAAAATCTCAAACGGTCCAATATACCTCGGGGCCAATTTTCCTTTCTTACCAAACCTCTTAACCCCAATCCGAGGTGAAACCTTCAAAAACACGTGATCGCCAACCGCAAATTCGAGATCCCTACGTCTATTGTCGGCATAACTCTTGTGTCTGCTCTGGGCCATTTTCAATCTCTCCCGAATAACTCTTACACTCTCCGCCGATTCGTGTACCATCTCAGGGCCCCACAACTTCGCTTCACCAACTTCATCCCAACAAATAGGAGAACGACACTTCCTACCATAAAGTGCCTCATACGGAGCCATCTCGATACTCGACTGATAACTATTATTGTAGGCGAACTCAATCAATGGCACATGCGAATCCCAAGTCCCTTTAAAGTCCATCGAGCAAGCTCTCAACATATCCTCAAGTATTTGAATCGTTCTCTCGGACTGTCCATCGGTCTGCGGGTGAAACGCTGTACTCAGGTTCAATTTCGTTCCCAAAGCATTCTGAAGTGACTGCCAAAACCGAGAAGTAAACCGCGGATCTCTATCCGACACAATGCTCACCGGCACCCCATGCAACCTCACAATCTCCTGAATATATAACGAAGCAAGCTTCTCCAACGAATCCGAAATCGCAATGGGAAGGAAATGGGCCGACTTAGTCAATCTATCGACAATAACCCAAACCGCATCATGACCTCGTCGAGTCCTCGGTAACCCTGTCACAAAATCCATTGCAATATTCTCCCATTTCCATTCCGAATTTCCAAAGGTTGTAACAACCCGTGGCCTCGATGCTCGCTTTAATCCGTTGACAAGTCAAACACCTTGACACAAACTCGGCGATTTCCTTTTTATTCCATTCCACCAAAAATTCTTCTTCAAATCCCGATACATCTTGGTACTCCCAGGGTGAATTGTGTATTTAGACTTATGGGCTTCATCTAACACTTGTCGTTTTACCTCCTCAATCGCCGGTACACAAACTCTACCCCGAAATGTCAAAATGCCATCACTATTCATAGCAAAATCTGGGGTCTTACCCCCACTTAACTCATCAATCACTTTCTTCAACTCCGGATCACTCTCTTGAGTTTCCTTAATCCGCTGAAATAACACCGGAGTAGCCCGAATATTCGCAAAAATCACCCCATGGCTAGATTCACTAGGACCCCAATCACGAATGTCCTCTAGCATCTTCCATTCCCTAGTCATCAAGCAAGAAACATACGCCTTCCTACTCAGCGCATCCGCCACAACATTGGCTTTCCCCGGGTGATACAAAATAGTACAGTCATGATCCTTTAAACGTTCCATCCACCTTCGCTGCCGATTATTCAACTCCTTTTGCGAAAATAAATACTTAAGACTTTTATGATCAGTGAACACCTCAAATTTAGCCCCATACAAATAATGCTTCCATTTATGAAGAGCAAAAATAATCGCAGCCAACTCGAGATCGTGTGTCGGGTAGTTCGTTCATCGAGTCAACTTCCGTGAAGCATAAGCAATGACTCTTCCATTTTGCATCAAGACACAACCCAAACCTTCCTTCGAAGCATCACTGTAAATCACAAACCCATCATGTCCATTCGGCAATGCTAAGATAGGAGTCGTAGTCAACTTTTCCTTCAATTCCCGAAAACTTGCCTCACACTTATCATTCCATACAAACGGCTTATTCTTCTGTGTCAAAGTCGTCAAAGGGGTTGCAATCTTAGAAAATCCCTCTATAAACCTCCGATAATAACCCGCTAACCCCAAGAAACTCCGAATTTCTGTCACCGTCTCGGGTCTCTTCCAACTCACTACAGCCTCAATTTTGGTCGGGTCAACTGAAATTCCTTTACCTGACACCACATGTCCCAAAAATGTCACCTCTTCCAACCAAAAGGCACACTTGCTAAACTTAGCATACAACTTCCTTTCCCTCAAAACCGTCAACACAATCCTCAAGTGCTTCTCATGTTCCTCCCGAGACTTCGAGTACACCAAAATGTCATCAATAAAGACAACCACAAAACAATCAAGGTACGGCAAAAACACCCTATTCATCAAGTCCATAAACACCGCGGGTGCATTAGTCAACCCAAAGGGCATAACCACAAACTCAAAATGCCCGTACCTAGTCCTGAACGCCGTCTTAGGAACATCCTCCCTTCTAACCTTCAACTGATGGTAGCCACTCCTAAGGTCGAGCTTTGAGTACACTACGGAACCTCGAAGCTGATCAAACAAGTCATCAATGTGCGGGAGTGGGTATTTATTCTTAATTGTAACCTGATTCAACTCCCGGTAATCAATACATAGCCTCAACGAACCATCCTTCTTCCTTACGAACAACACCGGTGCACCCCAAGGCGATACACTCGGTTTGATAAAACCCCGATCAAGCAACTCTTGCAATTGAATCTTTAATTCCTTCAACTCGGCCGGCGCCATGCGATACGGTGCTTTCGATATCGGCGCGGTTCCCGGTAACAATTCAATACAGAATTCCAACTCTCTATCCGGAGGCATTTCATAATCATCCGAAAATACGTCCGGAAATTCACGTACAACCGCAACATCATCCAACATAACCACCCTTTTCGATTTATCCACCACACACGCCAAATACCCCGAACAACCACGAGATAGTAACTTACGGGCTTTCAAAGCCGAGATAAGTCGAACACCACCCATACACTTATCACCAACAAACACAAAAGACGACATATTCGGCACATCAAAAGTAACAAACTTCTTACGACAGTCCACAACGGCATGGTGCGCATGCAACCAATCCATTCCCAAAATCACATCAAAATCCCTTATGGGTAAAACAACCAAATTCGCAGGCAAAAGGTGATCGTCAACAATCACATCACAATTACGATAAACATTCAAAGCTACTTGGCACTCTCCCATCGGAGTAGACACCTCAAGCACACATGGTAAAGATTCAGGCATGGTATGCAAATGGCAGGCAAAATGAGATGCGATGTATGAATGCGATGATCCTGGGTCTATGAGAACTCGGGCTTTAACACTAGAGACGAGTAAGGTACCTCCTATGACATTGTTGGCTTCGGGCACCCTATTCTGGTCTAGGGCAAAGACACGACCCTGGACTCTAGGGCGACCCTCGTTGTCCCTCTTAACGGCCACATTCTGCTGTGCACCTCCTTGTTGGACCCCTTTATTCCTTGGGCAATCCCTCTGGAAGTGCGTGCCATCCCCACAAAGAACACATTTCCCTTGCTTCTTCCAACATCGGTCCTCAGTATGACCAGTCCTCAAGCAAAAATTACACGTCATCCCCTGGGCCCGCTGCCCCTGTGCGGTGTTCCCCTGATTTCCCGTTCTCTGTTGGTTCTGTCCTCCTCTGCGGTTGTTACTTCCCTCTCTGTTGCCAGTCCCACGGTTACCCTGATTTCTCCACCTTGACTGTCCCGACTGTGGAGTCCCACTAGTATTACCCCGTTGACTTCCACTGGTATTCCCTGTCTTCGTACGGTGCTCTTCAATGTCGTGCTCAATCCTGTAAGCCTTATCCACTGCTCCCTGATAGCTTGTCAACTCAAGTGGTATGAGTTGCTTCCTATACTCAGTCCTCAACCCCTTCACAAACCGGTAAACTTTCTTCTCCTCCGTCGGTAGTAGATGTGTGCAATATCGGGATAACTCAGTAAATTTGGAGGAATACTGAGCTACCGATAGACTCCCCTGCTCCAAACCAAGAAATTCCACCTCCTTCCTCGCTTGAATCACATCCGGAACAAACTGGTTCTGAAATCGTTGCAAGAAGAGATCCCATGTTCTCACTGTCCGATCTTGTACCCAACTGGCTTCCAATACTTTCCACCAATGTTCAGCTGCATCCTCAAGCTTGAACGTAGCGAACTTGATCTTTTCCTCATCAGTGCATCCCAATGCTGCAAAAACCTTCTCCGTCGACTCTATCCACCTCTCGGCCTTCTCCGGATCCGGCTCACCGTTGAAGCTCCTCGGTTTCATCTTCAAAAATCTCTCCAATCTACGATCATTATCCCCGACTCCCCCGGCCGGTTGCACCACTCTCTGTCCACCCACTTGTCCTTGTCCATCCATGGCCTGTCTATTCATGTCCATGGTCTGTCGGTTCATTTCCATCATAGTCTGCATAAACCCCTGCATCGTGTGCATGAAGGCCTCATTTTGATTCATAGGACTCTCTGGCGACTGTCCGGTAGTCTGATTAGGAGATGGGTTCGGTCCGGTTCGACGGGTATCCCTTTCGGCCTCCGTGGCCCTACTAGAACCAGCTCCATTTCGGGTTTCAACCATGATTGTTCACCTGCAACAAACACTCGTCGTTAACGACTCAGACACACACAACCAACCCCCGCCTAAGCCAAGGATACCAAATCCCAGCGAGCTAACTTATGCTCTGATACCAACTGTCACGACCCGACCCGAGATCCTATATGGTATCTCGTTCGGTTCGCGAGACGGGACACAAAATGCACAATTTCAAAATCACTTTTCGTGCACAAACCCTGTAATGCAAGTGTATGTTTGTTTGAAAATCAAAACAATATATCACGGCACACAAAAGCTGGAAACGATCACATAATCATAACCAACAAATAACCAACAGCCCACGAGCTAAGAGGCTCGGGACCCAACATATAATATTATCAGAGTGCGCGGAATATAAAAGCAGGTAACGTTTACGAAAGCCTGACATCCATGTCGGCATCTACAAAAGAATATGAATAAACCACATGTACGAGACTACTACCCAACTTTACAATGTTTACTTAACATATGTACCCTCGGCCTCACCAAAAGAAAATACCAGGCTCAAGGAGCACTACCAAAAGAATGACTGACGATGACACCGGGCGGCGACTGATCACTGGGGGTTTCTCGCAGGCTCGGGATCTAAGGAAAAACAATAAACAATGGACGGGGTGAGTTATAAAACTCAATAAGCTACTAATGCAACAAGATGGCATGCGAGATGCAAACAGTAATAAGAATCATATATATATATATATCATGGTTGGCATAATATAATCATTTCCAATCATTATCACGTCAAGTAACTCATAACATAAGTCACGTAGCATACAACTCACATAGGTGCAGTATGTAACACATATAAAAGGATACCGTCGAGGTACACCTCCAACATACCAACTTCCAACCAACCAACCAATAATACCAAACGAAGAAACCGTTGATGTCGTTCTCGATCATCGAACCAAATAACAAAACCCAAGTGAACCATTTTCCGTATCCACGTCGACGTGAAGACTCGGTCCCCAACGACCCGAGAAACAATCACGGTATAGCTTACCAAGGTTGCGTTTATTCCGTACAACACTTAGCGCTATAACCCCTACCGCGGCCAACGGTAGGGCGAGGCCCAGTGTATTGGCCTTCGGCTATTACGTAGCCCCGGCTCACGCAATAACCGAGCGTCAATACACCTCCAACAAATATGCCATGAACTTAAACAATGCTCAAGTAGATGTTTACTCGACACATTAACTAATCAACCAAATGTTCAAGTAGATGTTTACTTAACATTAAATAAAAGCATTATACTCCAAAGTAGGGAGTATAACGACACCAACAATAACATACTAATGTACACCAATAATTCTAGTACACATAGCCATATAATACCAATATCAAACTCAACACAACACCGTTATACGTATATCGTGTAACCAATCCCCCAACGGGTCTCTCGAGCATCCAAAGAGCTCACAAAACACACACGTGGTCTCATTAATTATCAAACCCTAACCGACTCCGCTAGAGTCATTTTAGGTTACTAATGACAACGAGTTACGAAAATGATCTTGCCCTTTAATCCTAACACATTATCGCCCAATATCGAGTTTTCCAACCTCATAGAACGATTAACAACATATTTCACAAGTCCAAAAATGGTATTCATGGCAAGAATCACAATCTCACTACTTTGGCATGTAAACTTCGCATATTAAAGGTCCAAGATGTCATATGAGACATAAAACATGAAGAAGAGGGGGTAGTAGCTTACCTCTCGTCGAAAAAGCGAAGAAAACGGAAAACTAATCGATAGAAAAGCTTCCTTTCGTCGAGACCTTCGCTATGGTGTGGTCGGATCGTTGAGACTCCCTTGCAATCTCAAGAAGTCCTCACTTCTCTCTCTAAACTCTCTCCTTTCTCTCTCTATGCTCTATGGAAAATGTGGGAAGAAATGAGAGTGTTTGAACTCTCTTTGGTTCATTTAAGTGGCTGAGAGAGAGGGTGTTTTCGGTCTGCTGACGTGGCGCGCTGCTGGCCACTTATTGAACTTTTCGCGCTTCGCACGGCCGTGCCAGACAAGCTGCACGGTCGTGCCAACCTCGCACGGCCGTGCCAACAAGGCTGCACGGTCGTGCCAACCCTAAAATTCAAGGTCTGGACTCTGGATGGCTTCGCACGGTCGTGCCATATAACATGCACGGTCGTGCCAAGCTAAATTTGAAGTTCTGACTTACTGGACAGCCTTGCACGGTCGTGCCAACCAAGCTGCACGGTCGTGCCAAGGTTTGTGAGCCAAATACAGTATGGTTTCTCTCCAATTCCTAGGCTCGATCGCTCCTCACTTGTAACGCGTCTCAAACACGTTATATCACAAGAATTAAACAACAATATACCATATGAAACACACGAAATCATTCTCGATAAAATGATGCAAATGATGACATGAAATATGCAAAATATACACGAAATTATATATGATAAAATGATGCAAATGATGCGGGCGTTACACTACTTTTGTGTTTTCTCCGTTTCCCCGCGGTCCGAATGAGATTCACATCGGATCTCGGGTCGGGTCGCGACATTTCTACATTCAGTCTTTACTTATCTTTCCTGTATTACATGTTTTACATATTAAGCAATCTGTTCATGGAAAAGATAGTTGCATCTAATGAAGATTTAAGTTTGTTGTTATGTTGTACTTGTACTAATCTAGTTATAGTCACTTTGATCTTCTATGTTATATATATTTTTTGTAAGTCCTTCCCTTGAACAACTCATATGTAACAGCAAATATTATAACATCAATTTCCCAGCAGTTGTTTAAGCCTACTTTGACAGAATAGCTAAAGTCTGCTGAAGCAAACCTGCTTTTCTTACACCAGCAGAGTTGGTTTGCAAGGAAATTGACCAGCACCGATAAACATTTCATCTTTGTTCTTAAAGATATTTCAAATTAGGATAAAAATAGGATATTCACACCCCCCCCTCTAGCCTATATTCTGAGCATACCTACGGAACCTAACACATCTCTATTAAGTGAATCTATAAAGTGTAACTCTATTCATCCAACACGAGAAGTATAAGACTCAATTATGTAAACTAAAAGAACAATGGCTGAAAAAGAACACTCTAAGCAAATGACTATTCCAAAGATGTGATCTCGGATGTGGGCAACACCTGATATCACACCTTTCTTCAGTTGAGCGTTTCGTCCTTGGAAGAGTGATTTATGTGACTCGATTTTTCCTATCCGAGTCTGTACAATGGAAGTGGACGTCTATCCCTTTATATAGTCTTCCATGAGGCCTACAAAACAAGGTTAAAATCTATACAAATAATACAAAGATATTAGATAAAATTAATCACCAAAGATCATATTTTATCAATATTAAAATAACACCTAGATCCTAAAATTTAGCTAATTAAACTATTCGGACTTACCAAGTTGAGAGAATTACAAGTTTCCTAATGAAAACTAGAATAAATCTTCCTTAGAATGAGCAATCAATCAACACAATTTATGATGTTGCAAGCTATATGAAAACTAGAAGTCAAGGACCTGGAAGCATGAGTAATGTATGATGTTGCAAGCTATGCCTGTATTAATAAGAATTCACTTTACGATGCAATGGTCAATGGCCAGAGTAATAACAAAGGGGTTACTCGACACCTACTGGTTTAAAGGCTAGTTTGCTGACACAAGAGATGATCTCGCCTCGCAGTTGAAGAATATGAGGATTTAAAGGTTTTAGGTTGTAAAGTTGGCTCTTTAGTTGAGTGGTGCTTAGGATTTTAGTGTTGACTAATGAAGAATATAAGAAAATCGTGACTTCCTGTGTTTTTCCTCTAATACCCTTAAATATTCACTTAGTGATGTCAAATCAATTAAAATCAAACTTTTTCTATCTAACAATTAGAAAGGGTATTATAGACATTTGGCTTTAACAAGCTTTCTAAAAAAGGAATATGGAATAATTATTTTGGGATGGAAGGAGCATTATCTTTTGGAGTTATTATTTTTTTACAAATGCTTAAGCATACAAATGATATATTATGTGGAGGGTAAACTTTTTAATTGGAACGGAAGGAAATTTGGGACGTTTTCAAAATAATCCAAACCTGTAGGTAGGGGTGCCCATCGAATTGGGTGAGCGAATTTAAGAGTAATTTGTAACGCAATTGATGGATGAGTTTTATACTCATCTATTGGGTATTTTTCTGGCTTGGATTTAGCAAATTCTCGAGCTTTTGTTATCTAATATGGGTCGCTAGTGCTTTGATGAAGTTTCAGGGATCAATGGTGATGCACATGCAAATCAGAGATCATTTGGGCTATTTTGAAGCTTCGAGGGACCTAAGTGCAATAAACAAAAGAAGAAAGGAAAAACTAAAAAAACAAAAAAACTGAGCGACTGCCTAGGCGGCCGCGCCGACTCCAGAATCTCTAAGTGTTGGAATCGCAAATTTGCGCCCCCGCTTAGGCGGCTGCGCTGCTGCAGAAGTTGACCTAGTTTTTGATTGTTTTTGAGTTTTCTTGGCCTGTAACTTATAGTATTTAAGCAACCTTTGTTTGGTTAGGAAATGATTACTTTTGGGGAGAGAAAAACGTTTGGGAATTGACTTGTAATCTTATCTTCACTTCTTCTTCCAAGAATTCAAGGATGGATCAACAACTTGTTTTGATTGTAGTTACAATTATGAGGAACTAACCTCATAATCTAGGAATTGGAGGTAACTCTATATCGAAGGTTTATGTCGTAATATAATTTTTATTCAGTTCATTGGTTCTAGTTATTTACCAAAGTATTTTCATCGAATCTTTTCGTTTTATTTTTTCGTATAGGTAATTACAACTGTTTAGATTCTCAGGATATGATGAACTCCATGATCAAAGTGCATAAGTCATATATGTACCATCTTTTCTGAATATTCATTCTTATTGATTCATAATCTTGCTAAGATAAGAATTATGTTTATCGTTCTTAATGGCTTAAAGGGTCCTTACTTGTTATATTGATGGATCAAGAAAATATAACAGCTAGGGATTCTAAGATTGCAAACCGTGATCAAAGCGTCCCAGTCTTTATCTTTGTGAACAAACCCTGGAACTGAACTGATACATAAACTAGAAGGCATAAATCCAAGATATAGAGTGAATCCTAATTCCTAGGCTTTCTAACTCTTGTTTAATCTCCGAAAGTGCTCGCTTGATAATTAGTTTAGTAGTTGAATACCGAGCCCAAAACGAGCTCTAACTTATTGATTTGATGCCTAAAATCCTTTAGCAAAACCCTCGTTTTCACGCCATCATGCATAAGTACCTTCGAAAAGAGAGCTGGGGTGCTAATTATGGCCGTAGAGGGAGCCCGCATGCGAGACAAACGAACTCTATTCATCATAGTGAGTCGTCACCTTGACTTATAATAGGTAGTCGTGAGGGCGAATGATTGCTAAGGCAGAGCTGACAATTATCTTTGTGAACAAACCCTGAAACTGAACTGATACATAAACTAGAAGGCATAAATCCAAGATATAGAGTGACTCCCAATTCCTTGGCTTTCCAACTCTTGTTTAATCTCCGAAAGTGCTTGCTTGATAATTAGTTTAGTAGTAATTGCTGTTTAATCAAATTTAGTTATTAATATCAGAAATCTTTATTTACTTTATTTGTTCGCTAAAAGTTGGTAGTTTATTTTACTAAATCAAACTCAAGTCTATGTGGTTCGATCCTTGTTTCGTGCAACTATACTGCCGATATTCTCGTGCACTTACGAGGTAAATTTTAATACATCAAGTTTTTGGCGCCATTGCCGGGGACTTGGGTTGTCTTGATTTAGTTAATTTAGCTATTAGCTTTCTGAATTCCTGCAGTTGAGTCTTGTATGCATGGTCATCGGTCACTGAATCCTACTCTAGCTGAGATTAACGACGACGTTGATAAGTTAGGTAAAAACAAGAGAGTAGAAAAAGCTGAAAGTGAACCGTCACTCTTCGATACTAAAATTCCCGACCTGAAAAAGGACAATCCTACAGTCGCGATGGCTACAACCTCATCTTATGAAGGACTACGCCCGTCCAAAGATTGATCCTTCGCCCTCTTGTATTGTACTACCTACTGCTGCTAGGAATTACGAGTTGAATAGTCTTCATTTTAACATACTTCTGTCCTTTCATGGGATGGCTTCCGAGGACCCTTTGACATTCATCTGTGACTATTATTCGACTGTTCAGAATTTTCCCTTGGGAAATTTAACTGAAGATCAGTTACGGATACGCTGTTTCCAATACACACTTAAGGATGCAGCAAAGACCTGGTTCATGTCTTTGACTCCAGGCAGATTGACAACTTGGGATGAGGTGTACAACACTTTCATAAATAAATATTACCCTCACCCCACTTTGTTAGAAATGAGAAAGAAAATAATTGGGTTTAATCAAGAACAAGGTGATGCATTCCATGAGGTATGGGGTAGATTTAAAATGTTTTTAATCCAATGCCCTGACCACGAATTTTTATCACATTTATTGAATCAATCTTTCTATGATGGACTAACCCAGAGTTACCAAGCCATGGTAGACAATGTTGCAGGTGGTGCAATGGGAGAGAAAACACCAGAAGAAACCACAGCATTATTTGAGATGCTTGGTGCCAATTCCCAACAGAAGAGTGTGAGGGGTAAGTCAAGAGGTCTGTATGAAGTGAACTCCAACACCAACATTGAAGCCACCATGTTGGCTAAAATAACTGCTCAGTTGGAGTCACTTGTTTTTAATTCTAAAGCTCATACAGTTAATGAAGCATGCTCGATTTGTGGTATATATAATCATGCTACTAACATGTGTCCTTCCAGAGAGCAGTTTCCTGAATATTTGGAACAGGTAAACGTGATGAATTTTTATCCACCAAGGGGACGTAATGATCCGTACTCAAATACATACAACCCTGGGTGGAGGAACCATCCAAACTTCTCATGGAGTAATCCAAAACCTCTTCATCAACCTTCACAACCACCACCATCACCACAGCCACAGCAAGTAGCTTTTCAACCGACTTAGACACCTTTGGAAGAGATGTTCCAGAATTTCATGCTAGAGTGTCGAAGAAACCAACAGGACAATGATATGAGGTTCAAGCAGAATGAGCAGTATAATTTTACAGCCTTTATATCTCTCTCTCTCTCTCTCTCTCTCTCTCTCTCTCTCTCTCTCTCTCTCTCTCTCCATGTCCAGTTCATCATCAAAAAACAAGAACATTATAATTTTTAAAATTATTTTAATTCTTTATATCTTTGTTGTATCAATATTGTTCGTCAATCGCTGAATGCTCCCACAACGAAACAGAGATCGAATTTCAGCTCATGTGAAAATTCAAAAGAAGTAACCACCTTTTTAGAAGTGTCTTGGAGAGTTAATTTAATCTTTAATTCACTAATTTTCACAATATATTGTGCATCGAAAATACAAGTTTTTCATCGCGATGCATAAAAACAGTACTTTTTAGTACAGTTTTATGCATCACAATGCACACTTTGATGTATCGCAAGTGTAATGTTGTGCATCGCAATGCACAAAAATAGTATTTTTTAGTACAATTTTATGCATCGCGATGCACATTTTGATGCATCACAAGTGTAAGGTTGTGCATTAGTACTGTTTTGTGCATCATGATACACTTTTGGTGATCTCGCAAGTGTAATGTTATGCATACTGTTTTGTGCATCATGATATACTTTTGATGTCTCGCAAGTGTAATGTTGTGCATCGCAATGCACAAAAATAGTACTTTTTGTGCATCTCGATGCAACAATTTGTGCATCGCGATTTTAAAACGGGCGTGAAACCTAAAATTATGCACATGACACCCAAAATTATGGGCGTGGGGCCAAAATTATGGGCGTGACGCCCAAAATTATGGGTGTGGCGTCCATTTTGAACTCTTAAAAAAATTTCATGCCTCACAATGCAACAAAACGCTACTTAATTTTTAATACAATTTTGTGCATCGCGATGCACACTTTGAACTACGATGCATCAATTTTATTTTGTGATGTACAGCGTACATGTTCGTGTTTTTTAAAGGCATAGACTATATTTCACAACAAAAGTGTCATTTTTCGGATTGAAACAATTATAGGGGACTAAAGCGCCTGAAAATTCATTAAAAGGCACCGGTCCGAATTTCGCCCAAAGAACATGTGTTATAGTTGCGACCTATTTAAAAAAGGGTGAATTACAGGCCGGTCCATTTTTAGACATTTGTAATCGCTCCAGTCCAGCATACTTTTTTAAAATTGAAAAAAGACACTTTTGGGGCGAAAAGACGATTATGCCAATAATGAAAGAAAAACACGCACACATCAGTAACCCAAGGCATCTCGATGCCCAATTTAATGAAAGAAAAACACGCGCGCATCAGTAACCCAATGCATTTCGATGCCTGATATGTGCATCGAATTTGGCCAGGCGATGCCCGGTATGTGCAACCCAAAATTTAAACTTAGTTTTATACATTGCGATGCCTGATATGTGTATCGAATTCAATCATATTGGTGTACCGATGCCCAAGTAAAAGGCATATCACATGATGCATTTATCTTTTATTTTTTGACGAAAATACTAATATGATGTTAATATTCAGGCATCGGTATGCATAATCAAAGCATTACAATGCCTAATTCCATTATCACGATGCCCAAATATTAAATTGCGATGAACCAAAGTAGTTTAAGGCCCTTATTAATTTCTACATCGCGATGCACAGTTCCTACATAGGGATTATTAATTGTTGCATCGCGATGCCTCTGAATCAAAAGGTGGGATAAAGGAAACAGAATCACCAAGTAACCCTTCTTTATTCAATCTGTAGCTTAAAGTATTTTAATTTTAAAAAATATCTACTGATATAATGCTAACTGATAAAATTTTGGCCAACAACATCATGTTTACGCAATTATCATTATTCGAAGTGTTTTAGATCGAGTGTAAAATAAAGGAGTTACAGGAAATATTACAAACTGAGGCATTGTGTTTTCCATTACAGAGACGAAGTGTTTTAGGTCTTCACCTTTCAGTTTTCACAACCGTCACCCTCCATTTCTCTCAATCATTCTATAAAAAACGCTTTCTTTCCCCAAATTTTTTTTCTTTCAATGATCTTATGAGTCAAACAAAAAAAAATCTCCTAATCAATTTGATTGGTCTGAAATTCCCCCAAACTTCGTGTGGTATTTAATTTTTTTTATGCTTTTACTTAATTTATTCAAATATACGTTTTTGTGTGCTTTTGAAAATTATCCCATTTTTTATGTATTTTTTTGAGATACATTATCAGATATGGGGAAAGAAAAAACAAAAATCTAAGAATTTTATTTATGTGCAAAAAATCTAGTGCGATGTTCATCTTTAAAAAAAAATTGTTATAAGATTTCAAAATTTTAATATATCGACTGATTTCAGTATATTCAAAGATTCATATATGTAATATTGGAGAAAATAAACAAAAATATTTCGGAAATGTATTTTTACAAAAAAATATCCGATTTTTTTCCAATTTAAAAATTAGAGACTTGTATTTAAAAAAAAAATTCTCAAAATTTTTCCTTATACTTTATTTGTTCTAGATCTGTTCGAATTACCCATTTCTTAATTTATTTCTTACATAAATACAGAGTAAACCTATCTATAGGTAAGTTTTATAATCCATATTGCTTACAATATATATTTTCAATTTGAATTCCAAGGCCCATTGTTAGATGCTCAATGTAATTCAATCGGTTCATCTAGATTTGCACTCATTAAAACGACTATTAATATTCCAAGACATTATTCGTTTTTAATGAATCTGTTCAAGGATGTGGTTTTTATCAAAAACAATAATCTTCCATAATTAATGAATCTATTCATTTTTAGAAGGTACATTTTGGCAAAAAATTTTCTTTTATAGACTACGTTGGCTTTATATGTATGTATGTGTGTATATATATATATATATATCTGTGTGTGTGTGTGTGTAACCAAAAATCAAAATAAAAAGTTTATCATAAATTCAAACTCCCAAGAAAAGTTTATATATTATTATTATTATTATATATAATAAAATATTTATTATATAATTATTATATTCTTGATTGGGTTCGGATTTAAAGGATTTTTTTTCTAGTGAATCCACAATCCAATTCGCACTTTGCAATATATATATATATATATATATATATATATATTCATTGGATTTATTGTTTACCCACACGATATTTTATCCGCCCAAACCCACAAACGTTGGATTAGATTGGTCAGTTTTTCACTTTAAGATGTTATTTTCTAATATTTTTTTTTAAATGTTATTTTTATCATTTTACCCTTAATAATTTCTACTTTAAGACGAGTCCAACATCCACATAGGCACCAATGAAAATCACAAAACATCCTAATATCTCTATTGCTCCCACCGTCCTAAGAAAATAGTCCATCTTTATTCTTTGGTTTATCTAAAAAAAACAATCTTAGTTCTAAAAAAATAAAAATTACTATAATTTAATATTTGGGATAATGACATTACTAGTCCCTCGACTATGGCCGATTCCACCATTAGTCCCTTAACAAATTTTTTTCATATTTTTGTCCCTTGACTATGAAAATTAGACACGGTTGGTCCTTTTGGTGGATGCCGTTAGAATTTTTCCGTTAAATTTGTCTTGTGCCTAACACGTGCTTTTGATTAAGGGCATTTAAGGAATTTTATGTGCAAAGAAAAAAAAATATTATTTTCTCTCTGTCCTTCTGTACATGCAGCACACACACACATAAAAGACAAAACCCCTCAAATATTTCATCTCTCTCTCTCTCTCTCTCTCTCTCTCTCTCTCTCTCTCTCTAACCCGTCTGTCTGATCTTTGCAACCCCCACCACCATTACCATACACTACGCCCACAAGAAAACACCCCACCCTAGCCAGATTTAATTAATCTCACATTCATTCTTCACACTTCTTTCTATTATCATACTCCCCCATTCACATTACCACTCAATCCATGGCTACCCCAAGGTAGCTTAATGGAATCCGACAGGCCTCACCGGACCAACGGCACCACAACCAGCGAGTTTTTCATCTGCTTCACCTCTCGCCTCTTTTCCTCTTCCTGTTCCATGAAGATCTCCAAATCCATCCTTAGTCCGGGTCGTGCACGTGACCCACCCGTCTCTCTCTCCACCTCTCCCGCCGCCTCGAACCAATGGCGATCAAAGGTGGCCAAGCCTCTCCTATGTTCCCCACCGCCGCAAAAGAGTCGATGCGCTTTCAAAAACCCACCCCTTAACCCCCTCCCCCACAACATCTCAGCCCCACTATGAAATTTCACTTATCATGGAGTAAACATGGGGTGGGTTACCCATGGTTTGAATCTGGGTTGGGTTTAAAACAAACTGCGGGTTGAAAACTTGGGGCTTTTGATCTGGGTTTGCAAAAGGCAAGAAATCAGGAGCCAAGAAATCTGGGTTGGGTTTGCTTATATCCTTCATCAGGAACCGAGCTTTATATAGGCAGTAAAGGGTTTAGCAAGGATGAGATTTTGGGAAGTGGAGGGTTTGGGAGAGTGTATCGGGCGGTCTTGCCTAGTGACAGAACCGAGGTTGCAGTGAAATGCTTGATGGCAAAAGGGCAGCGGTTTGAGAAGAGTTTTATGGCAGAGTTGGTGGGCGTGGCTCATCTCCGCCACCGGAATCTCGTGAAGCTACGTGGATGGTGGGAAAATTAGGGTCAAAGACAATGTAATGGTTCCTAGTGTCTTCCTCATTATCATTTTCATCCTCACTAATTTTTCCACGTCAAAGATAGTGGAGTCCGGAAGTATACTAATTTTCCCACCATTTTACTTCCAGACTCCACTAAATATCCACTTGGCTGCCACGGTGGAAATTTAACACAAAAATAATTTTCATGTCAGACGGCCATTAAGTTTTTGGATGGGAAGATAACGGGTGTGTCAATTGTTTTCAACTTATGCAATTACATAGGGCAAAAGTGGGTCTTTGAGAGTACGATTGTCAATTTTGCTCCCCGACCACAGTGCGTTGGTCAAAAACATAATAATCCCTTAAGAATTTTAAGAAACATTTGCCCATGTTACACCAAAAGAGAAAAAATACTCTTAAGAAAAAGAGAAAAAATACTCTTACAACTTGTCTACAATAACTGAACTTAAATAAGGGTACATCGGTCTTTTTGAAAGCTTCTTTAATCTGTGCGCACATCGCTAAAACGACTATTATTTTAGAACGGAGGTAGTAAGAGTATATTTGTCAACCTACAAAATTTCTTAATATGTGTGTACAATTCTAAAACGACACTTATTTTGAAACGGATGGAGTAAGATATACTACCCTCGTCCCAAAAGAATTGTCATTTTAATAAAGTTTTTTTGTCTCAAAATAATTGTCGTTATAGGATTTCAAAAAATATTTACCCATATTCTGCCAAAACTGCCCTTATTTACTATACATTAAAAAGAGTTGTTAAAAGGAAAGAAAAAAATACTCATGCAACTTGTCTACAATAAATAAACTTAAATAAGGATTGATCAGTTTTCTTGTAAGCTATCTTAATCTGTGTGCAAATTGCTAAAACAATAATTATTTAGGGACGGTAGTAGTAATAACGTATTTTTAAATTAATTAATTACCCACAATTCTACAAAATAACCAACCACTTTTTTCTTAATTTATTACTCCTTCTATCCCGGATAAATATTCTTAGTGGATAAAATACAGAAATTAAGAATCATAATTAATGATGTGTTATAAAATATGTTATGATCATAATATCCATAAATATTAATTGAGTTCAATTATCTTAAATAATTAAGTTTTTTATGATGTGTTATATTAAATAAAGCTTTAAGTGTATATTAAAAAAAATGATAGAGAATAGTTAGATAAAAAATTCTTAAAAATATTAGTTTAAAAATAAAAAGTAAAAATATTTATTGGGAACGGAGTAAAATTCTTTTAATCAACGGATTCTGCTATAAACCGTGTGCGTGTGTGTGCGCGCCGGGGCTGGGGGAAGGTATTCCTCTAATCCTCTTTACTCTCTCTCTCTCTCTCTCTCTCTCTCTCTAGATCCAACTTCTTATCCCACCTAGACTGGGTGACCTAGTCATTGTTTCCTTTTCCTTTTCTTTTTATACAAACAAATAAAGAACAATATTAGTCCCTTTGTTTCTGAATTTTTTTTCATTATTTTTCACTTTTTTAAACCGTTTAAAAAGAACAATATCTAAAATGTATTTGACTTCATGATTTTGGTGATTTTAGTTATGTGATTTTGAGTATTTGTTTTTATAATAATTGAAGAAAAAAGTAGGAAAGAGATAAAAAGAAAGCTAGCTAATAGAACTATCGAAGAAAAAAAGTCTTAAATCACAAAAAAAAAAAAGTCAAGTAAATCACGATGAAGAACGATATTCTTCTTGTTTCAGGAGTGATTTTTTCCCCCCTTACTACTTAGTTTACTCCTAATTTGCTTGCTCCTTAATTAACGAGTCTCACATGTACATAAAAAAATATATTAGAAAGTTCAATATTATTCCCTTCGTTTCTGGAATTTTTTTTTATTTCTCAGACCGTCTTAAAAGAAAAATATGTTTGTAATATTTTCTTTTTAGAAATGTTCTTTTACTAATTTACTTTTGTTGCTTGCTCCTTAACTAATGAGTCCTACACTTACAAAGATAACATTAGAAAATCCTACATATATACCAACGAGAGTTTCGAGCTCTTGTGTATGCAGATTTGTATTGGCAAAGACAATTTTTTCTAAAGCGTTACAGTACCTTGAGAATTAATTTTGAGCTCTGGCCTGAAAATGCTTTTAAATACTTAAAAATTCCACAAGTTCAACAATATATAATATTTAATGAGACACTCCCAACTTTTTAAGTGGTTGTTAAGTAATGTAATTTCTTTTGGTACGAAAGTTATAATTTCGTTCAGGTGCTAAATGCCCTGAATTGAAACTTTCAAAAAGGGTAATTCATTAAATTTTGCTATTAATATTAAGAGTGTTGATGTGATTTTATAAATTTGGTATGAAAGTTATAATTTCTCTCGGGTGTCGCTAAATGATCCGAATTGAGACGTCTAAAATGAATAATTTAGTAAAATTTTGTTATTAATATTAAGGGCATTGAAGTAATTTTATAATTTACATAACTAAGTTATTCCTAAGCTTAATTAATTTTTTAACTTTATCATTAATATTAAGTGTATCTAACCACCTCATTAATAACTAATTTATGGGTACAATATTAAATTATTTAGTTTATTTATCACTAAAATATACTCCCTTCGTTCCACCCAATAAGTCCATATTTGAAAAGTCTACTTATTAAGGGATGTATTAATGTCATTGTAGTTGGTCATAATTACAAAACTATTTAAACACAACCAAAATGATTACAATATAAGTAAATGGTAAAGATGAAAGATTATGAAAATTGTAAGCATAATTTTTTAAAAATGAACTCTTTAAGTGAAACATCCCAAAATAGTATAGTGGACTCTTTGCCTGAAACGGAGGGAGTAATTACTCAATCACTTTTTAAACGTTCCAATTTGAATTTGAGTTGTCGAAATTTACTGATTTAAAAATTGAACTTATTTTTATAAAATCGAAAACCAAATTTCATACACCACTCGATCACAAGTCAATTGGTAAGGTATTCAATTCTCTTTCTTCGGCAACTCTGCTGTCTCAATATATTTGAATCATTATTTATTTAAGTAATTAGTAAAAGATTTAAATGATTATTATTTTATTTCTGTATAAGTGGTCAGTTTAGGAACGATGGAGTGCGTTTTGATTGGCTGAATTTTTACCCTTTCCTTATTTGACTTGACTATATTGCCCCTACTCTTTTATCTTTTTTCCTTTCTTTGCGAGGAGTCTTCTTACATTCTGCCTGTTCTATTGATATGAATACGTCTGTGGTTAAATAGGAATTGACTAGTCAAGATTCATGCAATTTTATTAGTAATTCCTCAAATTTTTCCCTTTCTTTAAAAATTTTTCTTCTCTTTACGCGGGGGATTGATTTTTTCTTTTGAAATTTCAGTTGAATAGATTGAACCTGTTTTGTTAGGTTCCTTGTTAGATTGGAATTAGGTTGTTTCTGTAGCAGTTACAGTTTTGGTTTTCTTTTTTCTGGTTCTGAATTTTTTTCTCAAGCTTATGATCATTTGGTGAAGTGGGTTCATCTTGAATTAGGTTAAAGGCTTCTATAACTGGGAATTTAGTTTTTATTTTATTTTTTATTTTAATAATATTCTTTTATTGTGACTGGGCTCATCTTGAATTAGGTTGAAGGTTTCTATTACTGGGGAATTCAGTTTTTTTTTTTTTAATAATATTCTTTTTCAGGTTGAAGGCTTCTATTACTGGGGGATTTAGCTTTTATTTTTTGTTTTTTGATTTTTGGTTTTGGTTTGGTTTGTAAGGTGGTTTGTTCAGGGCGGGAGATTTAGTTTTAGTAGATAAGGAATAAGTTCCCAATCCTTTTCTGGTTGATCAAACAGTTGTTATTGAGCACAAGAATGTTCCATCATTGATGAGGTTAGGTTTTCTCTTTTGATCATCTACTTATCACTTTATTTTTTAGTTTGGAGGATATCTTTACATGTTCAGAAAAAGTTTTGATTTTTCTGCGATATTATATTGTATGTTATTTTTTTTGTTTGTCATTGTGCTATCTGCAGATTCCATTGTATTTTCATATACCGAAATTAGATATTAGATCACGTAAATGGTTAGATGTAACTTGTAGATGCATAGGTTGTCTAATTTAATGATGAAACCATTGAAGGAGGAGATCTCCTTGAAAGGGGGGGGGGGGAAGCTCCATTGTGTTATGATGGTGTTTATATTGTTGTGATTATTGCCTCTTTGGAGGCATTGTCTTAGCAGAATCAGACTGATTCCTTATTGAGCTAGCTGATTCTTTCTTTCTTTTTTTTTTCTTTTTTTTTTGTTGATGGATGATTTCTTTGCACTGTATAGAATTGAGATAGTTTTTTTACCAAAAAAATAAAAAATAAAATAAAATAGAATTGAGATAGTTTTAGATGTTTATCAAATAAAATCGTCATATATATGCATACTCAATTACTGTCAACTGGTGATATATGTTCCATGTTTGTTTTGCCTATCAAATTTGGCCTAGGAATATGATAAATATTAGTCAGTTCAAATCTTAGTCTTCTAAGTTCTATCTGCCATGAAACCGAGTTTTCTGGTTACTTTTTGTCGATGCCGTCTGCAATATTTGCTGCAATGCACGCTGCTAAGCGGATATAACTGTGTTCAATTACGAACTACTGTTCTAGGTGAACAAGAAAAGTATAAAATAAAAGTTGGGCAGTAATTAAATGTCATGAAGATAGACCTAAACCAGTTGAGAAGTAAGGAATCTTATGCTTTTACTTCAAAATTTCGATGAGTGTAATTGGTCACAATCTGAAGAATTTACTTATGAATGATCAATTCTTTCCTGGTCTTGTATTCTATTCCCAACGTCAAGTCCAAACTTGGACGTATAACCCCAGCATAATCTTGAGAAATTTAATTTTCCTTAAACTGAATGTTAAAGATAGTTCCAAATTGAATTTCCATGTACCAGTATATTTAAATATCAAGCACGAGGATCTGACAATATTGAAAGAGGGAGACATAGGTTCTATTGCCTTCGCCTTTTTGTTTGTCTTCTGCCATATATGGAACAATCTAATTACATACACGCACACATGTCTGTTTAATATTTGTTTCTGCACGTACACATTATAAAACTGTTAAATATGTCTGTTTAAATATGCCGTCCGTCTAAGCTCCTACCTTTCTTTGAATACTATTTGCATTCATGAAACTATTTATATTTGTTAAGAAACCAACTTTTCTACAATCTTAAGCTTCAATATACATTGTTCGGCCTCTCTCTAATAGCTGAGGCTTTTAAATGAGATGGTTACTTAACAATTTTATTTTTCTTTCTTGTATGAGGTCTCCTGTGTCATTTTAATATAATGATTACGGTAGGAGTACTAGTGTTAATTATGTCTAAATTTTGTTTTTATTCTTGGTTTCCTTTTATGGTGGGACCTTTAACTTAAATCTTGATTTGGATTGTTTTGATCTAGCATATCTTAATTGTTTTAGTTTATTTTTTTGGTTTTATTATGAGTAAGCATCACATGCCATACAGCTTTTGAGTTCAAGTTCTAATGGCACTGCTTTGTTGCTCGTAAGGATTACAGCTGTTATTTCAAATAAAGGGTATAAACTACATACCAAAGATGGCTTTGTTTTTTGTTTTGTTTTGTTTTTTCCATAATTGGTTTCAAATTTGCACCATCCAGGTCTCATATCTGAATTTAAGTTTTAATGGTTTCTTCTAGTATTTTGACTGTATGCTGTGGTCAGATTTTTATGTAATTGAACTGAGCATTTTTCTTTCCTCTGATAAACTGGTTCGTGGTACGTTCTTCAATTCCACTGCATTGGGCTCTTTGTATCAGCAATAAGAGTCCGAAACTATCCCCTTTAGCGTATCGATTCTATATTTGGTCCATGTATTTTTTGATGGAAATGAAACAAAAATGAAGAAGAATCTATGCTACATCATTGTAATGATGTAAATTAAGGTTCATTAAAGAAAAAGAGAGCGAAATATTTGTTTTACAGATCAATTTCTTTCCTTTTATGTAAAACCTAACCACATATTGAAGAACTTTCAGTCAAGAATTGGCCTTTCCATTTTCTTTTTCCTCGCCAAATTCATGAACCAAACAGAGCATAAATGTTGTGACTGTCATCAGTGTCGTTGTCGATATTGTTTGCTTAAATGGTTGTTGGATGTTATTAACTTTTGTAGCTTTGACGTCATCATTTTGTCTTTAATTTCCCTTTAAACTCTATTCTCATTAGCTTTTTCCTGATTTTCTATATTTGCTTGCAGTTCGGAAAGTGAATGCTCTCAGAGTTGTTCAATTGAAGGTTATAAAGTAATATCAACTTTGAAGTTTCCACCATAGGGATTTCACAGAATCATGTCATGGAGACCACCACCGATCAAGAACATCAAGATACAAATAATGTAATAAGCCATTCTGAGGGATTGATGGTTAAACCGTTTCTCAGGCGTAGAAGTCGTACAGATTATCAGTTGTCTGGGATGAGCCTTGAAGCACAACATGATCGAGAAAAGAGCAAGAAGGTTTATGCTTTTCCTGCTCATGATTGCCTACATATTTTAACTTACCTTGTTTTTTCCCATTAAATTATTCCAGCATTTGTATTTTTTATTTTTCTCTCTCTTATCATTCCCACTTTTTTATCATTATAATTCTCTCTTATTATTCTCACTTACTGATGTAGCTGCTTTGTTCTTTTTTCGGTTAGAATTGCTTAACTTAATTTTTCTTGAATAGGACGGTCATATATTTTGTTTTAAGGCTTTGAGACATCTACATATCCTCATCGTGGGGATCTATTTGCTATTGGAATAAGTGTGTTCCGTCACAGTAATAGTTGGTTTCCAGTCACAGTAACACGCTTTTATAAAGTTGAGATGCTTGTCATTCTTAACAGCAATAGTTGAGAGTTCAATTCAATGAGGTTTACTGAGATCTGATGCTTATATTAACATTTTAAATTAGTTATTTATTGAAGAATAAAATGGAATACATTCTAAATGTCCACTCTTTAAAAAAAAAATTTGCCGGCAAGATGATATGCATGTTTGAAGTATTAAGTTCTCATAACAATCAAGTTTATTCATGAACAATAAAACTTATACAAATTTTAGAGTCATGCTAAGGAAATTATGTTTTGTTTTTGGAATTCATGTATGAAAGCGTAATTTGTACTAATGGATCCCTGTTACGTTTTTCTTTGACTCTATCATCTGCATTAAATTATTGCCTGCTCACTTTTGTGTGTGTTTGTGTGTTTTGCCTTAATTGCTGTTCCTTGTGAAGCAAATGATTTGAATAGTACAAACATATGTTTCAGGAACGATCTTCCAGACACACCCCAAAAGATGACCAAAGCACTGAGTCCTCCGGCAGCCCTCGAAGGCGAAAGGTAGAAAATATCAAATATGTTCGGAAGTTGATATAAATATACATGAGATGCTTCAAATGTGGTGAATAAACTGTATCTCCTTATTGTGGCTCTCAGATCAAGAACAACCAATTTTCCTTTTTCATACAGCCCATTCTGTTCTGTAGACATTCAGTATTTTATGGCCTTCTCGAGTGTGATATTTAAATCATCCATCTTCTTGGAACTTAGTTATGTGAGGTTCTTGTTTGTTTGTTAAAGCAGATATCAGCTAGATGGAATCCTGTTGAAGCGTGTAGGCCAACCATAGATGAAGCTCCTATATTTTACCCCACCATTGAGGTACTTATTTATTATTTTTCATAGCATGAATCTCTAGTTTAACTTGTGTCTAGAAACTGAATTAAGTAATCTTTCCAATCAATTTTTTTATCCAATAGGAATTTCAAGACACTCTTGGTTACATTTCAAGGATACGCCCATTAGCTGAACCATATGGAATATGTAGGATTGTACCTCCTCCTTCCTGGAATCCACCCTGTCATTTAAAGAACAAGAGTATTTGGGAACATGCTAAGTTTTCTACGCGAATCCAGCAAGTTGACTTGCTTCAAAATAGGGAGCCTATGAGAAAGAAAAGAGGCAGGAAACGCAAAAGGCGAAAATATTCAAAGATCGGAGCAAGAATGAGACGTCCTCGTTCTGATGGTCCTCAATCAAATGTTTCCTCTGACAGTGGTGAGAAATTTGGATTTCAGTCCGGATCAGACTTCACATTTGAGGATTTTCAGAAGTTTGCGAATAATTTCAAGGAGCATTATTTTGGGATGAAGGATTTAAAGGACGAACCAGTGTTTGATGGGACCGAATGCAACCAGAGATGGGAACCCTCTGTTGAGGATATAGAAGGTGAATACTGGAGAATAATTGAGCAACCAACGGATGAGGTTGAGGTATGGAAAATTTTTATTCTAGTAGTGTTTATTCTTTATGCATTTGAAAAACAACTTTTCACATACGTGTGACGGACGTATTTTCTGTATCTTAGGTATATTATGGAGCTGATCTTGAAACAGCAGCCTTTGGTAGTGGGTTCCCAAAGGCATCATCTTTGGTAGCAGAGAGTGAATCAGATCAATATGCGAATTCGGGTTGGAACTTAAATAACTTTCCGCGCCTTCCAGGTTCTGTTTTATGTTTTGAAGGTTGTGATATCTCTGGAGTTCTAGTGCCATGGCTTTATGTTGGGATGTGCTTCTCATCATTTTGTTGGGTATGTCATAGGAACTGTATACATTCTTTTCTGAAAAGACAAGCATACGATACTTATCATTGCCACAGCATCTATGCAAGAATATACGTGTTTTAAGATTTTTTAAACTGTAAGTAGATGTTATTATTTTTATCTTCTTTATACAAGAAGATTATTGATACCAAAATGGGACTTTCTTTATTTCCTTTTCTCCTCCACCGAAGGCTTTACTCACTTTGAAAGAATTCATATGCTCTCTGAAGAAAGTTAATACGAAGAAATTAGAAACCAGTGTGGACTAAAATTTAAGGATGTTTGGACATTGGGTGTGTGAACAAGCCAAGAAATCCAGTAGTTAGCTATATATATTCAGCTTTCCATGGGATCAGAAACATTTGTCACTTTTGAAAAAACTGATGTATTCTTTCTCACTCTCACATGTATTGAGCTTCAAATGCCATGAAGTGCTTGTAGTAGCACCGCTTCATGATTGACAATGCGCCTAAACCTTGGGAAATATAGAAGGGAAAAATTTTCTGCTACAATTCCAGAACCCTCATAGAACATCTTTAGAACAAAAGTTCCTAGTTTGATGCCTTGAACCAGACTTCTTTTTCTTTTACTTGAACCAAAATAAGTAAACAAATAAATGTGAAGAAGAATTCTCTCCTACATATGTTTTTTTTTTCTCATTTTATATTTGATATGAAGACCTAGTCAATTTAACTAGACTGATGCCTGACTTCTGTTTTCATTGTTTCTGGAACAGCATGTGGAAGACCACCATCTTTATTCACTAAATTATCTACATTGGGGTGATCCAAAAATATGGTACGGAGTGCCTGGAAGCCATGCTTCTGCTTTAGAAGATGCAATGCGGAAACATCTGCCAGATTTATTTGAAGAACAACCAGATCTACTCCATGAACTGGTAAGATATATGACCTTTATTGTTATTTTTCAAGGGTCAATTACACTCGCACTACATTTTGCTATTGTCGATTGGTCTTGTTAGAAGTATTGAGGGTCTTTCTAATAATTATATATGTCTGGGTGTCTTAGTGCATCTTGTATGGTTACAAACATATACATACATCTTTGCCTAACCAATTAGGTTATGGCTTCTCCATTCTCTTCTTCTCCTCATTTTCTACTTCTCAAACAACATGGTATAAGAGCAGAGATCCTCTTAATCTTTGTGTACTGGTAGAACCTAATCAATTTAGTTTTTCTCTTCTTCTTTTTTCTTTTTCTTTTTTTCTTCTTTATAGGTACATGGCCTAATGATTCCATGTATGTTATAGTGGGTAATTGAAGTCTTGGTTGAGTGACTTGAGTCTAAAGTCGCCGGAGATCGTGCGGCACTGTTTGAAGGTTAGGAGCCCTGGAGTAGCGTGGCTCATATGTGGATGTACACATTGGGAGGCTGATGTTAAGATTCTTCGGTATCTTAAGAGAGCTCCATGACAAGACATATTATATCGTGATCATGGGCATATGATGGTGGAGGGGTTTGCTGATGCTGATAGGGCATGATCTTCCTCAGATAGGAGGTCTACTATTATTGGGGGTAATTTGGTTTCTTGGAAAAGTAAGAAACAATCGGTAGTGTTGAGATTGAGTGCTGAATCCAAATACAGGGCTATGGCTCATGCTACATGTGAGTTGGGTGTAGATTCGTCACCTACTCAGTCAGATTGGCATTGAGAATCCAATGTCTATGCAGTTATGGTGTAATAACCAGGCAGCTACTCACATTGCCTCAAACCCCTTGTTCCATGAGCGAACAAAACATATTGAGCTTGATTTTCATTTTGTTCGTGAGAAGCTTTAGGAAAAGATAATTGCTACAAGCTATATTCCGAATGAGGATCAACCGGAAGATATGTTCACGAAGTCATGCACCATAATAGGTTATATTTGTGTTGAGTTTGATATACATTGTTGGGCCCCTATCTAATAGCTTAAGTTTTTAGATCAGTTCGTAACTTAACATGGTATTAGAGCTCTGGTTTGGCAAGGTCTTGGGTTCGAGTCATCCCGCTTGCATTTGTTACCCGAAATATTGTGAGTGCATGTTGTCACTCTTTTTGGTTTGTGATGCCCTTATGGTGCATATTTATTCGTTTCTCCACGTGTGGACGGGTCACACGTGAAGGGGAGTGTTTAGTTTGATATACATTGTTGGACCCCTATCTAATAACTTAAGCTTTTAGATGAGTTGGTAACTTAGTAATTTGTAACAAGAATAGGTTATATTTGTAAGAAGCTGTGCATGCATGACATTTATGCTCCAGCTTGAGGGGGAGTGTTAGAAGGGGAGTATTAGAAGTATTGAAGGTCTTTCTAATAATTATATATGTCTGGGGGGTCTTAACGTATCGTGTATGGTTACAAACATATATGTACATCTTTGCCTAACGAGTTTAGGTTACGGCTTCTCCATTCTCTTCTCCTCTTTCTTTACGTCTCAAACAACAGGTCTATTATGTTTCTGCAAAAGAACCATAGTCCCACTGAATGAGTTATGCGTAGTAAGCTACTTAGGGATTCTAGGGTAAATTATATGCTGTATTTTACAAACTCATATTTCAAGATTATGTGTGATTACACTCACATCATATGCTTTTGTATGCTTCTATATTTCTCATAGTATGTCATCAAGTGAATATTTGTCCCGATGCATTAGTTATTTAGGTTCATCAATCTTAGTTTATCTCAAATTCTTTCTGTGCTAGTTAAAGATCATATTCATGTATCTCGTACATTATCTTTACAGGTTACTCAGCTATCTCCTTCTGTCCTGAAGTCTGAGGGTGTACCAGTATATCGTGCTATCCAGCACTCTGGGGAATTTGTTCTTACCTTTCCAAGGGCATACCATTCTGGATTCAATTGTGGCTTCAATTGTGCAGAGGCTGTGAATGTGGCTCCTGTTGATTGGCTAGAACATGGGCAGAGTGCAGTGGAGCTGTATAGTGAGCAATGTCGTAAGACATCACTGTCTCATGACAAGTTGCTATTAGGGTCAGCAAGGGAAGCTATTCGTGCCCTTTGGGAGCTATCAGTTTTAGATAAAAAGAATCCAGAAAATTTAAACTGGAAATTTGCTTGTGGGAAGGATGGAATTCTTACCAAGGCAGTTAAGGTAGTTTGATGGATATAAATTCTCAGTTGCATTCTGACTGTACTTTCATATATGCTTTGGTAAAAACATTTATATACCGATTCATTCATGCTAATGTATGTAGCCATGTACATATGCATGCATTTACTCTTTTATGATAGAAACTTTTGTATGCAGTCATCTATTTTCTCTTGCTTAGGCAGTGTATAAATTCAATTTTTTTCAGGCTAGAATTAAGATAGAGGACAAAAGAATTCAGGAGTTTCTCCACTGGAAGATTCAAAAGATGGAATGCGATTTTGATGTGACAAATGAGAGAGAATGTTTTTCATGCTTTTATGACTTATACCTATCTGCTGCCTGCTGCAAGTGCTCCCCTGACCGCTTTGCTTGTGTCAAACATGCAAATCTTGTCTGTTCCTGTGAGCCAGACCAACGATTTATCCTTCTACGCTACAGCATGAACGAATTAAACACATTGGCTGATGCACTTGAGGGAAAGTTGGATGCTCTAGAAGCATGGGCATCAGAAGACCTAGCATTGGTTTCAAGAAATGGTCAAGGTACTGCTGCCATGCTGGGAAAACAGGGAACTTTCAGTGTCAACTGCCACAAGTCAAACGAGAATCTAACTTGTTCTCCATTAAAAGAAGAAACTTTTGATGCAGATGAACCTTGTAGCTCTTCTCATTGTCATGTTTTGTCAGACAAAGTTCAGCCAGGCTCACAAGAAGGAAATTTGGATTTGTGTGCTTCTCAGAACTTAGCTATTGAGCACAAACAAGAATTTCTTTGCTCAACTCATGGTTTGCTAGGAAAAAACTGCAGTATCGATTTGAATCTCGACAGCATATGTGATGATCATGGGAGCTGGGTGGTTCACAAAAATCATGATGCCTTTGATATTGATATTTCAGATGTGGCTGAAACAGAAGATGAAGAAATACGAGCTAGTACTGACTGTAGCTCAGTTTCCCATGCTTTCTTGGACAAAGATCATGTTTCATGTGTAACAGATGTTGGGAATATATGTTCATCTCGTAATGACAAGCTGTTTGGCTTTGATCTTCTTCCAAAACCTGAATGTGTATACCACTCAGATGTCAGAGTAACTCTAGCCGGTGAAAGTTGTTCCCTAGAAAAATCACGAGTTCATGTCGATCATCTAAATGTTGGATCTGTTGCTTTCGGAAAGCGATGGTGCAATAAGCAAGCCATATTCCCAAAAGGTGTGGTGCCATTTAACTTTTTCGTTGTACAAAATTTGTATTGAGTATAAGTTTGAGGAAAATTAATATTATATGGTTGTTACATATTGGCAGGATTCAGAAGCCGTGTTAAATACTTTAATGTGCTCAATCCGATGATAATGAGTAGCTACATATCAGAAGTTCACGATGCTGGTCTGCTTGGCCCACTGTTTAAGGTAAGGTTTCTTGTTCTGAGGTCAGTTTGGGCTTCAGTATCATTTATTTAGAAATAACAGAACTAAAAAGCTTAAATACTTTAGCTCAAACTTAGATCTCTTACAGTGATGGTCAGCTTAAATATGTGCCCATAAGATGTAGCTCTCAACCAAATCGGGTAATCCCAGTTACCCAATTACCTTCGTAAAGTACACCTGTCCTTGGACATAACCATTCAACATTACAAGAACATTAATTACCCCGGAAATTTATAACAAGCTTGAACGAGAGTTGTGTGTCCTGGAAGCTGACGATGGTATATTGGTTTCGACTGCCAAGAGTGGTGAAAGTGATAGTAACAGAATAGATGCAGTGTCATATTTTTTCTTGCATTGCCCTACGTAGAGACATCGGTATGCTCTATTAGGATGTTCTCGACGAGCAATGGGTATGTCCTGGATCTTTTGAGGCACTTATTCTTATTTCTTTTCAAGGTGGTAAATATGACAAATATTTGTGGTGATGACGTGTTTATATGGTGTTTACGGACATAAAGGAACTCCATAATTTTCATGGAGCAGGTCCTATCCTTCCCCTTTTGAGTAATAGGGTCCTTTTTCTCTCATCTTTGTGGGCATCGGCTATGGGAGCTTTTAGTTTGTCAATTACAGATTTGAGCAGGGATTCGAGAGCGACAGTTCAGTTATTGTGGCTGTCTTTTTCCACTTCTCCTCCCTTTTTTTCTTTTTGCCTTTTGATTTTATTTTTATTGCTCTTAGAGTGGACATGTTGTCCTCTTTGTATATTCTCCATCTTCTAATCAAAATTAATTTTTCTATGGAAATCAAAAATTTCATAATCAAAAGAGGAAAAAAATTATCTCAGGAGAGACGAGTCCTACATTTCCAACCGGACCCGCTTTTATACCATTCTGTCACCATCGGAATGCAACGTATGACAACATATTAGCCCAAAAAGCACCAGGGTACAATAGGCCCACGCAGAAATCCACGGATATGATTTGGTGCCGATCTAGTAGTGTGTATCATATATAACCACACTTTTTCCCACCTCTATGCGATGGTCTGGGGTATCACAACTATATCTCTGCTTTGTCGTTCCTTGACCTTTTTCTCACTCCACATTAGTAATTTCAGGTTACTTTAGAAGAGAATCCAAGTGAGAGCTTCACCGATGTCTCAGCGGATAAGTGCTGGGAAATGGTGCTCCAGAGGCTAAATCAAGAAATTACGAGGCGCCTCAGCTTAGGAGAGCATGGACTTCCCCCAGTGCAGCCTCCACATAGCATCAACGGGCTTGAGATGTTTGGCTTCTTTTCACCATCCATTGTTCAGGTATACTTGCATTATATTTTTAATAATGATTGTATGCCATGACATGATTTAAGCAGCGACGTTGTTTTGGAAAATGAGAATCCTCATCCGAGTTTACTAGTATATTGAATTTATAATTTCTGTTATTTTTAATTTTTGTTAGTTTGCAACTGGGTTTTTTTCAGTATGGGTAGCAGTGTCTTTGTCCTTTCAACAAAGTTATGATCTTCTCCATGATATTTTCAATATTGTCCGGCTCACGCTCTGGTCTTTTTGCTTTTCACACAGCGTTAAGTATTTTCAACTGTCATTAGTCCATGTTTGTTATAGACTCTACCAGATTAAGTAACCTGAACCAAGTACCATGAAAGTAGAACGGATTTATAATTCATCTTTATATGACTGTTGATAGCCAAAATGTCTTGCTGTTCTCTGATATTGTTCAAGCAGGACGTTGTAGTTCTTTGTATTGGCTGATTTTGATAGCGAAAAAGTCTGTGTGTGTGTGTGTGTTCTGATTTTGATTTTTACATTTAACACTAACAAGAGATCATTCTCAGGATATTGAGGCTCTTGATCCAAATCGTAAATGTGTGGAGTACTGGAAAACCAAGCTTACACTGAAGGGGGATTGTTTAATCAAAACACCTGAATCAAATTGCTCACAGGGGAACCCAAAACCTGTTATGTCTGAGAAAACATTACAGATTGAGGATCAGTATAAGTCGAACGTACATAGTGATGACCAGTCAGTATTGAGAGGATTGCTGAAGAAAGCGAACCCCAAAGAGTTGGAAATTATGCACAGAATACTGTGCAGTGAAATAAGAGGCCCTGAATGGAGAGCGGCACTTGCAACATTGACAGAGGAGATCCAGCGAACATGTTAATAAAGGACTCTGACGTCTCATCCTTTGGTTTTTTGACAGAGTTAGAATTTCTTTCAAGGTACTGATTTTTTTTAGGAAAATTCTTTCGAACTCAGTGATAAAAGAGGATAGATCCTGCAGTCGAGTTGCACGCGTTGTTAGTGCTTTGTGCGATTCTTGCTGCAGATAGTCTTTGTTTTTAGGATGACAATAACTTGTCACAGCATACACCCTTCTCTTTACTTTCTTCTCCCCCCAACCCTAATTTCCCCCTATGTAATACTGGAAATCTCTTGGAGAAATATAATGCCAAATTTTGTTTTATGTTTTTCCTTCCTAAATTGTTTGGGTACCTTTATTGCTTCATTTTGATCTTCATTTTGTTTCATGATGGCTTGCAATCATATCATCATACATCAAGTCAATAAAACAAACCATGGATGTCATGCTTTTAAAGCTCAAATTAAAGGTGACGAGAGGTCAGCCTAATAACCTAGGTCAAAATACGTTTAGTCAACTAGAGTCAACGAAAGTCATTGTTAACTAACACATGCTTGTTTGGTAGTTAAGCAGGGATAAACAGTATTATTAATCTCGATATTATTAGCGTCTTTGTTATTAATCCTTATTTATAAATCGAAGGTATTTTGAAATTAAAAATGTTAATCACGTTTTTTTTAGTGAGTGCACTAATAATATCACCATTTTTCTTGGTATTATTAGTAAGGGGATAAGAACTTTATCTATTAGTCCTGAACCCCTATTGCTTACCGAAAATTCGACTATTCAGCTTATTAACCATATCCGACTTTAATCCTGACAAGCAAACGGCTCCTCTGAGTATTACCAAAGCATACTTCATGAAGAAATTCATTCAAACAAACAAACATGCAACATAGAAAATTGCTAATAAGAAACAAAATCTCACCAAAGCATGTCATCCTCAACAAGCATGGTATTCGTTAGGGTGACCCACTGGTAGAGTTGGAGCTTTACAAAGTATGATGTTTCTGGTTCAATCCCTTCTCACACCACCTTAGGACAAAAAAAAAATAAAAAAATAAAAAAAACATGCAGACACACACAAGCATGGTATTCCATTTCATGGCATTACACACAAGCATGTAACTTCTACTCCTAGGCATAATCTCTCTCCTTCCTACTCACATTCAAGTAAATTAACATGCTTTCTCTAACAGTAATGGAGTTCCATATGTAAAGATAACACTTCAACATGAACATGCAACTTAACCTAGCTATAGACATGGCAATTACCACCAACATTACATCCAAGCAAACATGTTATATATCCTTAACAAGATGAAATTTCATACAAAGGATACATCAATACATGAACATGTAATATTGCCTCTTTCCAACATAGTATTTGAATAAGAGACCAACCATATCAAATTGGGAAGAAATGGAAGTGAATTACAAAAAGGGAATTGCTATTCCAACCCCCAAATTTGCTGAGTATACCCCCTTATCAATATTACAAAATTACCACAATTTAAAAAGACTATATTACCCTTAAAATAATTCCATTACTAAGTCCACCCCCCTACGATTTTTAGAATCCTAAAACTACTAAGTATACCCCATCTCCTATTACTCCCACCCCTTCCTCACCTTCATCATTCGAACAAATTTTTAAAAAAACTCAACACTAAAAATGGATTCCAAAAGCTCAAACCCTATCAATGAATCGATCCACATTGATGAAAAGGAGCACAAAGAAGTGGAAGAGATGAATTGTGTAAGTACTACAACTCATTTTATAGTTATTTTACCGTTTAATTTATGTTAAAAATGAAAAAAAATTTCAAAAAATCGAGCTGCTGGCCCGTCGTGTGCGACAGGACACGACCGCACAATTTGAAGAGTGTGCGACCTGAACCTGCCGCACACTCTATAGAGTGTGCAACAGGGTCATGCCGCACAGTAACAAGAATTTTTTTTGTAATTTTTTTTTTTGTAATTTTTAACAGGATTCAAACACGATAACTACGGAGCCCAGTGTTATTGGTCCTAATAATGAAGAGATTGTTGCATTTGAACATGTTGTGAACGACGAAGCCCTCGATGTTGATTTCACGGATGTGTTCACAACTCAAGAATGTTTTATATCTCGGGATAAATTGATTGAATGGGTGCAAGCTAGAGGACGGGAGCATGGCATTGTGATCATCATCGGTAGGTCGGGCAGTGGTGCCGGTAAGAAACGAGCCCGGTTGTTATTGATTTGTGAACGTAGTGGTGTATATAAAGAAAAGGTCAAGATTGGGTCATAATCATTACGAATTGATAAGGAAGAAAAGGTTGAAAATGTTGATGATGTGGTAGGTAAAGGGAAAAGGAAGAGAGAAACCGGAACTAAGAAGTGTGGTTGCCCATTCCGTTTGAGAGGGAAGCAAGTCTCGATTGATGAATGGGCATTAGTGGTTGAATGTGGCAAACACAATCATCCAACCGCTGATCACATGGAGGGTCACTCATACATAGGTCGATTGCAGAAATCTGAAGAGACCTTTGTATTTGATTTTTCCAAGGGCAATACTAAGCCCAAGGACATCTTATTTGGGCTGAAACAAAGATTTGAGGGAAATAAGTCAACTATAAAGACAATCTACAATGCTCGGACAAAGAATAGAGTTAATGAGCGTGATGGTCGATCTGAAATGCAACAACTTATATTCAAGTTGAAGGAGCATGGTTATACCTTCTACGATAAACGCTGCGAATTGACCAACATTGTGAAGAATCTTTTTTGGGCTCACCCAAAGAGCATTGACTTACTGAGATGTTTTCCGAAAGTCATCTTCATGGATTGCACTTATAAGACAAATAGGTACAAGTTACCATTGTTGGAGATTGTTGATGTGACATCTACACAGATCACATTTCTGATTGCAGTCGCAATTTCGGAGTGCGAGCGGGAAGAGAACTATACGTGGGCCTTGACAATATTGAAATCACTAATGCACCAATCTTCCTTACCCACTGTTATTTTGACTGATAGGGAAAAGGCTTTAATGAATGCAATTGAGAAAACATTGCCCACGCCAAGCCATTTTCTTTGTCGATGGCATATAAATAGGAATGTCTTGGCGAATTGCAAGAAATTGCTAGGCCCGAAAAAGAAATGGGATGCGTTTAATCTCTATTGGAATGTATTAGTGATTTCAGTGACTGAGACAGAATTTGAAGAGGGACTTAAAAGACTACAATCTTAATTCAAGGAAGTCATGCCTGCGGTGAACTATGTAATGGACCAATGGTTGTTGCCGTATAAGGAGAGATTTGTGGCTTGTTGGACTAATAATGTCATGCATTATGACAATAACACAACGAATAGGTATATTTAAATAAAAGTAGCTTTCATAACTTTCTCATATTTCAATATCTTACATATCGTATCTTATTTTTCGTGGTGGAGAGTCGCACGCAATGTTGAAAAGACACTGGATCGAGCCAAGGTAACTTTGACACATGTTGGCGACAGACTCACACGCTCATTGAAACATCACACGTTGCAATAAATGATTCATTCGAGAAGAGTAGGAATGTCGTCTAACATAAATTCAAGTCAAATGTATTTAGGTTGATCCGAGGTATGGTGTCGGTGGATGCATTGAACAAGATATACGATGAAATGGTTGCTATTCTGAAACAGTGTAGACTCTCTATTGTGTTCATGTACATTGAGAAAGACATGTGGTCTTCCTTGTGCGCATGAAATATCCGAATATATCCGATTGGAGGAGCCTATTCCCTCGACAAGGTTGATGCTTTTGGAGAAAATTAGATTTCGTACCAAGCACGGGAGATGATGTTGGTGTCGGGGAGGAAATAGTTGGCGCATGGAGTGTACTTCATCAAAATCTCGATGTTAAGTTTAAGGAAGCCCCTGAGTCGGTGAAGGTAGCAATGTATAAAAGGCTGATGGAGGTAGATAATCCTGTAACAACTGGACTACTTATGCCCGCTCCCGAAAGTCGACTCCCGAAGCCTAAAGGTCGTCCTAAGATTGTAAAGGCTAAACAGTCAAAGTCAACCAAACAGATCCGAACAAGTTTGAGTACGTGGAATCGATCGAAGACAGTTGCTCCGTCGCCGGTTGATGATTTGGTAACATATGAAGTAAATCCATCAAATAAACCTCGATGTTCACTACTATTCCAACGACAAAGATTCAGTAAATCTTAGTTATTTGGTCAACATCTTTTCTTACTTACGAGATAATCTTTACGTACTTTGTTTTTCAATAGGTTGTTCGCCGAAATACCCGCTTTGGACAGCTAGTGATTATGTCAATCAACTACCGATATGGATTCGAGAGTTTGTCATCGAGACGAAGAATGTCATTGCGATGGCCGTTGCGTTTCGTGCCGTATCGCACATATATATGACAAGGAGGAACATTGGGGTAGAGTTCGAGGTGAACTAGCTATGAAGTTGGACGCATACCATGGGTTGTACGAAGATGTTTTCATGGAACGCGGATCGGTTGTATTAGTTGAAAGTATGCTCAACTGCTACACTGACTTTGCACCAATATAGCGTACGCTTGGTCAAGGGCTGACCCAAACTCTTCGTACGAGATACTTCGGTTGCCTGATCTATATCTTAATGTCGGCTCTCGTATTGCATCAACCACAGACCTAAACATGGTGGGATAATCCAAAGGATGATGTACATCTGCGCCAGGAATAAACGTATATTGGCTAGCTGGATTTTGCATCTTCGGATGTGAATATACTACGTACCACTGTAAATAGTCACCGAGCATGCACTGGATGGGATGGCTTTTGACCGAGGCTAGTATCGATAAAACATGGTTCCGCCATTGACGATAATATGGGACTTGCCGCATTAGCTCGCCAATGTTCTTGTTGTCTCGTAAACCAAGACCAATAGCAATCGGAGGGAAAGGAATCTTCTAGACATAACCGAATTGCCTAAGAACTCGATCTGGATTGTATGGCTCCACAACACCCGACGCGGATAAGCATCCATAGTAATACGCGATCCGGTGAAATGAATAGGACTCACGTACCAAAACAGAATACGGAGTCCAATTAACCTACATACAATAAACACAGAAAAAGTTATAACCATTAACACAGTTAATATAACATTACTAGGTATCTAGATTAATATGAAAGTTATAATAGTGCAATTAAACTCACTTCATCGGCTGTTAGGACATCAAGTCTCTCACGGTACACCCGCAGTGTTATGTCCGGCGCCTCGGATAATGGTTGCCACTTTCGAGCCGGTGGGCGAGTGACGTCGTACTCAATGTTATGTGGAGGTTGAAAACATGGAAATCTCTCATATATCCAAGCCTGCAATAAAATAATACAAGACATTATCATATAACCGGCCCCTTATAACAACTAAAAATATATATCTCATTATAAGTATAAATCAAATAAATTTGTTACCTCCAATAGCGTTGTATATCCCGTCATCCGTCGACACGACTGACGAGATGCCATGCCCAATTATCGATATAAATAGGCAAGGGTTGCAACGCCCCATGCATACTTCGGTATCTTATCGACATTGTCCAGAAATTCCATATATGAACCAGGAACTCGATTCCCACTCTTGTCACCAAAAATGGTGCAAGAAAATGTACAATAAATATGCCTTAGCAAAGACTAGTCCGCATAGCATCATTATCACTTATAGCTTCATCTTGGAACCTACGACGAAGCCACTCTAACTTGAAAGCGCAGCCTCTACTACCATGGGTGCCCTCAAGCACCTCAAAGATTTTGCAAATGCAACATCCCCCAAGCTCCTCAAGATTATATCCCAACATCCGTGTATAAACAACAGCCTCCCCTTTATTGGAAGACCGGTAAGACAAAACACGTCATCCAAGGTGATTGTCATCTCACCAAATGGTAAATGGAAGGTGTTCGTCTCCGGATGCCATCGTTCAACAAAAGCAAGAACCAATGCTTTCGATGACTCCTTATAAGAACACCTAGTCAGCGTAAATAGTCCGACCTCAGACAATATCCCACCACCTACTCTCCAGCTATTGCTCATCTGTAAGCGGAACCGACCAACTCAACAACTTATTAGTGTGATTTTGCATCTTCAGAACTGGTCGTTTTATCCCATTCCAAACATACCTAGCTACGTGTGTGTTGTACGTAACTAGTAGTGAACCATCAACCGCCCATCGAAAATGGGGCTTCTTCTTCAGCAAAGTGTCACACCAAGCACCTTGATCACCGGCCCTTCATTATCACCATCTTCTTCTTCTTCATCATAACCGCCCCGAATAACCACCCCTCATTACCGGCCCCAGAATAACCGACCCCCTCATTACCGGCCCCCTCAGACATAACTAGCCCCTGTATCCGTTCTGCCTCATCAAGTGGGTTGGGATTCTGTGCCCTCCTAGCGGAAGCCGTAACCCTCCGCATATATGTCCTTCCTGCATTCATTCAAACCAAAGTAATGTAAGAACAAGGAAATAATAATGAAAGGATAGCTACAATGTGAGAGAAAAGGCAAGACATGCAGTATAAGTTATAAGCTTACATACATTCATCAAATAGTTGATGTGCAAGTTGATTGAAGAAGTAATTTTTTTAAAAAAAGTACTGTGCGGCACCCTTGGCCGCACGTCCCAGGTTCTGTGCGGCATCACCTAGCCGCACGTACACACGCATGTATGGCAACCCCTTTCAGCACGCCCAAGGAATGTGCGGCACCCCCTACCGCACTCACTAAGGTATGTGTGGTGGACCAGTGCCGCACATTCCCTGGTAGGTGCGGTATGGGGGTGCCGCACAAACCTTACGCAGATTCCCCCAAAAAATTTCAAAAATTCATCAAAATGGTAAAAAAAAAATGCAACCAAAATGCAACAAAAATGCGTGTTCACAAAAACATCAAAAAATGCAACCAAAATCCAACCAAAATGCAACCAAAAAACCAAAATTTAAATGAAACACTTACCGAATGGTTCTATTTTTTAACTTTGAAATCTTGGAGCTTGTAGTGACTTGAATTTGTATAATTAGGTAGCTAAGAAGTAGATGAAGAAGTAACAAAGAAAAGGCAACAAAGAAAATGGAGGTGTTGTGGGTGGAGTGGTTGTTTGCGGAAAGAAGAGAGAAGGAAATTGATCGATGTTTTTTTGGGAGGGAGATGGGTTGGGTAGATGGTGTTTTAGGTGGGTAAGAATTGGGGGGATGAACTTAGCAAATTAAATTGGTAGGGTTTATGGTTAAAGGGTAAAATAGGAAAATAATGGGGGTATACTTAGTAATATAGGTGGTATAATATTTGAAGGGGGGTGAACTAAGTAAATGGGTATACTTAGCAATTTTTGGGGGTGGGAATAGCACTACTCTTACAAAAAATGTCCATAATTAATGGTATCTATTTTGGTCCTGGAACTCGACTTTAAGACCTTAATTCAATTGAGTTAACATCCGGTAGAATTTCTGTTTGTCGGTAGGGGTATTATGTCAACTTACTTGAATTCTCTTTATGTGTACTATTTTGAAGTGGGAGGGCTTCACATGAAGCCCTGTTATGCTTTTTGTAACTACCCAAACTACCACTATTTACAATCAACAAATTTACAATCAACAAATATCACATGCAACAAATAATCACCTATTGTAAAGTGATCGTTGTAGAACAATACATTTAGAAAGAAATGATACAAAGATAGAGAGAATTGTTTTTATCTCTGGGGTAGAATTGAATGAATCAGTTCAGCCTATTTATAGGCAACCATCTCAAACAAAAAACACTATTTATACATAGTAATACTATTCATGTATTGTGAAACTCTTGTTTACGAACATTGTTGCTACAGTGATTGTGTACTACTATTGTGCTACAGTGTATTGTTACATTGTGCTACATTCAACACATTAATTATTCATAACACTCCCCCTTAGACGTAGCATTGTAAATTGTATAAGTTTGTCTCGTTATAAGCCTTAAACCGAAGACCTAGTAGAAAAAATTGAACAGAAGGGAAAAAGAGTACTTGACTTAAATCCAAACCATGAGTATAGGCTGCCTCGTTAAAAACCTTATCAGAAAAACCCTGTGGGACAAAACCATGATAAGGGAAAAAGAGTGCAGTCATATGAGCTCCCCCTCGAGTTGACAAGGATAATCATTTTTGTAAATCTTGTAGGTTTCGTATCCCAATATTACGAACATGCATTCTGAAGGTTTCAGTAGGGAGTGCCTTTATAAATAAATCTATCGCATTGTCACTTGATCGAACATATTGAATATTAATTTTCTCGTTTTTTTCAAGTTCTTGAGTGTACGAGAAGAACTTTGGGGGGAATATGTTTAGTTCTGTCACTCTTAATGTATCCTTCTTTGGTCTGGGCAACACATGCGACATTATCTTCAAATAACACTATCGGGTCTTTATTGACTAACAGTCCACTAGCTTCTTGAATGTGTTGAGTCATAAATCTAAGCCATACACATTCTTTACTTGCTTCATGAAGTGCAATAATGTCGGCATGATTTTAAGATGTAGCAACTAGTGTTTGCTTTTAAGAACGCTAGGATATTACAGTACAACCCATCGTGAAAACATAGCTAGTCTGCGATCTGGCCTTATAGGGATCCGATAAATAACCTGCATCTACAAACCCAATTATTTCATGTTTTGAATTTCTGGGATAAAATAATCTCAAATCGATTGTTCCTTGGAGATAACGAAATACGTGTTTAATCCCATTCCAATGTCTTCATGTTGTGGATGAGCTATATCTTGCCAATAGATTAGTAGCAAATGCTATATCTGGCCGGGTACAGTTAGCAATTGCACTCAAGTATGGTACTTCAGACCAAGTATTTATTCGTTATCTTCACAATAACGTAATGAATCATTTTCAACATTCAATGATCTGTTAACCATGCGGCTATTGAGGGGATTTGTCTTGTCCATATTAAAATGTTTCAAAACCTTTTTTTGTATAATTAGTCTGATGTATAAATATTTCACTATGCAAGTGTTCTATATTTGCAAACCAAGACAATATTTGGTCTGTACAAGATCCTTCATTTCAAATTCTCCCTTTAGGTAATTAACAGCTTCTTGAATTTCATTTGGAGTCCCAATAATGTTCAGATCATCTACATAGACAATGATAATTTCAAATCCAACTGTCGTTCTCTTGATAAAGACACACAGACATAATTGATTATTCACATATCTGTTATTCAACAAATGCTCACTTAAGCAATTATACCACATGCGTCCAAATTGCTTCAGCCCATACAACGATCGCTGTAATTTAATTGCGCATAATTCTTTGGGCTTTGAACTTATTGCTTCATGCACCTTGATTCCTTCAGGAATTCTCATGTAAATATTAGTATCCAATGACCCGTATAAATAAGTTGTTACTACATCCACGAAACGCATCTCTAAATTTTTTGAAACGGTTAAACTGATTAGGTATCTGAATGTAATAACATCCATAATAGGAGAGTAGGTTTCTTCTTAATCAATTCCAGGTCTTTGGGAAAAACCTTGTGCAACAAGACGAGCTTTGTACATTACAATCTCATTTTCTCATTTTGCTTTCGAACAAAAACCCATTTATAACCAATAGGTTTCACAGCTTCAGGTGTGACAACGATAGGTCCAAATACATTTCATTTGTTAAGAGAATTCAATTAAGCATGTATGGCGTCTTTCCATTTAATCCAACCGTGCCTCTTTTGACATTCAGATACAGATTTCAATTTTGAATCCTCATTCTCGTTATTAATTTCTTGTGATACTGAATAAGAGAATATGTCATTGATATCCCACATTTCATCTCGGTTCCATATTTTTCCATTATTCATGTAATTAATGGAAATCTCATGGTTATCTTCATCTTTAGGGATTTCTTGGTCGCTTGTTCGTGTGATTCTTCTGGAACACATTCATTTGATTTGGGTTTTTCAATTCCCTTTCTCTTTCGAGGATTTTTATCTTTAGAACCAATTGGTCGTCCACGCTTCAGGAAAGTTTTGGACTCATTTGACATTTCTTCATTGGGTAGCCCTTTTGGAATTTTGATTCGAGTAGGAGTATATATTTACAACAGCTATATGTGACTTCGTCACTCTTTTTGTGTCTGTAAATGCATCTGAAAATTGATTTGCTATATTTTGTAAATGTAAGATCTTTTAGACTTCCAGTTCTCGTTCCTTCTTGGGAGGATCAAGGTGTAACAATGATGATGTATATCATTTGATATCTTTTCCCATTTGTTACCCTTCTTCACCCAAAGGTGAGAATTTTTCTTCGTCGAAATGACAATCGGCAAAACGGGCCATAAAAATGTCACCTTTTTTCAGTTCAAGATATTTGATTATTGAAGGTGATTCATACCCAACATATATTCTCAGTCTCATTTGTGGTCCCATTTTTATGCGTTGTGGTAGAGCAATGTGTATATATATAGCAGATCCAAAAACTCTAAGATGGGATAGATTCAGTTCTCGCCCTAATGCTAGCTGTAATGGGGAGTACTTGTGATATGCACTTGGTCTAAGGCGAATCAGTGCAGCGGCATGTAAAATTGCATGACCCCATACAGAAATAGGAAGCTTTGTTCTCATTATCAATGATCTGGCGATAAGTTGGAGACGTTTAATTAATGATTCAGCAAAACCGTTTTGTGTATGAACATGAGCTACTGGACGTTCAACATCAATGCCCACTACCATACAATAATCATTAAATGTTTTAGAAGTAAATTTACCAGCAGTATCAAGTCTAACTTTCTTGATCATGTAATCTGGGGATTGTGCTCTCAATTTGATTAATTGCACAAGAAATCTGGCAAATGCTATATTGCGAGTTGATAACAAATATACGTGTGACCATCTGCTAGAAGCATCAATTAACATCATAAAGTACTGAAATAGTTCACATATATCACCATGAATTTGTTCCAAAAAAATGATGGTGATTATTTTCCAACTTTAGTTGGTGATGGCCTTATTATCAATTTTCCTTGAGAACAAGCATCACAAGAGAGTTGATGAGATTGAAAAATCTTCTGGTTTTTCAACGAATGACCACTAGAATTCTCAATGATTCTTCGTATCATTATTGAGCCGGGATGCCCTATGAGATCCCGAACATTTACCTAGTTTGATTATAAAAATATAAACGAATTTAATATTATTTTATTACTTATTTATTTATTTTAATATAATTGCCTAAGTAGTACAAATGCCTTTATTTTAATTATACTATATTATTAAATAATAAAATAGTTGTCCTAACATTTGTATTATATAACAAAGAAAAGTCTCATAAGCAAATGTTATGGCAATGTACGGACAAAAGGAAAAAAACAAGAGAGAAAATAATTAGCTCTCTTTCATATTCCCCGTCACCAAGCCATGTCCCACCGCCCTCCTCCACCAATCCCCACTCTGCCTTCATGTGTTATGCATATGCTGAATCAGGGGGAGATATATATTGAGAGAGTGAGGGATTTAAATCTCTCATATAACACTTACAAACACACACACGCCTGCATACTCCCTCCGTCCCCTAACGAATACAAACCCGAGGCCTTCTCTCTCACGGGATTTATTTGGCACTTCATTACTTAGCGGTTCTACGAGATCATTATATAGGATCGACATGCGCGAAGAATAGATCATTTCTATCGGTGAACTGCAGCGTATAATCGATACTATTTTCATGAGTTAGTAAGTTAGTAAGTTACTAACCCTTTTATTGTTGTTAATATTATTGCATGATAATTAGAATAATTTCATGCTAGATTTATTAGTAGCAAATAGAAATAACACTATTTGTTAAATAAATGACGTGGTATTTATGTTAGCTTGTTTGGATGGATAATTACATTAAATAAGTGATATTACAAGTAGTACTAAAAATATAAGACAATACTAAGGGTTGTCGTGATAACCCGAAAATTAGTAACGGCTCGAATGGAGTCAAATTGGATATAATAAAAATTATATCAAGTTATTAGTAAGTTATTCCTTTTAGTTCGTTGTATAAAATTATCTCATATTAATTTTTAGAACGATCCATGCCAGTAAACTAGTTATTCGCAATGTAATATAATATGTTTCATGCATGTTTATTTGTAACTAGTTTGGGTTATGTAATGATATTTCTACTTGTTTAAGTAGCTAAATGGGATAATAAAGTTAACGAAACTACGAACACAAACTAAAGTAACGATGTGCTGAATCGTCGTAATTTGACTCCACGGAGTCTATTGTTGATATAGTTAAATTATGTTGGGACGGGGGATTAATTCCTACGATAATTAATATTATTATTGAGTAGATTAATCTCTACCGAAATTGGTTAAATTACATAGGATGGAATCCTACGAGTGTAAATGTTATTATAAACTATTGAAACTGCGTGGGTAAAGTCCTACGAGTACAAATGTTTCTATGGGTGGAGTTAGCTCTACCGAACCAATTAAATGTAATAACTTGTTTAACTAGTAATTGCAAGCCAGTTATGTCTTAGTTGAATTTAGCAGCAATTACATGCAATCCTGTAAAGGATTAAAATATGATAATTGACACTTATGAGTCAGTTAACTATGATATAGTGTTGTGACAAGTGTTAACAGTAATTGTAAGCCAGTTAGTGTTTAACCACTTTAGTGCCTATTACGTGTAATCCATTGTTGATCAAATGTAGTAACTGATACTTCTGAATCAGTTAATTGTAAAGCAGTATTATGACAAGTGTCAGTCTTAAAGTAATGTAACCAGCTGGTAAACCAGTTCAGGGGGTATATGGTACACTGGTGACTCACGATGGCATGGGCTAGTGTTAACCTTGGTTGGACCATATGCTCGGCTTACGCCCCGCTGTTGGCCCTAGTAGGGGAGGCACACTTCTTGCTAGCCGAAGTGTTGCCCGACGTCGTAAACCCAGGTCGTATGAGACTGGGTGAAACGATTGTCATTCGCGCGCGCACTACTAAAGAGACAGTTATTCAGTTATTGCTCGAGCATATGATACAGAAGAGGTGATAAGGTTGGATGTTGTCGGAGGTGTACCTCGACACCGTATCCTTTTAAAGGTGTTTAACCAGTTGTTCTTATACAGTTGAATATGTGTTACGATGATATAGAAGCATGCTATTATTGTTTGTTATGCAATATGATTTACCGTTATACAGCTCAGCATGCCAGCATGTCATGTAGTTACATGGTAGTAGCTTACTGAGTCTTTGACTCACCCCATCCTTTTCTTTTATTTTTCCTTAGATCGCAGGAACCTAGGAGGTTTTGATCTGTGAGGCTGGTACATTACATGGGTGTACGTGGTGAATTTTTGGGGTAGTTACTTTTGCTTGTTGTACATATGTATTCGGTGAGGGCGATGGATGATAGAGTTATGTAAACTCTTTTTGGGTAGTAATAACATGATGTGTATATTGTTACTCGCTACTTCCTTTTGTGCCAACACGTGGTGTCATAGCATTGTATATCGGACATGTTATCTGTGTGACTTTGTTTATCTCAGTTGACTCCGAGCTCGTTAGCTCGTTGAGGTTGTTGTTTATAGTTGTGTTTAGTGAGCTCGTGTAGCTCCGTACTATTATGCTAACGGCATGTTGTGGCCGTTTAGTTATCTTGTGTTTGTGTCGAGCTGGTTTAGCTCGTTTATACAGGTGCATGTTAATCATGATGTATGTGTTTCACATTTCCATTTGGGGTTACACGTAGGAGCTCAAATGGGGGTGTGACATTCCCTAACCGATCATGCCAAACTTTTAATGATTCCGTAAACTTCGAGTTTACATTAGCATATGATTCAAATATTCTTATATTTATACAATACAATCCAGATGATAGAGTAGACAATTTTTCTAACACACACTTGCTTCCGAAAGTGATTGAGGTAATGCAAAGATATTCATTATTTTCTTTATTCATAGTTTTAATATGATATCCATTTCAGACGAATGTCTTTAAAACTTAATAAGTTTCTTTGGGATTTAGGAGAGAACAATGCATTACTTATCGTGAATCTTGTGCCTCCAGGCATTAGAAAAATTGCTTTTCCAGATCCCTCAATTATCTTTGCACTTGATTACTTAGCGGTTCTACGAGATCATTATATAGGATCGATATACGCGAAGAATAGATCATTCCTATCGGTGAACTGCAGCGTGTAATCGGTACTATTTTCGTGAGTTAGTAAGTTACTAACCCTTTTATTGTTGTTAATATTATTGCATGATAAATTAGAATAATTTCATGCTAGAATTATTAGTAGCAAATAGAAATAACACTATTTGTTAAATAAATGGCGTGGTATTTATTTTAGCTTGTTTGGATGGATAATTACACTAAATAAGTGATATTACAAGTAGTACTAAAAATATAGGACAATACTAAGGGTTGTCGTGATAACCCGAAAATTAGTAACGGCTCGAATGGAGTCAAATTGGATATAATAAAAATTATATCAAGTTATTAGTAAGTTATTCCTTTTAGTTCGTTGTATAAAATTATCCCATATTAATTTTAGGACGATCCATGCTAGTAAACTAGTTATTCGCGATGGAATATAATATGTTTCATGCATATTTATTTGTAACTAGTTTGAGTTATATAATGATATTTCTACTTGTTTAAGTAGCTAAATGGGATAATAAAGTTAACGAAACTACGAACACAAACTAAAGTACCGATGTGCTGAATCGTCGTAATTTGACTCCACGGAGTCTATTGTTGATATAGTTAAATTATGTTGGGACGTGGGATTAATTCCTACGATAATTAATATTATTATTGAGTAGAGTAATCTCTACTGAAATTGGTTAAATTACATATGATGGAATCCTACGAGTGTAAATGTTATTATAAACTATTGAAACTGTGTGGGTAAAGTCCTACGAGTACAAATGTTTCTATGGGTGGAGTTAGCTCTATCGAACCAGTTAAATGTAATAACTTGTTTAACTAGTAATTGCAAGCCAATTATGTCTTAGTTTAATTTAGCAGCAATTACATGCAATCCTATAAAGGATTAAAATACGATAATTGACACTTGTGAGTCAGTTAACTATGATATAGTGTTGTGACAAGTGTTAACAGTACTTGCTAGCCAATCAGTGTTTAACCACTTTAGCGACAATTACGTGTAATCCATTGTTGATCAAATGTAGTAACTGATACTTATGAACCAGTTAACTGTAAAACAGTATTGTGATAAGTGTCAGTCTTAAAGTAATGTAACTAGCTGGTAAACAAGTTCAGGGGGTATATGGTACACTGGTGACTTACGAGGGCAGGGGCTAGTGTTAACCTTGGTTGGACCATATGTTCGGCCTACGCTCCGCTGTTGGCCCCAGTAGGGGAGGCACACTTCTTGCTAGCCGAAGTATTGCCCGACGTCATAAACCCAGGTCGTACGGGACTGGGGAAAACGATTGTCATTCGCGCGCGCATTACTAAAGAGACAGTTATTGCTCGAGCACATGATACAGAAGAGGTGATAAGGTTGGATGTTGTCGGAGGTGTACCTCGACACCGTATCCTTTTAAAGGTGTTTATCCAATTGTTCTTATACAGTTGAATATGTGTTACGGTGATATAGAAGCATGCTATTATTGTTTGTTATGCAATACGATTTACCGTTATACAGCTCAGATGCCAAAGCATGTTATTTAGTTGCATGGTAGTAGTTTACTGAGTCTTTGACTCACCCCATCTTTTTCTTTTGTTTTTCCTTAGATCGCAGGAACTTAGGAGGTTCTAATCTGTGAGGCCGGTACAATACATGGGTGTACGTGGTGAATTTTTGGGGTAGTTACTTTTGCTTGTTGTACATATGTATTCGGTGAGGGCGATGGATGATAGAGTTATGTAAACTCTTTTTGGGTAGTAGTAACATGATGTGTATATTGTTACTCGCTACTTCCTTTTGTGCCAACACGTGGTGTCATAGCATTGTATATCGGACATGTTACTTGTGTGACTTTGTTTATCTCAGTTGACTCCGAGCTCGTTAGCTCGTTGAGGTTGTTGTTTATAGTTGTGTTTAGTGAGCTCGTGTAGCTCCATACTATTGTGCTAACGGCATTTTGTGGCCATTTAGTTATCTTGTGTTTGTGTCGAGCTGGTTTAGCTCGTTTATACAGGTGCATGTTAATCATGATGTATGCGTTTCACGTTTCCATTTGGGGTTCCACGTAAGAGCTCAAATTGGGGTGTGACATTCCCTAACCGATCATGCCAAACTTTTAATGATTCTGTAAACTTCGAGTTTACATTAGCATATGATTCAAATATTCTTATATTTGTACAATACAATCCAGATGATAGAGTAGACAATTTTTCTAACACACACTTGCTTCCGAAAGTGATTGAGGTAATGCAAAGATTTTCATTATTTTCTTTATTCATAGTTTTAATATGATATCTATTTCAGACGAATGTCTTTAAAACTAAATAAGTTTCTTTGGGATTTAGGAGAGAACAATGCATTACTTACCGTGAATCTTGTGCCTCCAGGCATTAGAAAAATTGCTTTTCCAGATCCCTCAATTATCTTTGCACTACCGGATGGATATAGTATTGACGTTTGCTTCGTCAATTTTCAAATGGAAGATATATTTCTTATTTTAAGTATGGTATGTGTTGTAGTGCTGACCGCAAGATATAAATCATCTTCTCGAATTTTGCATTGCAACATATCTATGGTTGTTTGGAAATGCTCAAGAAAGCCTAGAACGTTCGTACTGATAACGTGTTATAAATAGAACTATAAATTTAAAAAGAAATGATCCAAATGTAGAGAGAATTGAAGAGAGAATTGTTTTTATCTCCGAGATAGAACTGAATGAATCAGTTTAGCCTATTTATAGGTAACCATCTCAAACAAAAAAAATACTATTTATGCATATTAATACTATTTAAACAATATTCATGAATATTAAAATTATTGTTTGCAAACAGTATTACTAGTTACTACAACAATGGTGTACTACTATTGTGCTACAAATTACACATTAATTATTCATAACACCACCCACTTTTTGAAAGTAATAACTAACCCCACCCACTTCTTCAAATTAACTACTTAAAACTATCGTATTTAAAGTCAATATAAATAATTTAAAAATATAAATTATATAAAAAAATATTTATGCACATACATTCTCTGTGCCATGTTCACTAGTTATTATAAAATAAAGAAGGCTGAAAATGAACAGTGACATTGAAACTCTGTTACACTTTTTTGGATTTCTTAAATTACACTTAAACTCATTTATCAATTATCACCAACAAAATACTCAAAATTCCCTTTTAAAAAGCATCCACCTAAATAAAAACTATCCATAATATAAAAATAACCACCCTCAATTCCATTACTCTAATATTAACCATAAATAAATATAAAATTAATAGAATATTTCAAAATAATATAAAATAAAAAATATATGCACACGCATGTGGGTATGTCATGTTATTAGCTTAATAATTTGGATATAATAAGTATTATGCTGATAGTCATCCATTCACAAATTTCAATACCACTAAAATTATTTTCGAAACAAAATAAGCAAAACATATAATTGGGCTATTATACTTTGAGGAAGGTTGTAATTCGGTCACTAATTGTTTAAAAATGTTATTTGAGTTACTGTACTTCAGTTATCTTGCAAGCGAGCCCACCATGACGTTAATTTTAAATAAAATCCTTATTTTACCCATGTCTTCATTAAGGGAGATGAGAATGAAGACAGGGATAAAATAAGAATTTTATTTAAAATTAACGTTCTGGTGGATTCACTTGCAAGATAACTGAAATACAGTGACCCAAATAATATTTTTAAATAATCAGTGGCTGAATTGCAACATTCTCCAAAATACAATAACTCGATTATATATTTTGCCAACAAAATATAAACATTAAGAATACATGTTAATTTTTTTCATAAATAATTATAAACTCTAGATTAGAATGTCACCTAACCTTTCCATCAAATCATTACTAAATCAAGGACGGGAAAATTAACAAAGTGTGTAATATTGTCTTGGAAAACGTGAGAAACTGGAAATGTGGAATAAGTAAAAGGAAAATGCTTAAGCGAGATAATACATATAAATTTCTTTTTAGATGATTTGTGAATGAAGTATAATTTTATAGACATTTATAATGTCCGTTTATGTTTTATAAATTTTGTTTTAAATAACTACTCCCTCCGTTCCAGGCAAAGAGTCCACTTTCTTTTTATAGAAATCAATATAAGACTAAATCAAATAAAAAATTTACATACTTTACTTATATTTTAAGAAATAAAATTTCATTAATTAAAAACTATATTAATAATACTATGGATTACAACTTTAATAATTTTGTAAAAGCCACTAGATTTATGTTAATTATTGGTCAAATTTTAGCTTAGTTGACCAAAAAAAGTCAAAAGTGAACTCTTTGCTTGAAACAGAACGAGTATTATAGAAGGTACATGTGTTAATGAGACCTTTGACCAAGTGTTGTAATCAGTAAATTACAATTTTAATATACTTGGATCAACAAAAATAAAAATTGGTTTGCTTTTTATTTAAAATAATATTTAGTAAAGTTTATGTTGTTGATGTAATAGGATCATGATCTAAATCTGATCCAATTTGCTATTTAGTACGTGGATCTAAAACGATGCATTTAATAAGCTAATAAATTATCTTAATTGTTAAAGTCGTTGATGCTCGTTAAAAATTTCAATAAACATTATAATTTCATCCATTTTCTTAACTATTGTTACAATTTATATATTAAATTTAAGTTGCGTCACATTTACGATGCTAAAAGTAAAAAAAAATTATCTAGTGTTTGAAGTCAATCCAAACTTAAGTAGCACGGTACAAAATGACATTTTTTTACATATATAATTTTCAATTCAATAATGGTAGAAAAGTGAGAAAGTAATTGCAGTTAATGAATTTTTTTTTAACCAGGCTTAAATCTTGGGGTAGTAGTTCCGGTCCCTCATTGCTACTACCAGGAAAATCACGGAATGTGCCCAAATGATACAGGGTTTGAGAACGTGTCAACTAATATCACATACAAGGTCCAACCTCAGAAGAAAGTAAATTACTTCCACCAAAAATCGTACCCACGCTACATACCTCTAGAATCTTTTGTCCCCCTCCTTTTACCACTCGGCTATGCCCCGGGGGACAATTGCTGTTAATGAATTGGAGTGAGAGAGGGGGAGATAATACTAAAAGTGAAAGCAGCCGCCATAAGTCACGAGTGTATAAACCGGTTGGTAACGTTCAAGCAGACATGCTCACGGTTTGGGAACTGCGGGTTCTCTAAACCGTGGCTTCTCAAATTGAAACCGAACCGTGAAACGTTTGTGTTGGTTCCTATTTTTTGTTTTTATTTTAAATTTTTTTTTTTAAAACTATTGTTGAATTTAGAAATATTGAGTGTAAATCTTTTTGAAAAGATTTTAAATTATAACTCATAAGAGTATGTACAATGGTTTGATTCAATCAAACACAACCCATTAAAAATCAATAAAGTACTCCATTCGATACTCATTTGATTCAAAACTAAAAACTACTCTACCGGTGGCACAAACTCCAACATTTTTACATACGACACCATCTTTATCTCCAACCAATTTACATATCCCACCATCTTTATCTCCATTAATTTAATATCTTCTTTCAACTTAAATTTACAAATAAATTTGATATTGCATAAATTATTAAATTTGAAATTATATAAATAGTCATTATTAAAAATTATTTATTAATTATATTTGAATAATATTTATTATAATTTGATATTATTTATTTATAATATTATTAAATTTTAAATAACTACAATAATTCGATATTATTTATAATATAAATTATTAATATTCAATTTATAATATTATAATATTATCAATTTATGTATTATAATTTGAATAATATTTATAATAATATTCATTAATAACTTTAAAATAACTACAAAAATTCGAACATTAAATAGAAATACAACATATCAATAATTTGCGAAAAATCGTTTGGTGTCCAAATGAAGCAAACCAAGTATCTATTTATAGATAAAAATGTGTACTATTTTTTTATATATTTTTAAAAATATATATATATATTTTTGAGTACCACAACCGCCCTCAACTGGAGATAATTTAGAAAATTGCCCAATTGCCCAATCACCGACACGTGTAAAGGTGATGTCGCTATGTCCGCCACTTTTTTTTTTTTGAAATTTTGCCCTTCAAAACTACGTCGTTTTGAGGGTTTAAAGACTTAAACTTTGCCGTTTTGCCTCCTTCTCTTTTGTCCGGTTTGTTTGATTTTTTTTTTTTTTTTGATTGAGTATCATCTGTAGCGATTTTTTCAGAAACAAAGCTTTTGATGATTTACTTTTGATCCCTTTTGATACTCCATTGTACACTTTGATTCAATCAAATCCAACGGAAGAACTTCCGTTGGACCTGCTCTAAGTGTTAAACTTTTCACAATTTAAGAATTAAGAACTTTAAATTATAAAATTTTGATCAAATATAAGCCGTTAGATCATTTAAAATTTTAAAAAAATTAAAATTTAAGGCGGTAAATCGCCAGTTTATCACAGTTTGAAATAGGCAGTTTGGCCACGGCTCCAAACCGTAATAAATCGGCGGTTCACGATTTGGCTTTTGAAGAAATCAAAACCAAACCGTGCTAGGACGGTTTCGGTTCCAACAGTTTCAGTTTAGCCTGATTTAGCCCGATCGGAACCATTTTGGCATGTCTACGTACAAGGAAATAAAAAATAAAAAAAAAGGTTTGTTATTACGAGCTTGAGGTTGTGGTAGTTGTATCAGTTTTAACATCTCTATCGTCAGATCAAATTTACTTGCATCTCTACATTATCATATCAAATCATAGAGATTTCAAATCATCACTAATTTAACAACATTTAAGTGTTGAAATTTGTGTTAAAATCATTCAACGATACTAACACTAAAACTTGTAAAAATAATAGAAGCGCTATCTCATAATATCAACAAGGGCTTATTACCACTACTCATATTTCTGCTTAATCCCAGCATACATATATTCTCTCCAAAGCACTCTCCTTTGCTCAATTTTCTCATTCGTTATCCAAGTTGCGAGTGAAAAACTTATTTGAATCTCTCAACTTGAGGGGGGATGTTACTCAGCATGAAGATTCCCAAGCTATCAGTCAAAGATTCCAATCAAGATCCAAGGGTGACAACTCATAGGTTTATGTTAGCAACTTGGTAATACAAGTTGGTGTAAGGTTAATTCATTTTGTTACAAAGATGTTACAAGTGGAAGGGTGTCGAGTATATGAGCTGGAATTTCTAGGGACTGTATATAAACTTAAGGAAGTTAGAACGTTAAAGTTAGTTGAATCAAATTTTTCTCTCTAATGTAATATTCCTTATAGTAAACAATTTGTATTCTCATTCAAATATATATATATATATATATATATATATATATATATATGAGAGTATTCAATGGTTACTTCATCTCTCTAACCATCAATAATTACTCTTTCATCAACCATTGGATCAAAAATCAAAGGTTGAGATTAATTGTATTAAATGACTCACCTACTTTCATTAATTGCATTTTCCAACTAACCATTAAATCTTAGCCATCAATTTTTTGATCTAATGGATAATAATAATAGTAACCATCAATAGTTAGTCGATATAGTAACCATTGAAAACCCCTATATATATATATATATATATATATATATATATATATAAAGTTGGTGAGGAGGCATGTAACGCCCAAACTTGGTCCCAACATCGTAGTCCCACAGTTTAGCCACGTCACAATAATCGATGCTTAACAATTATCCTCTAATAAATACAACATCAAATAAATCTTAATTTAATGTAATTCAAAAGTCACCTATAATGATAACCCACAGAAATCATCAATACATTTATCAAATCATCATTAAACTTAAATAATTCAAATCTCTCTTATTACAAGGAACAAAATCATTCGTCAAATATTTCGAAACACTCTTGTCGACATTAACACAAGCATAAGATACTTCCTACTTATTACCTGGAAGAGGAATAGAAAAAGGGTGAGCGAACAATGCTCAGTAAGTTCATATACTACCCCTCCGGTTTCTAAGAAGGAGTTGACTCGAAGAAAATCATAAGTTTGTATATTTCAATATCGAAGTCATAAAGGTCATCATTCATAGTTCATAAAATCATAAGAGTAATAGGAATTCCACAAGAAAGGATACAGATATGCAAATTGACTACGAGAGGTACAGCTACCTGTAAGATTTATTTCTTGCAGGTTAAGAAATTCCTTATGTGGTCAATAGTGAGAATCACGGTTGATTTGGGATTACTAAATCATATTAAATACTGGTTTGTAAAAGGAGTTAGTTTCCTAATTAAACTCTACCTTGATGGACGGTTGAGATTAAATCCTAATCCTAATAGGAATCGGTCCTCCCTTTGCCTATATAAAGAGATGCAATACCCATCATATTCATCTATTACGACAAACAACTCATTAGGGTTTTGGGCCAAGAGGGAGAAATCGTATTCCGTCTTCTTTGGCTATTATACTGCAGATTTCGGATCTACATCAAGTTAATAGAATCAAACATCATGTCTTCAGGTATTTTACTTATGATTATTTGTATGCTATTGTGATAATTATGAAGTTCAAGATCTAGGGTTTAAGGATTAAAATATTACGGTTGGTATCGAGCATTGATTACGAACTCATGATCATCCATGAAAACGCATGCAATATTATTGTTTTATTGATTAAAAATTATTTGTTGTTGTTTTTTTTTTTTAATCAATAATTAATGCAATGAAAAAAAAAAAAATCCTTGTCGTTCAGCGAACAACGAAGCGTACAATTTTGTGCATTTACCTTCCAAGTACTAATTAAGTAATCTTGACCAAGCATTATTATGAATATTTAAATATGAGAAAGGTTTAGTAATCGACCGAGATTAAGAATCGCTCTTCACTTTGTTTGTTTTGGTGCAACTCATCAAGGTCAAGAACGGTGACTTCTCGTACTTTTCTTTAATTTAAATTATTTTATAAGCTTTTGGTTATTCCTTAAATAAATCTTAGAGATATTGACAAAGCGAGTACCAAGTGGGAGGTAATGGTACTGTACGTACGCATCGTATTTATTATTGTTCGGTATTAAATAAGTATGAGTATTATTAGGTTTTATTATTCTATCAAGTTTTATGTATTCCGCATTTAATCTGTTTTAATATGATAAAAGCTTTGTTATCACCACGTTGATAATAAATTATGGCATTAATGTTACTTAATAATCATGTTTATTTAATAATATGAGTCTCTTAGGTTGTACATACATATTAGAGCGAATCACCCACAGTGATTCGATCCACGTGTTTGAACAACATTAAGATTTATGTGTTTTAGAAAAGTATAATATCCACGATATTTATCTTGTTCTTGTACACATAATTAAATTAAAATTTTGACTCTTTAAAACATGATTATTTTAATGAAGATTCTACCCACAGGAGAATTTTCTTTATGTTTGTTTAGACAATTTTTAATTCTTATATATCTCTATTATGTCTTCAGCTCCTGTTCCCGTTAATTTGCACTCGCATGCTTCATCTGTACCCTCCCTTAATGGTACTAACTTCTCAGAATGGCGTGAGAATGTTGAATTCACTTTGGGTGTTCTTGATCTCGATCTTGCACTCCAAACTGAAAAACCTCCTGAATTAACCGCAGAAAGTACCAAAGAGGATAAAGATCTCCATAAACTGTGGGAGAAAAGTAACAGATTGAGCCTTATGTTCATGCGAATGACGATTGCCGCAAACATCAAGACCTCTTCCCGAAACGAAATTGGCTAGGGAATTCATGGAATCCGTTGTAACGCTTTAAGATCGAGATAAGTCCCTTGGGAAATTAATGTCGAACTCACTACTATGAAGTTTGATGGTGCACGGTCAATGCACAATCATATTATTGAGATGCAAAACCTTGCGCCTAAGCGAATTTAGGAATGAAAGTGGATGAGAATTTTCTTGTTCAGCTTATCCTAAATTCTCTTCCTCCACGATGCCCCTTTTCAAGTGAATTACAACTCTATTAAGGAAAAGTGGACGGTGAATGAACTATCTAACATGTTAGTTCAGAAGAAGCAAGGCGACTCAACAAGGTACTAATGTTGCACATCTCACTACTCAAGGAGCGAATCATAAGTTTGGGAAAAAGGCCGGAAAAGGCCGAAAAGAGCACCATCCAAAATGAATGATAAAGTCCAACCTGCTCAAGTCAAGGCAAAGAAAGAAGAAGTTTGTCGTTTCGTAGGAAATCTGACACTTCCGAATAACCGTGAGAAACGTCGTAATTGGTTCGAAAAGAAAGGTAATCCCTTGGGATTCGTAAGTTTTTCGAATCAAACTTCTCTTATGCACCTTCAAATACATGGTGGTTGGATTCAGTGCTAATGTTCATGTTTCTAATTCGATGCGGGGATACCTTACGACCCAAATCATAAACCCAACCGAAAACTTCTTATCCGTAGGGAACGGCAATAAAGCTCCTGTCGAAGCTATTGGAACATATCGTCTTGTTCTTGAAAAAGGATATTATTTGGATTTATTTCAAACTCTTTATGTTCCATCTATTTCCCGCAACTTAGTTTCAGCTTTCTAAACTTGACTTACAAGGATTTATGTTTGATTTGGGTAGTAAAAGTTTCAATTTATATAAGAATTCTATTAATGTTGGTTCGGAATTCTTGTAGATGGTCTTTACAAATTTACTTTGTCTTCTCCATCCACATCTCGAAACTCATTTGACCCCGCATCATAATCAAGGAACTGTACATCATGTAATGAAAAAGGACTCTTCATTCTTGTGGCATCGAAGTTGGGACATATATCCCGTAGCGACTTCAAAGATTAGTAAAAGATGGTGTTTTACCAAACCTAGATTTTATCGATTATCATAGTTGTGTGGATTGTATTAAAGGCAAAGCAACAAAACACACAAAGAAAGGAGCCACAAGGAGTTCTCGCTTCTTGAAATAATACATACGTATATTTGTGGACCTTTTGATGTTCCAACATTTGGGGAGAAAACTACTTCATCACCTTTATTGATGATTATTCACGTTTCGTTATCTCTATCTATTGCATAATAAATCTCAATCGTGAATGCCGTGCAAGTATTTATAACCGAGGTTGAGAGGCAATTAGAAAGAAAAGTGAAAATCATAAGGTCCGATAGAGGTGGAGAATTTTATGGCGTATGACGAAACAGTCAACATCCCGGACCTTTTGCCGACTCCTCGAACAACTTGGAATTGTAGCTCAATACACAATGCCCGATTCTCCTTGGCGTAATGGTGTAGCCGAAAGGCGGAATCGCACGCTTTTAGAAATGGTTAGAAGCATGATGAGTCATGCTAATTTGCCCATTACGTTGTGGACATATGCTCTTCGCATGGTGTATATATTTTAAATAGGGTTCCCAAAGCGCCCAAAGACCCCTTGAGCCGTGGAAAGGCCGGAAACCTAGTTTAAAACACCGCATGTTTGGGGATGTCCAGTTGAAGCGAAGGTATATAACCCTCAAGCAAACAAATTGGATTTGAAAACTATAAGTGGGTATTTCATTGGTTTTCCGAAAAATCCAAAGGGTATATAATTTATTGTCCTAACCATAAGCCGCGAATTGTGGAAACCGGAAATGTCAAATTCATTGAGGATGGCATGATTAGTGGGAGTACATTTGTGGAGGATAAGTCTGTTCACGAAATTAGGGTAACAATCCCATTACCTAAAAACAAGCGAGACAAGGTGAATTCTTCCATCGTTGAACCGTTAAACGTTGAAGGACCACTGTGGCTCCAATTATCGATGAACCGATAAATGATGAAGAGCTACCACCACATCAGCCACAACCCCATAATGAAATCACCGCCAATGAAGAAATTGTGGAACAAACACAGAAACAGATTAAGAAGATCTCAACGAGAAAACGAAGTGCTATTCCCGATGATTATGTTGTTTATCTACAAGAATCTGATTTTGACATAGGGATAATGAAAGATCCCGTTTCCTATTCACAAGCCATTACGAGTAATAATTCGATAAATGGATTGATGCCATGAAAGATGAGTTAAAATCAATGGCGATAATCAAGTCGGGAACTCACTCATTTGCCGAAAGGACACAAAACAGTTGGGTGTAAATGGGTCTTTAAGACCAAACGTGACTGTCATGGCAATATTGAGCGATATAAAGCTAGACTTGTAGCCAAAGGTTTTACTCAAAAGGATGGCATAGATTACAAAGAGACTTTTTCTCCTGTGTCTAAGAAAGATTCTCTTAGAATTATTATGGCCCTTGTAGCTCATTATGACTTAGAGTTACATCAAATGGATGTGAAAACAGCCTTTCTTAATGGTGAGCTGCAAGAAGAAGTATACATGCGTCAACCTGAAGGTTTTACCTTAGAAGGACAGGAAGACATGGTCTGCAAACTTAAGAAATCCATTTATGGACTTAAGCAAGCCTCCCGACAATGGTATCTAAAATTCAACGAAACCATTAATGCTTTTGGTTTTGAAGAAAATACTGTAGATCCATGCATATACCTCAAGATCAGTGGGAGTAAGTTCATATTTTTGGTTCTGTATGTTGATGACATATTATTGGCAAGTAGTGATCTTGGCTTATTGCATGAAACCAAAGCATATCTCTCCAAAAACTTCGAGATGAAAGATATGGGTGAGGCTTCCTACGTAATTGGGATAGAAATATTCCGTGACAGATCACGTGGATTACTTGGACTCTCCCAGAAAACATACATCGAAAGAGTTTTGGAAAGATTTGCAATGGCAACATGTACTGCAAGCGTTGCTCCAATTCAAAAAGGAGACAAGTTCGGTCTCTATCAATGTCCTAAAAATGAATTGGAACGTAAGCAAATGGAAAACATTCCCTATGCTTCTTTAGTAGGAAGCTTGATGTATGCACAAGTTTGCACAAGGCCGACATTAGTTTTGTTGTTGGCATGTTGGGAAGATACCAAATAAATCCAGAGTGGATCATTGGAAAGCCGCAAAGAAAGTTTTGAGATACTTACAGGCACGAAGGATTATTGTCTTACATTCAAAAAGTCGATCAATTAGAGTTGGTTGGTTATTCGATTCCGATTATGGTGGATGTGTAGATACTCGAAAAGCACTTTTGGTTATGTTTTTCTACTAGCCGGAGGAGCAATCTCATGGAAAAGTGCAAAAGAGTCTATCATTGCTAATTCCACGATGGAGGCTGAATTTGTAGCTTGCTTTGAAGCTACAAATCATTGCTTATGGCTGCGAAATTTCATCTCAAGATTCGAGACTTGAATTTTGTCTCGCACCCCGAAACTTTATTGTGATAATGCCGCATCGTATTTTTCTAAGCATGATAGATATTCCAAAGGAACAAAACACATGGACCTTAAGTATCTATCCGTGAAGCAAGCAATTCAAGAAACAGCTTGTTCATTGAGCATATAAGCACAACACTTATGGTTGCAGATGCACTTACGAAGGGGTTACCTCTCAAGACTTTTCATGAACATACTTCAAGTATGGGTCTAGAGAGAATTACTGATTATTGATTTATGTTTTGTTGTGCTTGTACATTGAACTTCTATTGAGATCTTATTTATGATATTCTGAATTTTATTTCGTTTTCATATTTTGTATACATTATGTGAATGGATAATTGATAACGAAATTGTTCTTGAAAAAGAACATTATTGGACCATTATTTATACTCCCGCTAAGGCCTAGTGAATTGAGTTATTTATGTTGTAGTACATGGAAGGAACCATATTGAAAACCCGATAATGTGGAACCGCTATGACTCCCATGGATAACTTGGTTTACGAAGGGATTATGTTAACCATTAAGTTATTGATTTAGTAGTTATGCGCGCATTATGTTTCTAAAGTTAACCATTACATGATTATCACTTTGACCAAGTGGAGATCGTAAGATTTATTTCTTGCAGTTAAGAAATTCCTTATGTGGTCAATAGTGAGAATCACGGTTGATTTGGGATTACTAAATCATATTAAATACTGGTTTGTAAAAGGAGTTAGTTTCCTAATTAAACTCTACCTTGATGGACGGTTGAGATTAAATCCTAATCCTAATAGGAATCGGTCCTCCCTTTGCCTATATAAAGAGATGCAATACCCATCATATTCATCTATTACGACAAACAACTCATTAGGGTTTTGGGCCAAGAGGGAGAAATCGTATTCCGTCTTCTTTGGCTATTATACTGATTTCGGATCTACATCAAGTTAATAGAATCAAACATCATGTCTTCGTGTATTTTACTTATGATTATTTGTATGCTATTGTGATAATTATGAAGTTCAAGATCTAGGGTTTAAGGATTAAAATATTACACTACCGCCAACCGTCCCATACCGGTTGGAGACAGCGTCCAACTCGCGGAATCCATGATCACGTAAGTGGTCTTCAGACCTTAATTAAACATTTACTCCGAGGAGTTCTGATGATTCGTAATTTCGTAAATAAGGTATATCTGGATAACTACACCACGGGCCAAGTGGTGTAAAGTAGTCATAAAATTCGTATAATTCATATCTCGTACTACCGTAGTACCCCTGTGTAACAGATTGTTTAATTTAGTGATCACAGTAAGAGTTTCAATAAAATACACAATAGATTCGAAGTTGGAAGATGAAAGGGATTGGGGCCACGGCAAACCAATGAAAATGAAAGAAACAAAAAAACAAATACTTGTAAAAGATAAATTCCAATGTACTGTACTCAATGTAGTGAGCACAATAGAGAACACATTGAAATATTATGGCAGCAGAATTAAAAAATAAGTATAAGGAAGAAGTACGAGATGAAACACAGAAGAATAAATATTAATCAACAAGTAAATCACTTGTTGATTGTGTGCCAATATGACAAAACTTTCACTAAGCAAAACTTTGTAGTTTAAAACAAATATGAAAAAAATCCTAACTAGTGAAAATCAAATGAAAAGCTCTTAGATGTAGTAGATATAATCAATCGCCAAAAAATACTAACGATCTAACTTCTCAGATCTCAAAACCAAAGGCTGGGTGAACAATAGAAAAAACTGTGCTGGAAATACTATGAATGAAGACTCTAATGAAGGCACATTGAAGACTTCATTCGTAAACGCAGCAGCAGTTTTTCAAAACAATTCTCACGGAAATCTGTGTATTCTCTCTTATTGCTTTGTACTTCGTTCATTCTTCAAGGCCGAATCCTCCAGTATATATAACCTTCAAGTATGTCCTAGAAACCTTGTTGGAAAAGGAAAACAACTTACAATATAAAAGGTTAATAGGTTAGTAAATAAAATAGGACTCAATATCTAAAAAATAGGTTTTCCATATATCAAGGATTCTTAACCAAAACAAATCATAGCAGCTGTGATCTTCACATGGAATCATACGGCACGCACAATGAACAAATAACAAACCCTAAACTTTATAAACTTTATAAATCCTAAAACAATTTAATCTCCCTAAAATAACCTTTCTTTAAAAGGATTAAAAATATATAAATATATAATTAATAATTAGCAAAACCAAGAAAGGCAAAACCAATTAAATAATTAAACAAAACATTTTAAATATTATAATCTCAATAAATTAATATCCAACAATCTCTCCCTTTTTGCCTTTTTGGGAAAAGCAATTATTAAACAAGATAAGCATTATTTAAAAATAATAATTCAACTCCCCCTAAATTCAAAATCAACTAATCTACCAAAAAGAGGCAAAACAATTAAGTTTTAAAGAAAGATCTAAAGCGCTCTTCATGGTCGCAAAGATTTCCATAGGATAACGATTAGAGTTGTCCAAAGAATTAGGGATAGGAGAATCATCAACTCCCCTTGAATTGTCACCACGGGATACATGAAGCATCCCTAGCAGGATTAGCCACGGCTTCAACATCCTCGGCATCATTACCATTATCACTATCTGGATTAGCTACTCCTCCTAAATCATGCATAGGCACAACAGACTATCCCCCTTTGATTTTTTCAGAAAGAAGCAAATCATTAAAAAACTCACGGGAATTGCGAAGATGACGAAGCTATTCAATAGCTAAGTCATATAGTTCCAACTGTGACGACCCAAGTCCGAGATTCGATGTTGAACCCCAACTCGGAGCGCCAAACCGAAGAAGAACAGCTGGAAGGATTAAATAAAGCGAGCCACCAAAGCTCAAAAATCAAAACTAAGCAGCGGAATATCTAAAAGAACATGAGCTTTAAAGCTCGAATAAATATAATACCACAACTATGAAAAACCTCCACGACTAAACAAGCGTCGGAGAACAACAACAACTACAACACCACGAGTCAAGACGCTCGGGAAAAATCATAAATAAAATACCAAAAGGCACAAGGCCACACCAACCAAGAAAACCGAAGATATAAGAAGAGTACAACCGACACGACTCCACAAGTCGTCGCCAAAATACAAGTCTATACAATACATATATTTCTACCCGACATACTAAGTTTACATAACTAAGTTTAACTCGCGATCTCACAAATATAGGTGATAGAAATAACTAAAAATCTAAGTAAAACTTCGAACCAAAATACAAGTCTATACCAACAGAAACGTATCCTGCAAACTAAGGAAAAATAAATAGAAGGAATGAGTCGAAGACCCAGTAAGTTACTAATGCAACAATATGGCATGTCATTATGCACATTAATATAATAGGATAATAAACAGGTTGTAGCATATAGAACAATCAACCCTATATTCACGAGAGGCTCAGTAGTCGCCAACCGTCATGCACTGGTTAGAGACCACGACCAACATTCGTTCGTATAGGAAGCACATAAAGTGTAAGTAAACACATAAAGGTGGATACGGTGGATTCGAGGTACACCTCCGAAATCTCTTGAAACACTTCCGACCTTATAGCTCCATGAAGCCGTAGAAGACGATTACGCTGCTGCTTCACAGAACTATAAAAGATGCCTCTGCTGCTATCCAACAAAATAATAGTAATAATAGATTTCTGCGCTTCTGCTTCATAGAACCAAAATAAACAACTGTGCCGCTGATGCTGGACACATTTCCCAACATTGACCCACGAACAGAAATAGATGATTGTGCTGCTACTGCCGTACACAAATCACAGAGGGACCGGTGCTTGTATCCCAAAATAAATATATGTACCCGATCGCGTCAAACACGATCTACAAGTACCCAACAAATAATGTACCCGACCGCGTCAAGCACGATCTACAAGTACCCGTTGTGGACTTGATCCCCTACGACCCGAGACAATATGGCTTTAGCCACTTACAAGTATCACAAAGGACCAGTGTCCGTATCCCAATGCATACAAAACAATGTCGACAATGCACAGTCACCGTTTATTCCGTTCAACTGTGGGACTAGAGAAAACCCATACCGTGGCCAACGGTAGGGAGAGGCCCAGTGTATTGGCCTTCGGCTATTACGAAGCCCCTGCTCCAGCAATAACTGAGTGTCAATACACCTCCAATGCATATATGCCAGCTGGACTCGATGCAATGCACAAGTAGATGTTTACTCATGCTAAACTAATCAAAGCATGTTCTATTGAATCACAACTTAATAAATCAAATCATGATGTGTTCTATTGAATCACAACTTAACGAAATTAAACCATAATGTGTTCTATTGAATCACATACCAAATTAACATAATGTACTTGTAAATACTAAACACACAATCAATCATTAAAGTAGGATGATTGTCCTATTGCTTACTAGAACAATCACACATGCACCAAATCATTTAAGTCCGCGAATGCTAGACTTTATAATCACAACATGTGTAAGCCTACTCGTACTTATAATCATAAATCAATGCGTCACTAACACGCTCAACTTAGGATCACTACGGTATCCTATGATCACAATACACTCCATCTCATGAATATCTATTTCATCTCATTTTTGTCGTGTGTTATATATATCACGACTCCCTACAAGTCACATCGTCTGTATAGGAACGATAACCAAGGTGTGTCATAACTACCTAGAATACAAATAACTCATCATCCGACGGTTGAGACTATTCATCTCATGAGAAATATCACGCACTAAGGGGCATGACTATTCGATAACACTTATGGGAAGACTACTATGGATAATTAGCCCTTGTTAAAGCATAAGGTTTAAGTCAGAACTTCAACGTACTTACAGTCAACTAATGTTTGACTAAGTTAACCCAAGTCGAGTTCTATTGGGTCACGATCTCAACAATTTGTCATCCTACATCGTAGGAGACTAAAATACTACTAATTACCACATTACATGACGTATAATCTTTACGACGTCCCGTTTAACTCCTTTAGCGTGAGTCGTCTACAAATTAAACCTCAGGACAAACCGTAGTATCGTCCCTAATTAACCATATGAATCTCAATATCCAATGTTCGGGGTATATACTACCCTTGTAAGTCTCACAATTTATCACGAGAATAATAACGATTATAATCTCAATGAGCTACACATGCTCGATAGAACTAAAATAAGTCATCGACGACTTTACTGCCGGAACCCAACTATAAAAACAAACCCACGAGTCTACAACTCGAGAAACAACAATAATATTCATAACACGATCTCGAGGAGTCTCTAATACTCGGAGATAACAAACATTGCAATAATCAACAATAACGTGTACAACAACGAACTCCACAAGTCTCTAATATTCTGAGACCACAAAATTAATAATAATTCATCAATATCCATCATTTAACATGCTAGAATATCACATTGAACAAGTATAGCATGTAGGGAGTTCATATACACATGAATAACACGTAAACATCGCGATACTACTCTACGATGCTTGAAATCTAAGAAGAAAGTTTAGTAACTTACAACGCAACGCAAATCCTCCACGAAATCAAAGGGGCTTTGGGTGGAAATGTACTCCTCAAGGTCCTCTACACTTCTATGGAGCTCAAATGACGAACCCACACTCGATCCAAGCTCGAACCAAGCTTTTCTTCCTCAAAACACCACTTTCTCTCTCGAAAACGTGGGAGATGATGAGAGATTCATGATTCCTCAATAGATCTGGGAATCTCTTCCATTAAAATCATTCCCCTCATCACTAGCTATGCTCTAGAGAAGATGGCACGCAAATCTGGCTTCAAACGCTCAAGATATCGCAAATTTTTCTTCTTCTCTCTCTCTCAAAATCTGGGTTGAGGATGAAATGACGGAGAAAAATAGAGTTGTGATCTTTTATTAATACCATGGGTAAGTGTTTGGTCCAATCCCGGGCTTGTTTGAGCATTTTAAACCACTTAAAGATGTTAAAAATCGAGAAAGAACGAAAATCGGACGAACTGAGTCGGGGCAGGGTGATCGCTCTGCCCTATCCCAGGGCGATCGCTTTGCCTTCTGGTAGCCGGGCGATCGCTATGTGTCCAGATTCTCCAAACTCTCCGAAAATGTTCTGAAACGCTCCCTAAATGATCCCAAAATGATTCTAAGTCTATGGGAAGGTCGAAACACTCGAGGAAGGTTTTTGAAAGTCTAGAAACAATGCTAGAAGTTCAACGTAATGCTCACGCAATAAATCATATAAAGATTTGAGTACAAATCGGGGCACACGAAACACTCAAAATTACTCGTTGTGCGGGTTAACGATAAGATCAATATGATCATAAATTGTGAAGGAGTCTAAACCAAGATTAGGTCAGTGGGACGGGGAAATGAACATCGTATACGGATATTGACCAAGGTCGAGAATAGCCTCGAACGAATACGAAAACAATGCACGACACAACATAGATTAACTACGTGTCAAATACGGTTCTCAATTTAACACGTCACACTTAACAAGCATGACACCTCACTCTCCGAGGGTTTCAAGGTCAATATGAAGTGATTATGAGTTAACTAAGAATGAAGTAAGGTCAGGGTGTTACACCAACGCATTGGAAATCCGAACATCAATGTGCTTAATCCTGTAACGCAGAAAGGACACAAACACCGTGTACGTTGGAGGAGAATGAATGAAGCGTCTAGATGAGGCTTCATTGGAGGGTACATTCATCCTAGCAGTTCCAGCACCACGAGAAACACAATTCACACAGATGCAAGGATAGGGAGGTACAAGGGAATCTGGAGCATCCACAGGGTGCAACACAGTATTCTCAGGGAACAAGCAAACATGTTTAGAAGACATGGTGACGAAGAGATAAAAAACGAAACAAGTTTAGGAGAAAAACGTTGAGACTTTGAAAAATAAGGAGAAATAAAACGTTGATATTTGATATAATAAGGAGACTATAAGCTGGTATATATAGGAGACAGATTTTTTAGGTTTATAAAGAGAATAAAATACTAAGGTAACAAGGAATCCAAGGCAGGTAAGGAATATGTGAAAGCAAAAAATGGGTAAGAGGAATAAACAACTAAGGATTTACAAATACGCACGGAAGTATAGTTTCACAAGGTACTTACCAAAAATATGGATACTTATTATGCAATGATTAATCATAATATCCTTATATAACATACTCTATTTTAGCTCATTTTGCATAATATGCCAATTATTAAAAATTTAAAAAGATTAAAGCATATGAGAGTCTTCATAGAATTGTCTGTCAAGGAGCATACATATTTACCAAGAATGCATGTCCTAAAATATGTCTAACAACATGAGGGTGTATAAAATAAAAGACAGACACGAATGAGAGTAAATTGAAAATTTGTTCCCAAAAAGTCATTATAAAGTTATTTTAATAGCTATTTTTCACAGGATCCTTGCCAATGAAAGTAACCAAGGTCAATGGTGAATTTTTACCCATGTGAATAGCGTTCATCAAATAACTAGGATTTATCCAGTGGGTAGCTTTCACGCTTTGTTATAGACAGCTATTTTTTACATGATCCTTACAAATGAAAGTAACCAAAGTCAATGGTGGATTTTTATCCATGTGAATAGCTTTCATCATATAATTCAAAAGTAGCTTTTTCCCTCAAAGGACTCCATTATCACCAACTGAGATTAAACTTTTTGTAGGGAACATTAAGAAGCAGTATCTGCTTGACAGAAAAATCAATTCATATGTAAAGACAAATGAGTTTCTTTTGTGAAGAAATTTATAAACACATTAGGAAGAACAATCGTGAGATGTATTCCTATAAATTTATGCCTAAAAAATTAAAAAAAATAAAAGATTATACAGTGTGTACAATGAATGTGGTTACAAACGTAGCCACATTTAAAACAATGTCATAGTATGCACAAGCCAAGAGATTTCCATAGAATGAAAAATATCTCATGATCTAAGGCCTTGGTAAATATGTCAGCCAACTGATTTTATGTTCTAATGAATTCTATACATATGACATTTTTCTCTAATAAAATGGTGTCTTATGTCTATGTGCTTTGTTTGAGAGTGTTTGTACAGGATTTTTAGATATATCTATTACACTAGTTTTATCACAACAGATTAGTAAGGTGTCACTGTTCAAACCATAATCCTCAATCATTTGGTTCATCCAAAGAAGTTGAGTACAACAACTTCCAACTGCCACTTATTCTGACTCAGCAGTAGAGAGAGACACACTGTTTTGCTATTTACTATACCAAGACACAACATTGTTTCCAAGGAAAAAGCAGCCACCGAAAGTACTTTTTCTATCATATGTATCTCCTGCCCAATCTGAGTCACTAAATCCTATAAGGTTAGTATTGGTTTTTTTTTTGTATACCAAATGCCTAACTCAGATGTCCCCTTTACATATCTAATAATACGTTTAATAGCTTTGAAATGTGACTATTTAGGATTAGCTTGATATCTAGCACATACACAAACACTGTACATAAGATCAGGGCGACTGGCAGTTAAATATAGCAAACATTCTATCATACTCCGTGATAGATGGTGTTATCAACACTCTTACCATTATCATCTCTATTTAATCTATCTTTTGTACCCATATGAGTATTTTTTATTGAGGCATTTTTCAAGTTAAACTTTTTAACAAGATTCTTTGCATACTTGGTTTGAGAGAGAAAAATACCATTACTAGATTGTTTAATTTGCATACCTAAAAAGAAATTTAATTCTCCTACCATACTCATCTCAAATGTACATGTCATTCCACTTACAAAGTGTTTTAGCTTGGATTCTGACGTGGAACCAACAACAGTATCATCTACGTAAATTTGAGCAATTAAAATTTCTTTATTGGTTTTCTTGATAAATAATGTTTTATCTACTTCACCTCTTTTAAAATTGTCTTTTAGAAGATAATCAGTTAACCTTTCATACCAAGCTCTAGGAGCTTGTTTTAACCCATAAAGGGCCTTTTTCAATCTATAGACATAGTTTGGTTTAAAAGGATCTTCAAATCCCTAATTAGGTTCCTCAACATAGACTTCTTCATTTAGCACACCATTTAAGAAAGCACTTTTAACGTCCATTTGTTGCAAAGATATACCTAGGTAACATGCAATAGCAAGCAACAATCTTATAGATTCTATTCTAGCAACGGGTGCAAAAGTTTAATCAAAATCTATGCCTTTTACTTGGGTATATCCTTGGGCAACCAAACGAGCTTTATTTCAAATTACATTACCTAATTCATTTGTTTTATTTTTAAATATCCATTTAGTTCGTATTACATTGCTATTTTTAGGTCGAGGAACTAAATACCACACATCATTTTTTACAAACTGTTCTAATTCTTCTTGCATAGCATTAATCCATGGTTCATCTTTTAAAGCTTCAGTTATGTTTTTAGGTTCAGATTCAGAAACATAGCAGCAAGTATGGACTTTTAAACACTCAAGAAACATGCATGCAAGTTTGACCATTTCTTTATAACTTATCCTATTTTTCTTTCTTGTTTGTACACTGGCACTTACCTCACTAATTACCTGTGTAGTGGGGTGATCCTTCAGTATTCTTCTTGGGATGTCCTTTGATTGATTTACAACAGCTTTCTCATCCTCAGAATCTGACTAAGTTTTTTGCATTCACGGATGTGCTCCCAGATGTAGGCACATTCGAGACTTCATTTGATTCTGCAGATTTGATCGCTGGATTTATAGGGCCTTCTGTTGTAATAACTTCTGATTCTTTCATGGATGAGTCGTCTATAAGGTCATCAACCAGATCTTCAGTACTTTTTATGCCTAAGTCAGAGAGATCATCAAACACAATATTCATACATTCCATAATAGTTCTAATTTTCAAATTGAAAACACGATATGCATAACTATTGTTAGCATATCCCATAAATATACATTTATCACTCTTGAAATCAAACTTAGTCAAATACTCTCTATCATTTAGCAAATAACAAATACTTCCAAAAATATGAAAATACTTTAAAGTAGGTTTTTTATTCATAAGTATTTCATATGGAGTCATAGTACTGCCTGGTCTAAGATACACACGATTAATAACATGGCATGCAGTGTTCAAAGCTTCAGCCCAAAATCTTTTAGATAATTTTTTTGAATTAAGCATAACACGTGCCATCTCTTGAAGAGTTCTATTTTTCCTTTCAGCTACTCCATTTTGTTGAGGGGTTTTAGGAGCAGAAAATTCGTGTGTAATACCATTTTTATCACAATAAGTAATAAAGGAAGAGTTTTCATACTCTTTTCCATGATCAGATCTGAGTTTCACAATCTTAAGATTAAAAGTATTAATCATCTTTTTATACCAAATTTTGAAAGCTTCAAATGTGTCAGATTTTTCTCTAAGAAAGAATATCCATGTAAACCATGAGAAATCATCAATACATACAAAAGTGTATTTTTTACCACCTAAGCTTTCAACTTCTATAGGACCCATCAAATCTGTATGTATTAACTCAAAACATCTTGAAGAAGAAAAATTTTGTATACTTTTGTGAGAAGCTTCAATTTGTTTACCTTTTTGACATGAGCCACAAACCTTCATATTCTTGGTGTCTAACTTTGATAATCCTCTAACAGCTTCATGTTTTAGCAATTCTTCTAATTTTCTTATACTCATGTGTCCAAGTTTTTGATGCCATAAGTTAGTTTCATTTATACTAGATGCATGAAAAATAAGATCATTCTGAACTAGACAACAATTATCAGATGATCTAAAACCAGAAAAAATACACAAGTTATTTTTGTCAAAAACTTCACACTTATCTTTATTAAATTTCACATGTATATCATTATCACATAACTGGCTTATGCTAATTAAATTGGCAGTTAAACCTTCAACATGATACACATTAGACAATTTAGGTAATCCTTGAATATTTAAAGTACCTTTACCGATAACCTTTCCTTGTGCACCACCTCTATATGTCACACAACCACTAGTGACAATTTTATAAGTTTTCATAACATCTTTAGAACCTGTCATATGTCTTGAACATCCACTATCAAAGTACCATGCATCTGCAATGTTAGACTTAAAAGAAGTAAACGTAACATGGCATAGAATTTCAGATTTCTGGGACGAAACAGTTCTGGGAGAAACTGATGAATGTGTTCCTGAATGTGGGGACATAGGAGACTTCATTGGAGAAGACATTGGAGACTTCATCCATATCTGATTTTGATTTTTTGGTCTGATCTGCTATTCTTTTATAACAGATATTAAGGTTTTATATGCCCTCTAGCAAAACAGTAATGGCATATATATCTTTGCTTCCTACGTTTATGTTTCTTTTTATCCTTGACCACAGGTTTTAAAGTGTTTGAAGAATTTTGAGTGCTACGTTAAGATTCTTTAACAAACACAGGAGCTTTGTATCCCAGGCCAGCTCTACTCCCATTGCCTATTTCCAGAATTTCATCAAGTTTAGCTTTTCCAGTGTTTAATCTATGTAAAGTCCCGTTGGATTTTTCAAGTTCTATCTTGACTTTTTCAAGTTCTAAATCTTGTCTAGTGATGAGGGTTTCTAAACGTGCAAGGGCTCCTTTTTTATTATCATTTTCAGTCGAGAGACGTTCAATTTCAGTAGTGAGAGAAATCTTTTCTTTTATAAGATCCTTTACCAAAATACATTTTTCTTTTCAATTATTAAAAAGATTTTTATATTCTTTGTCAAAATCACGAGTTTCCCCATCAGAATCATCCAGATCCTTAGGAGTAAACAAAGAGTTAAAAGAAATATCAAAACTTGTGGGTTTTGGCAAGACAACTTTACTGGATTTTCAGATGTACTACTGGATGTGCCCATATTACTGACTTCATTGATGACGAAGTCTTAAATGTTTTTTAGGCAAAGGTCTTTCATTAGTAAACAAACTATATAAAGTATTAGATTCTTCCTCTTCACTATCACTTAAAGAAGCAATAAAATTCATACCTTTTTTTTGAAGTGTGTTAGCACATTTATTCGATAGTGATCAAATCCTTTAAAAGCATGGCAACTGTATCAATGTTTCTTGGTCCATTCTCATTTCCAAGACTTATAGAAGAAGCTTCCTGAAACCTGTTAGGATTAGATCTAAAGGCAAAATTCACAAACTCAGTGTTAGTATTTTGAATATTTTTTAAATTATTTTAACCTTTTCTTTTAGTCAAATATTTTCTAAATTTTTTAGCAAATAAAGCCAAAGAATCTTCACTCAAATCAGAATTGCTCATCACTTTGCACATATCAAACAACTCATCCTCCTTTTCAGTTTGAGTTTTTAAAGCAACTACTTTTTTTTTGTTTTTAAATTGTTGAGTGAGATTTAATTCAAAAGTTTTCAAATACCAATTAATTCATCAAGATCATGGGTAGTAGTATCATGAGCTTCCTCTATAGCAGAAATTTTAACATTAAATTTTTCAGGAAGTGATCTCATGAGTTTGCTCACCAATCTACTATTAGAGATAGGATCTCCTAAAGATTGTGATTCATTAGAAAGCTCAATGATCTTGGTACTGTAGGAAGATATGTCTTCAGATTCTTCCATTTTTAAATTCTCAAATTTAGTCATGATCATTCTAAGTTTAGTTTGTCTCACACTCTTGGATCCTTCACAATGTTAGAAATAATCTTCATAAGATTAGCATCAACAGTAGAATTTATAGCATGCATGACTTTAGAATTATATTTGGCCAAGACTAATTCTTCATTAGTCCAATCAATTTCAGACTTAGGTAAATTATCACCTTCATTGTCTGTCATCGTTGGAGGTAACCAACCTGTAAGAATAGCACGCCATGCACGTTCATCAATGGACATAATGTAAATACGCATCTGGTTCTTCCAACTAGAATAGTTGGTACCATCAAGAATGGGAATCTTGAGGTAGCCGTTATTTTGAGTATTCATCATAGCTCCAATCAGTTAAGGACCTTCACTTTGTACGTCAAGTTAAGGACCAATCAGTTAAGGACCTTCACTTTGTACGTCAAGTGTTGGCTCTGATACCAATTGAAAAGGATTGGGGCCACGGTAAACCAATGAAAATGAAAGAAACAGAAAAACAAATACTTGTAAAAGATAGAACACATTGAAATATTATGGTAGCGGAATTAAAAAATAAGTATAAGGAAGAAGTACGAGATGAAACATAGAAGAGTAAATATTAATCAACAAGTAAATCACCTGTTGATTGTGTGCCAATATGGCAAAACTTTCACTAGTCAAAACTTTGTAGTTTAATACAAATATGAAAAAAATCCTAACTAGTGAAAATCAAATGAAAAGCTCTTAGATGTAGCAGACATAATCAATGAATAATCAATCACCCAAAAATACTAACGATCTAACTTCTCAGATCTCAAAACAAAAGGATGGGTGAATAATAGAAAAAATAGCGCTGGAAACACTATGAATGAAGGCTCTAATGAAGGCACATTGAAGACTTCATTCGTAAACGCAGCAGTAGTTTTTCAAAACAACTATCACGAAAATCTGTGTATTCTCTCTTATTGCTTTGTACTTCGTTCATTCTTCAAGGCTGAGTCCTCCAGTATATATATAGCCTTCAAGTATGTCCTAGAAACCTTGTAGGAAAAGGAAAACAACTTACCATATAAAAGGTTAATAGGTTAGTAAATAAAATATGATTCAATACCTAAAAAATAAGTTTTTCATATATATATATCAAGGATTCTTAACCAAAACAAATCATGGCAGCCGTGATCTTCACATGGAATCATACGACACACACAATGAACAAAACAAATCCTAAACTTTATAAACCCTAAAACAATTTAATCTCCCTAAAATAACCTTTCTTTAAAAGGATTAAAAATACATAAATATATAATTAATAATTAGTAAAACTAAGAAAGGCAAAATTAATTAAATAATTAAACTAAACACTTTAAATATTATAATCTCAATAAATCAATATCCAATAGAAGATATCACGATTGAATGGTTTTCATAAAAAAAAAAAAATTCTCATACGACAAGGATTCATACGTAGAATTAACGACAAGTCATAATATGAAGTGAGAACGAAACGATGCGACGGAGTTCAAAAGCAACTACCGAAACAAGTGCCGGAAATAGTGTATACAATGACGTTCATAATAACCAAAAATACAACAGAAGCCTATCGAATAACAATAGAGGTCAATTAGTTAAAGAAGTATATATATAATCCCTTACCTTTATATCGTCGCAGAACAAATAACTCATATGTGATATAGAGCCGCTAGTCGCGCTTGCCCAAATCTAAATAATCAAAACACAGCTAAATTATATAAATATATATCTTACAACCGATATCCACTTATAGCAAAATAGTAATTATTTACTAAATTATTTCTTAAATCATTAACTATAGTGGTCATACTATTTCATAACATAGTTTAAAATCAAAACCAATATAATATATTTGATATATATTAAATACTAATCTTCATCCCCACTGACCAAGGAAGTATGAAACAAAATTACTCTACCCCACGTACAGACGTACTAACCACATGCCCTATTTTCTAAAATTTCAAACCTGAGAGGTTTTGTTCATCAATTTTGTAGCATAGGGACTATTCTGAATATTTGAAAAACTATCAATCCAAGTGTGAAAGCTTAGGGGGTGAATCTGTAAATTTCCTTTACTTCCCAAGCTGCAGGTAGACATGCCCAAAACGGTTACGGTTCCGATTTTGGTTCGGAACCGATGGTTCCACAAACCGTGATAAGGCAAACCGAAATCGAACCGTGGAGTTCCGCTTCCGGTTCCGATTTTTCGCTTTGTTTTTTAAATTTTTTAAATTTTATTTTTTAAAAAATTCGTATAATTTTTTATTTTAAAAAAACTATTATAAATTGTAAAAAAAAGGTGTTATATGTGTGTGTATGTATATATATATATATATATATATATATATATATATATGTTTTTCTTTTTTGAAATTTTGCAAGAGTTATAAATTGTAAAGACTATAAGAATTTTAGTTATCAAAAGTTATAAATTAGAAATTATAAGAACAATAGTTATGAAAAATTACAAATTGTTATTTTTACAATTTAAAATTTAAGAATTAAAAATTTAAAAGTTTTAAACATTTTACAATTTAAGAATTAAGGACTTAAAATTTTTAATCTTTGTAATAGTCTTGAAAAAATAGAGTTTGTAATATTGAATTTAGATTTGAGAAAAACTTTTGCAAAATAAAATAGTTTTTCTTAAATTCAACAATAGTTTTGTAATGTTTACAAAAAAATTTAAGAACTTAAAAACTTACAAGAAAATTTAGGAACTCAAAATACAAAAATAAATAAAAAATAGGGCGGTACCCCGATCAATTTTATTAATAATAATAAAAATTACAAGGAGGGACAACTAGCATTGCCTTATTATAAAGGAGGACAAATAAGCCTTACCTCAAAATTCAAATATACAATAAATTTCTAAATTCTAAATTTTTACGGTTTGGAACAGTTGGAACCGGCGGTTTTACGGTTTGGAACCGGCGATTCGAATCGACGGTTCACGGTTTGGACGGTTCACGGTTTGAACGGTTTCTAGCCGGTTCGGTTCCAATTTTGAAAACCGAATGAGCATGTCTAGCCGCAGGCCACCCCTGAACTGTAATTTTTTTTTTTCTTTTCCTCTGTTGCGGTTCCTTTTTCTTTCTTTTATCTCTTCTCTTCCCTTGTTTTATTCCCACACTTTCTCTCTCCCTACTCTCCCCCTTCCAGTGTACCATCCTCCTGTTCTGGAACCCTTTCTATCCTTTTTTTTTTATATAATCCAGCCACATGCCCACACACTCCACCCATATGTCCGCACACTCCACCCACGCCCACGCACACGCACACGCACACGCACACGCATTAGCACATTCACTCCATCGAATCCGTCCCTTTTACTCCCTACAGATTTCACACCCACTCAAAGCTCAACATTCACTCCATCGAATCCGTCCCTTTTACTCCCTACAGATTTCACACCCACTCAAAGCTCAACAATACTATAACCTTGTATTATTTGAATATTCAACCCAACAAGACAAACATCGGAACTCTATTTTTAAAAGAGAACCTAGGACTTTTACCTCAACCGGATTTCTCTTCACCCGCTTGTGACTCTCTTCTTTCTGTGTCGTCGCCTTCATTCCTCTCTCTCTTGTAACTTTGATTCCGAGCGAGACTATTGTTTGAGTTTGACTGAGAATGAGTTTTCCAGATCATTTTCTTCTTAGCGTCTCAAAAGGATGCCAGTATGATAGGGTAACTAGGAAATCTTTCTTGAAAATTCCCTTATCTCTCCGATGTCGTAGCATCCCCCAAACGGACGATCGTTCGACAACTCACACTCCTTCACGTCTCTCTCTTATTCATTATTTATTATTATTATTATTATTATTATTATTATTATTATTATTATTATTATTATTTAACTAATTTACAGGCCAAGCCCACGATAACAATATCAAAATATATCACATCCAATTTACAATTTTTATTACTAGAAGATAATCGACCCAAATGAAATTATGACAAAACTCGTTATTATCACAATTTACTAAATAATAAAAATAATTAACGGGGTATTACAAGGCCTATGAGTTTGCCACCTCATTCACTTTTGATTAATCTTGATCTTGAGGAGTTTGACTCTTCAAATTCTTATTTATTAAGAGATAACGCCATTAATTAATAATTTTATCTAATAACTATATCTATGATAAAAAGTATACATAATAGTGAATAGTTTTACCTATCGTCTTCTTCTAATTACAATAGGAGAAGAACATGGACTCCTTCAATTAACAATAGAGAATACATTTGCTAATGGCCGAGGGAGGTCAAAAGTCTCTCACACTTTGATGAACAGAGGTAAAAAGCCCCCCTAATACGTATTCTTCACCGAATTTGACGCTTGCGGAAATATGTATGAAGGTTGTATGTATGTTAATGAAATTGCAGCGGAAAAATAGAATAGATGACGGGTTCACCGGCTAGGCTTCACTCACCTAACGTAAAGATCCTGTTTGGGTTCACTAGTTAGACTTCACTCACCTAACGTAAAGATCCCGTTTGATATTACCTTCCTAAACCTAAGGAATGCAATAATCAAATTTGAACAAAACTTTGTTCGTTTTCTATTACTTTTTGTAAAAACCAAAATCTGATTTACAAGCACTAATTTTAAGCCTTTATATAGGTTTTACAAAAGATATCCTAATCTAGCAAGAATAATGAAATCGGCCCTATTCCTATTTCCTACAAGAAAACTTTAAATACTCCCCTAATTCAACTAGAAACTATTACATGAATAATTTAGAAAATCTAATTAAACTAGGACACTTAAATACCTACTCAACTTAGGAAACTAAAGAGACCTAATTAAACTAAACAACTTGGCCAAATTAGGAAACAACATACACGGTTTTGTTAGGACACTAAAGAGACCTACTTAAACTCAACAACTTGGCCAAATTAGGAAACAACAAACACGGTTTTGACTCCTCCTAGCCTTGCACAAGCCGCCCCTTGCACATGCCATTCACATGCCTTTCAACCGTCTTCCCTTGTAGTGTAGGTGACATCCGTGTACCTTCCAAATTCTTGTTTCCTCCCATTTTATATCATCAAAGCTTCAAGTGGCAATGTAAACCCATTTTTATCCACATGCATTGAGTCTATGGTTTTGTTCATGATTTCCCTTGACGCTCCCGCATCATTCTCCCCTTCTTTTGAAAAGAATTGTCCTCAATTCTTCAAGCACAATTTTGTTGTGATCAAGACCATCCCATGGCCTCCAAGCTTGATGAATAATCCTCCCCACTTGTGCAAAACAAATCTTGGGCCTTAGGATCACATCACCCCCTTCCTTAGAAAAGACTTCGTCCTCGAATCTTTACGACCAACTTGATGATTCACCCTTGAAACGAGGCTCATCCAATCCGCCCATTGAGTTGCAAAAAAGTGATTGTCGATAAGTCGAGCAAGGAACCATAATGCAAAACGCGTAGGAACTTTGAAGTCAAACGGGTCCTCGTACGTATGTAACAATTTCAATTCCTCTCGAACCGTCTTGAGCTTCCTTTCCTCTTTCTCCCTTTCAAATTGCTCCTTAAGCTTCATCTCCTCTTCCTCTTTAACCATCTCTCTTTCTTGTCTTTCGATTCCTTGAGGTATGATAGGAATTACTCGATCGTCCTTGATGGCTTGTTCAACTTCACGTTCACTAGCAAATAAGCTTGCCCGTTGTAAGGATTTTGCTATGATTGTAATTTCTGATGGTGGCAAGGGTTTTAACTTGAACTTCTTGCCATCTTTCTTGACAATATATGCATTCTCCCTCCCCTCAAGAGTCACAAATTGATCAAATTGCCATGGGCGTCCCAACAATATATGGCAAACATCCATTGGTACAACATCACACAATATCTCATCTTCATAATTACCCATGGAAAAGGAAATTAGAGCTTGGCGACTTACTTTAACTTCGGAACCATCGTCGAGCCAATGTAATTTGTAGGGACGTGAATGTGTTGTGGTTGGTACTCTTAGCTTGTCAATGAGTATGATGGAAATCGCGTTTGCACAACTTCCCCCATCAACTACTAAGTCGCACACATTCCCTTGTACAAGACATCTCGCATGAAAAATCTGCTCTCGTTGTTCTTCCTCCATTGTCACGGGTTTTGTATGGAGAGATCTCATCATCACTAATGCTTCTCCTTGGATGTTCTCGGAATTAAATTCTTCCACTTCTTCCTCCTCCTTTTCGGACTCACTTTTTTGTTCTTGAATTGAAAGGTTGTTTTCTATCTCTCGAACTTCATGCAAGGTTAACACTCTTTTATTGGGACACTCCGATTGATAATGTCCATATCCTTGACATTTGAAACACTTGATGGTGTCCTTGTTCCTCATCGGTTTCTTTCCTTCGGCTTTGTCATTAAGGGTAGCTTTGTTGGTTTCTTCCACTTGATCATTGAATTTTGAATTGCTTGGAACCGAATTGCTTGAGACGGTTGTATCGCTAGGAAACCCCTTAGAACTTGCCACCTTGTTGCCCAATCTTTTCCTCTTCAATTGCCTTTCACATTTTATCGAGACCTTGCAGATTTCATCAAAAGTGAAACAAGGTTGTAATTCCACCATATTAGCTATCTCGGAGTCAAGTCCTCCCATGAATCTAGCAATCTTTTGCTCCACATATTCTTGCATGTCACATACAATTGATAACCTCTCGAATTCTTCAATGTATTGAGCTACCGAAGAATCTCCTTGTTTCAATTGGATAAGTTTAGAAAAATTATCTTGTCGGTAGGTGCTTGGTAAAAACCTACGATCAAGATACTTCTTAAATTTTTCCCAAGATTCAATTTTTGACTTACCTTCGCGTCTCCTTTGGGATTTCAGATTCTCGTACCAAATAGAAGCATACTTCGTGAGTTTAAGGATGGCCACCTTGAATTTCTTTCGGTCACTAAATTCCTTGTATTCAAAAATTTGATCCGTTCTTCGAATCCAATCGAGATATCCATCCGGATCCATAGCACCATCCAATTCAGGAATATCGAGTTTCAAACCTCGATCATCTTCATCTTTTGGCCGTCATTGATGTTGCCTTGGTCTTGGGCGTCTTGCTTCTTCCTCATCCGAATTGGAGTCTTCGACTTCTTCACGGCCTTGTGGTCGTTCCTCCAATAATTGTAAAACTCGATCTACTCGTTGTCGTAGCTCTTGAATCTCACGATCTCGTCGCAAATTCGCAGCTTGCTCTAATGTTAATCCGCGTGGGCATGTTTCTTCATTCGCCATGATCATTCACGAAGGTGGAATTCGTGAAAAATCTTTGCTCTGATACCAATTTGATACGTATTCTTCACTGAATTTGACGCTTGCGGAAATATGGATGAAGGTTGTATGTATGTTAATGAAATTGCAGCGGAAAAATAGGATAGATGACGGGTTCACCGGCTAGGCTTCACTCACATAACGTAAAGATGTCGTTTGGGTTCACTGGTTAGGCTTCACTCACCTAACGTAAAGATCCCGTTTGATATTACCTTTCTAAACCTAAGGAATGCAATAATCAAATTTGAACAAAACTTTGTTCGTTTTCTATTACTTTTTGTAAAAACCAAAATCTGATTTACAAGCACTAATTCTAAGCCTTTATATAGGTTTTACAAAAGAAATCCTAATTTAGAAAGAATAATGAAATCGGCCCTATTCCTATTTCCTACAAGAAAACTTTAAATACTCCCCTAATTCAACTAGAAAACTATTACATGAATAATTTAGGAAATCTAATTAAACTAGGACACTTAAATACCTACTCAACTTAGGAAACTAAAGAGACCTAATTAAACTAAACAACTTGGCCAAATTAGGAAACAACATACACGGTTTTGTTAGGACACTAAAGAGACCTACTTAAACTCAACAACTTGGCCAAATTAGGAAACAACAAACACGGTTTTGACTCCTCCTAGCCTTGCACAAGCCGCCCCTTGCACATGCCATTCACATGCCTTTCAACCGTCTTCCCTTGTAGTGTAGGTGACATCCGTGTACCTTCCAAATTCTTGTTTCCTCCCATTTTGTATCATCAAAGCTTCAAGTGGCAATGTAAACCCATTTTTATCCACATGCATTAAGCCTATGGTTTTGTTCATGACTTCCCTTGACGCTCCCGCATCACCCCCATATCTCTCTCTCTCTCTCTCTCGGGTAGGATATGAGGCATTTGAACAACTTTTCTTGAGTTCATCTTGATCGAAGAATCTCTCTCTCTCTCTCTCTCTCTCTCTCTCTCTCTTGCGTGACAATTTTTCATCTTTTTATTTATAAATTCATCTCAAGTAATTGAATTAGGAATCGTCATGGTTTTATCAATGGAGGTCAAGGTTTGTCAAGTAAGTGCCTATCTTTATAATTTACGTGAATCTTTAAAATTTTGGTTGAATTATTTTCTTTTGATTTTTGTTTTCGCTTTGATTTTCATTTCGCCCTAATCATGGTCTTGACAATTGATATGCTTTTGTTTCTTGGTTTTTGTTTTCCTTTTGTTGATGATTTTGTATTTATTTTTGTGTTTGTTTTTTATTTTAATTTTTCCTTGACTCTTGGTTTTTGCTTTTGTTTTGATTACAATTTGGTTTATGATTTTTGATAAATCATTTTAATTTTTTGATAATTGTGGTTTTGATTTTACTCTTAACCTTTTTTTTCACTATTAGCTTTGTTTTAGTTTTTTATTTTTTTTATATTATGATTTTGGTCTGGCTTTAATTTTTATTTTATTTTGGCTTTTCCTTTAGTGAAAATTTTGTTACTGATTCCAAGATTTGATGTAGGTTTGAGTTTGGGAAATTATGTCTTTATTTTGTTTAGATATTGGTTTTGATTTTAAGTATTGATTTTTATTTTTATTTAATATTTTACTTTTGTTTAAAATTGTGATTTTTAGTGTACTATTTAGCTTTGATTTGATTTTAGTTTTGAAGAAGCATTGTTTCTTTAACATTTTGAAACACAATTATTGATGTGTACACAAGGATAAGATAATGAAACAAATAATTACGGTTCTAATTATACATGTAAAATTTATATTTTTATCAAATCAAAACTAAAATTAAAAATTGAACAAAAAAATCATTTGTAAAATGTTGTCCATCGAGTTTGATTGAAACCTAATTCATTTGTAAAAAAAAATTAGAAATTGTACCATCAAAATAATTTGTCTTATGATTACTTGAAGCTTATTGAAGTGAGCAGAGATAACCAACTTTTAAAATATTCTATATTTAAATTTTAGGATATAATTATAAAAATTTCAAAAAGGATAAAGAATAAAGTTTGACACTGTAAATAAGAGAACATATAAATGAAAGAAAAAAATAATACAGCAAAAAATGGGAAAAGAGAAAGATAATAAAGAAAAGAGTAAATGGGAAAAGGGAAAGATAATAAAGAAAAGAGTAAATGGGAAAAGAGAAAGGCAATAAAGAAAAGAGTAACAGAGATCGAAAAATAAAATTTCTACAACTACATGTGCATTGGTTGAGAATGAGCCACATTAATTTCAATATTAAATAACTTTAATTCTGTGTTATTATAATTAGAATTACTATTGCATGAATGGAAATGAGAGGAGAAAGTAGAGGATTATAAGACGCAATTTACCATTTTTTTTTCCCATGATTGTGATTACATTAAGGGTACCATGATTGTGATTACATAAAGTAGAGGATAAAGGTATGGTTACCCAAGGATGCTAACCCTTCGGATCCAAATACATAAAGGGTACCATGACCAAATCTCCTATGTCAGGTATGCTTAGTAGCTGCTGATCGAGCATCAGAAGAATGGATCTTGGACAGTGGATGTTCAAAACACATGACTGTATCAGCTAACCTCCTGACTAACATAGTTGAAGCCAAAGGACCCTCAGTCATCTTCTGAGATAATTCTAAAGGAAAGACCATTCCGTATGGTACAATCCTAAGAGGGTCAATCAAGAAAGAAAATGTATCTTTGGTTGATGGGCTGCAGCACAACTTGCTCAGCATATCACAGTTTTGTGACAAAGGTATGACATGTATTTTTACATCCTCACATTGCTTTGTCAAAAATACCACAACCAATGAAGTCTTGCTCACAGGGTCAAGAAAAAGAAATGTTTTCGCTATTGATTTACTTTCTATTAATAACATATCTCAAGTATGCTTAATTGCTAAAAATTCTTCTGAAATCTCTTGGCTCTGGCACAAAAGGCTCTCGCACTTAAATTTCAAACACTTGTCAAAACTTTCTAAAGGAAATTTAGTAAACGGCTTACCTTATGTAAATTTCCCTCATGACAATAAATGTAGAGCCTGTGCACTTGGTAAACTGACTAAATCATCTTTTAGATCCAAACCTTGTCTTTCAACCATTCGTGTACTTCAATTGTTGCATATGGACCTTTTTGGTCATGTTACACCTGCTAGTTTAGGTAAAAACAGGTACACACTGGTGCTAATGGATGACTATTCAAGATATATATGGGTAGAGATAATGACGTCCAAAGATGAAACCTATGGCATATTGACAGCACTCTTCAGAAATCTTCAAACTCAAAAGGAGTGTGAAATAGTCAGTGTACGCTCAGATAACAGAACGAAGTTCAAGAATCAAGGCATGGATGTCTATTGTGATGACCATGGGAGTGGTCAGAACTTCTCAGCAGTTAAGACCCCTCAACAGAACGAAGTTGCTGAGAGGAAGAATAGGACATTAATAGAAGTTGGGAAGACAATGATAGCTGAAGCCAAGCTGCCAAAATACTTTTGGGCTGAAGCTGTAAACTTAGCTTGCTTCACATAGAATCGATCCCTAGTCAACAAATTTCATGGAAAGACTACATATGAATTGTGAAAAGGAAGAACTCCTAACATTGCCTTTTTCAAGATTTTTTGGATGCAAGTTTTACATCCATTACAACGGCAATGACCACAGAGGTAAATTTGATAAGAAAGCTGATGAAGGCATTTTTGTTGGATACTCCAAAATCAGTAAAGCTTTTAGAGTTTTTGTTAAGAAATCTTCTATTATATTGAATTTTTTTATGTTTCTTTTGATGAATTAAATGTAATTGAGTCTGATGAGACTCAAGATTGTACTAACAAGTTTAAAAATTTTGAGATTGGAAAAACAAGTACAGGTTCAGCCAATAACTCTTCAGCTAATGCTCTACCTGCTGAAAATCCTTCATCAACTAATCATCCAACAGCTGCTGATACTCCAACTCTTTCAGCCAATCCTCAAAGAAATCAGCCAGCTGAATTTCCCTCAGCCATTCCATTTCAAATAACCTTACCTAACAGCCAACCTTCTGATAATCATCTTACTAAATCCACACACGACCTACCTCAGCAAACCACTAATATATCAGCTGATCTGCCTCAAGAAGTAAGAGAGGCTAGACACCATCCAATTGAAAATATCATTGGTGACCCGTTTGCTAGAGTCATAACAAGAAGCAGTTCAAGAAACGAGTGTTTCTACTCAACAACCTTTGTCTCAACAATTGAACCAAATAAGATTGATGAGGCCCTTGAAGATCCAAATTAGGTGGAAGCAATGCAGGAGGAGCTGAATCAATTTAAACGTTGTCAAGTTTGGAGCTTCGTTCCCAGACCCTCTGATCAACAAGTTATTGGAACTAAATGGGTGTATAGGAACAAGATGGATGAAGAAGGAAATGTCACCAGGAACAAAGCTAGATTGGTGGCTCAAGGCTATAGACAGGAGGAGGGAATTGATTACGATGAAACATTTTTTCCTGTAGCTCGTCTTGAAGCCATCAGAATTTTTCTAGCCTATGCATCTTACAAAGACTTCAAGGTCTATCAAATGGAAGTGAATAGTGCGTTCCTGAATGGTGATTTACAAGAGCAAGTATACGTAGAGCAACCCCATGGTTTTCTTGATCATACATATAGGGACTATGTATACAAGTTAAAGAAAGCTCTGCACGGTCTCAAACAAGCACCAAGAGCTTGGTACGAAACCCTATCTAAATTTCTTTTGGAAAAAGGTTTCAAAAGAGGTAAAATCGATACTAATCTCTTCATAATGAAATATAAAGGTAACACATTATTAGTTCAAATCTATGTCGATGATATCATTTTTGGATCTACTAATGATGTTCTATGCAAGAGATTTGAGAAACTGATGAAGAGTAAGTTCGAAATGAGTATGATGGGTGAGCTAACATACTTTCTGGGCATACAAATCAAGCAAACCTCTGAATGAATCTTCATCAGTCAAGCCAAGTATACCAAGGAGCTGATCAAGAAGTTCAAACTTTAAGATGCTAAACCATATGATACTCCTATGGCCACTACTTGTCATTTGGACAAAGATGAGAAAGGTAAATCAGTCGACATGACTGAATATAGAGGTATGATTGGTTCTTTACTATATCTAACCACCTCTAGGCTAGATATTATGTTTTCTCTGTGTGTTTGTGCTCGTTTTCAAGCAGATCCAAAAGACACTACTAGAAACACGCTAATTACTGTCGGAATATTTATTGTCGGAATTTTCCGACAGTAATTTCTGTCGGAAATTGGGAAATTACTGTCGGTATTTCTGACAGTAATGTCACATTTTTGGCGGGATAAATATTACTGTCGGAAATAATCCGACAGTAAATATCCGACAGTAATACAGGTATATTCTCAGAATATACCTTTTTATCCGACAGTAATTCCTGTCGGACTACTCCGACAGTAATATGCCGACAGTAATTGCATCGTCAGAATTTTCGAGATTAACATTACGTCGAATCCGACAAATCTCCGACGTATGTCGACGGAGTATTTGTCGGAGTTATCCGACAAAATTGAAATTTAACCCCTAAATCGAACAGCCCTCCCCAAATCACATACTCCTCGATCTCTCTCTACACTCTCTCTCTCTCTCTCTCGCCACTCCTCTCTCTTCCTCCAAGGCCTCCGCCGCCCCACCGTCACCACCGCCTCGAGCCATCGCCACCGCCCACCTGGCGTGCCCTCCCCAAATCACATACTCCTCGATCTCTCTCTCTTACACTCTCTCTCTCTCTCTCGTTTACACTCCCTCTCTTCCTTCAACGCCTCCGCCGCCCCACCGTCACCACCGCCCTCCAGCCGTCGCCACCACCCCTCCAGGCGTGCTCTCTCTCTCGTTCACTAGTCTCGCCACCGCCCCTCCACCCCGCCGCGACACCGTCACCCCTCTCTCTCAAACCCTAGGTATATAATTTTTTAATTTTTAATTTTTTGTGTTTAATTTATGTTTTGTTTTAACCTAGATTTTTAATTTGTTGTTTATATATATATATATATATTTTTTTAGTCCGCCGCGCCACCGCCGCCGTGCCACCGCCGCCGCGCCACCGCCACCCTCTCGCTCTCCTTGCGCCACCGCCACCGCCACCCCCTCTCTCTCTCTCTCCCTAGGTAATTTCTATCCATCAACTTTAGATGCAAAAAAAACAGAGAGGAACAAATTGAGCTATAGAAAGAAAGATTGAAAGAGCTTGAATTAGAGTTGGATGAGGATAGAAAAACTTTTAGGAAGGTATTCGAATGATTGGTCCTTTCAAGATGCAGGGGCAATTTTACTAAGACACCACTAATTATTAGTCCCAGTGTTACTTTTACCGGTGTTTTAGAGTCAAGGTTGGTCTGAGTTTTTAGATGTCTTGATTTCTTTTGTATTCCATGCAATTTTCTATTCCTCAGTCTTTTCTATATGCTGTAATCTAATCATCATCACTTTTCTCAAATCTGTTTTATTTTTGATGAGAAAAGAATATTATTGATAAGAAGACAGACTTTTATATTTATTTATTCAACTTAGTAGTAGATCACATATGTTGCACGTTCCAATCCGTTACTCCATGGTGCAATATATGATTTCCTTTCTTCCTCAATAACTCCATAAGTACTAATCTAAATGTATGTTTTTATGCGGTGCATCTTTGTTTTTAAATAATGTTATTGGTTTCAACTTGGACGGTCGAGTTTCTCATGTTAAGTTTCAGTTTGAAAATGTAAGAAACCAAATAAAAGAGTGTGTCTTTTAGTTTTGTACACATTTTACCATTAATTGGCTAGAGAGAATTGGTAAAGTTGTGGACAAAATTGAGAATGAAAGAATTTAGGTTGTGCATTATCATACATGTATTCTCTCTCTAACAATGAACATATGCGCTTCCAGGATGCACTAATGGTAAAACTGCTATAATGAAGCCACTATTATGGGCGTAATGATATCAAAGTGAAGTTAAGATTACCGGACAATTTTTGTTTTTGTTACATGATAATAGTTATTTTGGTGCAAATTTCCATTTCGAATCGAGATTTTCTTTTACGAGTGTCTTTTTGCAACTCAACTCAATGCATCCTTTGTCCCAACTTTGGGTTGCCCACCTTAATACTTTTATCTCCATTAAGTTCTATCAAGAGCTTGAATTTCTTAGGAATACATGGAATCATATCCTCTTAATGATCGTTCACTACTTTTGGTCTTACCCTACCCATAGGAAGGCTATTGATATTGATGTAATTACCCCTTTTAGTTCCAAGTGGTCTTTCTACTTATTTTGATCTTTACCTGGCTCTAGCATTGTCATTGACATTGATGATATCCTTCCTTGTAACTGTCAAGTAGTGTCTCCTTACTCCTTAGTCACTTTATCGATTTTGTTTGTGCTATGAAATTGATCTCATTATAACTAGAGTCTCATGAAAATCACAATTACGTAATGGTAAGAGAAAAAACAACTACAGGAAGATTTAATCTATCTAATCACAACTGCATTCCAGTCTAACACTAATAAGGAGTTGCAAACATGTCATGCCATCTCTTGTTTTTTAACTTTATCACTCACAACCTCCTTTGAGCACATATGGGGAAACCTAATATATATGCCCCGCAAATCGTCTTTGCAGGGCATATATATAATTTGAAACTTTTTAGATTTTTCAGTTGAGTACCATGGTTATGTTTTTTATAGTTCAACTTATAGTATATTATTACATTTTTAAAAATATGATTATTATTAATCTTAGATGTTTAGATCTACTGTTGTTGGCTACAATATTACTGTTAATCTTAGATGTATAGATCTACTGTTGTTGGTATAATGACACAGTTGCCCTTAGAACCCGACGTGCATGATATTTGTGTTGAGTTGAGAATTGAGAGTATTATGTTGATATTCATGCCTTAGTTGAACCACTTAATGTGTTTCACTTCCCTTTAGAGATTTAATGTCTCTATTGTATGCCGTAGCGGATGGCACGAACTAGGAAGACGCCAGATGTCGGTTATGCATCCGATCTTATTTCAACTCGACACGCATTACGAGAACCGAGAGAACTTGAGGACCAACCGAATGTGGCCCTAGGTGAGACACCCCGAGTGGAGCAAGTGACCCCACCGAACCCTCCCGCACCTACCCAAGACTCCAATAGGGAATGTAATCATTGAGAGTGTATTACACTCTATGTTTCGACTAGCATGTGTAGTATGTGGTATTGGTATCCAATGATACCGATCCGTTCCGTTGAATGTATTTAGAGTTCGAAACTTTTATTATTATTTATGTTGACCTTGTGACTTATTGACGTGAATAGTGCATCACGAGCATGTTAACTTGGGATTCCGTTAGCTTTTTATATTGTTGGTGATGATGGGATGTAAGCTATATAAGAAATCAACTTTGACTTAAATCAATTAAACATATATTTCATCGATGATCATTCATTAATAAATTATAATATCCGGACACCGCCGCACTTCGGTGGTTCTTAAAGTTATCAAACTTTAAGAATGGACGGGTAGAACAAAAGGATATTATTTTTCATTAATGAATTTCGCTTGTTTCTTTACCCTATAAAGTTTCGAAATTTCCCTTAATCACAACCTTAAATTCTAAACCCCAACCTAAACCCTAAATTGGACCCTTAAACAACCCTAAACCATATCTAAACCGTATCCAGTTAAAATTAATCAAATATATTTATCTTTAAAAAAAAATCAAGTTTTTAGAAAATTAGGATGTAAGCTATATAAGAAATCAACTTTGACTTAAATCAATTAAACATATATTTCATCGATGATCATTCATTAATAAATTATAATATCTGGACACCGCGCACTTCGGTGGTTCTTAAAGTTATCAAACTTTAAGAATGGACGGGTAGAACAAAAGGATATTATTTTTCATTAATGAATTTCGCTTGTTTCTTTACCCTATAAAGTTTCGAAATTTCCCTTAATCACAACCTTAAATTCTAAACCCCAACCTAAACCCTAAATTGGACCCTTAAACAACCCTAAACCATATCTAAACCGTATCCAGTTAAAATTAATCAAATATATTTATCTTTAAAAAAATCAAGTTTTTAGAAAATTAGGATGTAAGCTATATAAGAAATCAACTTTGACTTAAATCAATTAAACATATATTTCATCGATGATCATTCATTAATAAATTATAATATCTGGACACCAGTCGCACTTCGGTGGTTCTTAAAGTTATCAAACTTTAAGAATGGACGGGTAGAACAAAAGGATATTATTTTTCATTAATGAATTTCGCTTGTTTCTTTACCCTATAAACACTAAACCCTATCTAAACCCCCTAAACCCGATCTAAACCCTAAATTCTAAATCATATCTAAACCCTAAACACTCAGCTCCATCTAAACCCCCAAAACTCTATATAAACCCTAAACCATGCCTAAACCCTAAATATTATCTAAATCGTATCTATCATTATATTCTCGTCATTCCCATCTAAAGCCGATCGTCCCAAATTTCCCACATCAATGTAGGTTTATTGGATTCAAGATGGGAGATCCTTCAATTGAAGTATCTCTTTCATTCGCCGTGGAGCAATTACTAGATAAAATTTGTGTACGTCGTCGTTAATTATCTCGCCGAATTAACAATATTTAAGAAGAGGAATTCTTGAAAGCATCCAAGGACAACGGAGATGCTATTCTTTATGTCGTTGATAGCTGTCCGTCCTTTCATAGATCCCTACAAATATTGCTCGTGAAGAAGAGTTCTCGGCACTTGGGACTGACCTCAAAAGGGTTGAAAACTATTCTTATGCCGGAGATGCTACTAAGTTTTGTTAAAGCTTAGTCTTAACTCCAGTGTAAGGATACTTTGCAATCCTTGTGAGCTCACTCCCAAAGTGCTGAAAACTCTTTTCACCAAAGAATATTTTTAGGCTTCAATGAACGATGGAGAGTCGTCAACGACATAGGGAATTACAAAACTCCTTTGTCCTTGGATGCTTTCAAGAATTCCTCTTCTTAAATAATCTTAATTCGGCGGAGATAATTAACGACGACGTACACAAATTTTATCTAGTAATTGCTCCACGGCGAATGAAAGAGGTACTTCAATTGAATGATCTCCCATCTTGAATCCAATAAACCTACATTGATGTGGGAAATTTGGGACGATCACTTTAGATCCGGGTTTGACGAGAGTATGATGATAGATACCGATTTAGATAATATTTAGGTTTAGTACAAAGGTAACGCGTGATGTCGACCGATGAATTGTGATTACCGTAATAAGTGTATTTTTCTCATACTAATCATTTGTTGCTTAATAGGAGTTATGTCGATCGACGATCGCAGCTGGATGTATAATCGGAGGTTGCCGAATCGTAGTGGTATTACGAGATGAGTTCATTAGAGGTTTGAAGAGTTTTATCGAATTTGCTCTAGCGAACCCCAAATACATGAGTGGTAACAACATAAGGTGTCCATGTGATGGCCGCAAAAATCGAAAGTACTTCCCTTCGATGATTGTGGAGAAGCACCTTCTCCAAGACGGGTTTCAAGTTGGGTACAAGCGGTGGGTAGCTCACGGTGAGCAAATCGAGTAGTGTCTAGGCCGGAAAGTAACCAGCAGAGGATTCTGTACGTGAACCCGAACCGGTAAATACGAGTGTGAACGATGAACCATTTCGTGGTATGGAAGATATGGTTAGGGATGTTGCGGTCCTCATTTTGACCGGTCGGAGAACGCACGTCAAGAGGAGCCAAATCCCGCAGCTAGTAAGTTCATTGAAGCTATGGAGTCCGCAACGGAGAAGTTGTATCCGGCTCGAGCGCACCGTTTTGGAGACGTGGCCGAGTTCCTAAACATCAAGTCGATTGCAATATTAGTCAATCTGGTTTCAATCGTCTTATGAAAGCACCGAAAAAGCTTTGCCGAAAGGGAATAAGATGCCGAGAACTTCTATCGACAAAGAAGATGGTTGGGCATATTGGGTTGAAATATGAGAAGATTGATGCGTGCAAGAATGATTGCATGATTTTCTACAAGGAAGATTCAAACCTGAAAGAATGTTCCGTGTGTGGCCATGATCGATATAAGCCGAAACGGAGGGGCTCAAACGCAAGAAGAATGAACCTTATAAGCGCGCGTTACTTGCCGTTGACTCCGAGATTGCAACGCCTACGCGTCTAAAGCTAATTCAAGCTATGCGTTGGCACAAAGAAAGCCCGCGAGGATGGCGTGTTGACTCATCCGTCTGGACGGCTTGGCTTGGAAACAATTTGATGCAACCCATCCCGACTTTGCCGAAGCTAGAAATATCGTTGTGCATATGCGCGGATGGTTTTACTCCTTTCGGGCCTGGGCGAAGTCCTACTCTTGTTGGCCGGTTATAGCTACCGTGTACAATCTTCCACCGTGGTTGTGTATGAGTGATCCTTATATGTTCTTGTCACTGTTCATACCGGACCGACTAGCCCCGGCAAGAACATTGATGTTTATCTCCGCCCTTTGATTGACGAGTTGAAAATGCTCGGGAAGACGGAGTGGAAACATGGGATGCATTCAAAAAGAAAATTTTAAAATGAAAGCCGCGTTGATGTGGACGGTGAATGACTTCCCGCCTACGGGATGTTATCGGGTTGGAGCACACATGGGAAGCTTGCATGTCCTATCCGTATGGATGACACTAAGTCGTTCACACTCGAGCACTCTCGTAAACCTTGTTGGTTTGATTGTCATCGTCAATTTCTACCGGATGACCACCCTTTTAGATCACGAGCAATTGATCGGCGAGACGCCGTGCGAGGTATAAAAAGCACGACTTGTTTGACCTAATCGATGTGAAGCACACGTCTAGACATGCGGGTGATGATGTGTTTATCTTAGCATCACAAGCACAACAAGTCTACATGACACCATACCCTTATCGGCGAGCCGATGAGAGGGGATGGTGGGTTTGGAAGACCAAGGCCGAAGCACTATTGATATAGCATATCGGTCGACGACATAACTACGTAATCGTCACTAGAAGGATGTTATCAAGAGGATGAAATGCCCATACCTCCCGTTGTATCTTCTGATAGTCATCCAATGGATGAAATGCTCGTGCCTCCCTTGGGCCTGGAGATAGTATTGCCCGTTGATTTGCCACCTCCTTCCCGTCCGAAGACGAAATCCCGATTATTGAAGGTGATGCAAGAAGACGAGGTAATGAAGGTGAAGAGGATTGGATGTCCGAGGATGAGACCGAAGAAGAACTTGAGTTTTGTAGTAGCGACTCAAACGCTGAGACTGGAGAATCTGAGAATGAAGAAAATGCAAACACTGAGAATGAAGACTCTGAGTAGTCTTGCAATATGTACCGTTTAGGCTCTTTTATTTTTTGTTAGAAAGTAAATGTCATGTGTAGAACGCTATTTGTATGTTACTTGTTATCATGAAGATGAGAGATTTTAATTTATGTTATGTATTTTAACTTAATTGTCATCTAAACTTAGCGTTAATTGTCAACATTAATATACTAATTTATATATAGACATGTCGACGAGCGGTAGAGGTAGGAGTCGGACACCTAAGGTCCGACTTCTACCTACATGCATTACGGTACACAATACTGTACTGGAGGAGCTGATCCCGACTTGGATCGGCCCGAGGATGCACCCGACTCTCCCCACGAGCCGATGAGCGGGCCGGGTCCTCATCGACTCAGATCATGGACACGCGAAGATGGTCGGATTATCGTTACCATCTCCACCTTAGCGAAGTAATAATATTTCGCTTTAAAATTTTAATGCTTGTACGACATTGGTTACATGTTAATTGCATATTTGTATAATATATTTGTTTAATATTTGTCGTTTGCGGGCGGGTATCCCGATCCGACCCGCTTCCTTGGACGTATTCTGCGACGATGAGGCACGAGGAGCCGCCACATTACTCTAGCGTGCCTACGGCGACCCGAGACCAGTGGTGGGATGATTTTAGGGTAAGGATTCTAAGGATATATAAAATATGTTAATGTTTAATAATTTAATAATTTTTATCAAAGTTTATAATTAATATGTTTAAATTGGTTAAACTTGCCTTCATTATTGTTGGCTGCGCACTCGACGCCGAGGCGCACGAGGCGTTTAGGTTACGTGCGCGAAGAAGTTCCGCGACCGGATTTACGGCATGAAGAAGGCGTGGACCGAGAGGAGGGTGAGGGCTCCAAATTTCATCGATGATGTCCGGCGCCGATAAGTACATTATAATAATATACTTGATTTAATTTCATTCCTTAAATAGATGAGAGATTTTTATATATTGTATCTCTATAACAATTTTAACATTTTCACAGTATACCGAGGGTTGGGATTCCGATGACGCTAGAGCCGCCGCCGATCGCAACAGTAATAGGCCGAGCGGCACGGGGAGGGGGGTGAAGCACACCTCGGGGTCGATCAACACCTCCGAGCACCACTTGCGCATGGTAAGGACTTTAATGTGTTGTATTGTAATTAATTAATACATGCTTTAATTGTTTTAGCGGTGCTTTAAATTGTTTTGTTGGGTAGCCATGTGGATGCTATGAAATCCATGGTGAAAGACCGATCGTGCAAATATGTTGTTTTATAAGGGGTTTGAGTGTAAATGTAGAGTTTTACTTGTTTGAGTGAAATTAGGCCTTTATGAATTCATCAAAACATACATATTATATGTTATTTTTTTACTTATGCTTTAAATTAATTTGTTGGGTAGCCATGTGGATGCTATGAAATCCATGGCTGAAAGCAGGGCACCGGTAACAATTAGGTTGTTTTATAAGGGGATTGGGTGTAAATGTACTATTTTAGAAGGGTTTGAATGTCAATAGGCGTTTTTTAGAAGGGTTTGAATGTCAATAGGCGTTTTAGAAGGGTTTGAGTGTAAATAGGCCTTTATGAATTCCTCGAACATACATATTATATGTTATTGTTTTACTTATAATTTAAATTGATTTGTTGGGTAGCCATGTGGATGCTATGAAATCCATGGTGAAAGCAATCGGTAACAATTAGGTTGTTTTAGAAGGGTTTGAGTGTCAATAGGCTGTTTTATAAGGGTTTGAGTGTAAATAGGCCTTTATGAATTCCTCAAAACACACATATTATATGTTATTGTTTTACTTATGATTTAAATTGATTTGTTGGGTAGCCATGTGGATGCTATGAAATCCATGGCTGAAAGCAGGGCACTGGTAACAATTAGGTTGTTTTAGAAGGGTTTGAGTGTAAATAGGTTGTTTTAGAAAGGTTTGAGTGTACAAAAGCCTTTATGAAAGGGTTTTTCAGTTTAAATAGGTTGCTTTAGAAGGGTTTGAGTGCAAATAGGAAGGGTTCGAAGGTTCTGAGTGTAAATAAGTTGTTTTAGAAGGGGTTTGAGGGTCAATAGACTATTTTATAACGATTTGAGTCTTAATAGGTTGTTATGAGAATGAATTGAGTTCAAATAGGCTGTCTTAGTAGGGTTTGAGTGTATATATAGGCTGTTTTTATTGTTTTCTTATAAGTTGATCGTGTTATAGCTTACTATGTGTTCTTTGCTAATTTTAATTAATTATATTTGTAGAATCAATACTACGGTACCGAGGTACCGATGACTGATTTATTTGCTGCGACCCACACCACTCCTGCTCCTCCTGGTGCTGATTCGCCAGTTGTCTTTGTCGATGAGACGGCAGAGAGAGCATTTGTAAGTATTACTTAAAATATTTTAATTCTATTTTGTTTATTAGTTAATGGTAAATGTTAATATTAATGTTAAAATGTTTTTTGTGACACAGAGAGCCTATAAGGACTCTATGTCCACGCAGTCGCCGAGGGCTTGTCCGACGACCCCGAGGTGCAGACGCCATTTGTCTCCGACATTTGGCATTCGGTCACCGGAGTCAAGGAAGAAGAGGGAGATCGCCTCTACGGCTTTGGTGACCACGGCGCCGCTGCGTTTAGACCAGGTGGATCGACTTCTTCCTCGGCGACCACGTCTTCCGGTCCTCGGAACCAGTCAGCTACCGAGCGTGCCCTGCTCGAGAAGACGCAGACTCTCGAGCAGCGTTTGCAGCAGCAGGCCGAGGAGGCGCAGCAGACGCGACAGCGGATGGAGCAGCAGATGCACAGCGGAGGAGCAGATGCGGCAGGCCGAGCAAAGCAAATGCGACGATCGGTTATGGGGCAGCAAGAGCAAAGAAGCCTACTAGGCGTATTTTATTTGACCCCCTCCACGTAGACCCTCCACAAGTAGATACATTTATTTTCGTATCGTAATATATTTTAATTTGTATATATATTAATTTTAATTTAGTTTATGTTTTAGTTGTTAATTAGTTTTATTGCGGGTGGTGTGTGTGATTTGTGTATATATAATTGTTATATCGTGCAAAAAACAAATTTAAAAATTTTAAATTTTATTTTTTTATTTTAATTAGTAATTACCGTCTAACTTCCGACGAAATTAAATATTATTCTACCAGTTTATTACTGTCGGATAATCCGACAGTAATTACTGTCGGAGAAAGAAAATTACTGTTGGATTGTCCGACAGTAATTACTGTCGGATATTCCGACAGTAATTTCGCCACTATTCAATTAGTAGATTGCCGAATATCCGACGGAATTCCGTCGGATATTCCGACGCAATTTCCGACAAGAATTCGTCGGACATTCCGACAGAATTTCCCACGTAATTCTGTTGACATTCCGAAATTATCGTGGATTATGGTCCGACAGTTGATTATGCGAATCCGACGAATTACCGCCGGATTTCAATTACTCGGAGAAAATTACCGTCGAACGTTCCGCCGGAAGCTGCCGAATGTTTCCGACAAATTCATCATTACCGCCGAATTTTAAATTACCGTCGGAAATCTCCGACGAAAGACGGTTTTCCAAGAGAGAGAGTGACATCAAACAGCAGTTAAAAGAATAATTTGATATCTCATCAGCACTGAAAAGCTTGGTATCTAGTATCCTAAAGATTCATCTTTTAATTTGATTCGATATTCAGATGTTGACTTTGCATCTTGTAAAGTAGATAGGAAGAGCACCAGTGGTACTTGCCAATTCCTAGGTAGCAGACTAATTTCATGAGCTAGCAAAAAGCAAGCCTCAGTCTCAACCTTTACAACTGAAGTTGAATAATTGCTGCTGGAAGTTGCTGTGCTCAAATACTTTGGATGAAACAACAACTGATTGATTATGAACTCAAGATGTAAAAATTTCCAATCTTTTGTGACAACACATCAACAATATTGATATCTCAGAACCCTGTCATGCATTTCAAGACCAAACATATTGACATCAGGCATCACTTTTTAAAAAATCATGTGGAGAAAGGTAACATACAACTTGAATATATATCTACTGATTTACAATTAGCTGTATTTACTAAAGCCTTAGACTCTACATGATTTTCTTTTTCAAGAGGTGAATTAGGAATGCTTATTTTATAAGTAATAGGTATTTTTTTAATGTGATTGATTGTTTTTGAGTGTTTCAGTTACTAAAATTCAGCTAAATGTTGCATCACATGCCTATCACGTGCAAATTTAGTCACTTACTCTATTCAGTCAACCGGGAGGGACTGACTTTTCTTTTTCAGTCGCTAGTGCAACAAAGACATTCATTCGCAAGCACTTCATGCATTCAGTCACCTCTAAACAGCTGAACCATCAAAATTCAGTTACACGCATCTGACTGAATCTCAAAATTCAAATTTTGCGCTCTTTCTAGCCTTTGTTCAGTCACCTACTAAAACTGTCCCCTACGCATTTAATTCTTTTCGTTCTCATTCCTTGATATTTGTGCAAAGCTTATGGGAGAAGCCAACCGTTTCACCTAAAAAGTACTGATGTCAATGGGACATTTTGGCTGCCCACTACACCACTACGTATGCAACAGTTAATTCTCAGTCCACGTTCCCACAAAAGTGTACCAACCGTCAGTCCTTTCACTCATCACCAACACCTCATATAAACCAAACTTTTACACTCACTTAATTTCCAAACACTCATATACCTCTTTGATACTCTCTCTCTCTCTCCCTCTCTCTCTCTCTCTCTCTCGAAAGAAATTGAGCGGCTAGGAAGGACAAACAAGCCTGATGTGAGTCCTGGTGGGATAGCACCAGACTAACACCGAGACACAAAGCAATGGAATAAAGAAAACTTAAATCGAGAATCACACAAAATTAACACTTTATCTACAAAGAACGTGTAGACAATAAACCTTCTCTTATAAACCGGGTTATGAATCCAAGTACAAAACGATGTAAAGAGAAGAACAAAATAACCAAATATGCTCTCACAAAAACACTCTTGATCTTATGCTAAACTTGCTAGAAAACTAGAGCTAAAAACCTTAATTACAAAGTCTATCTAGCTAGTATATATATGCATAGAGTCCTCTTGAATCATGGAAGCCTTCTTGCTTTAGGATTCCTCTTTTTAGATGGTCTTTGACTTTCCTTAAGCAATCCAAGGTAATCCTTCCTTGATATGGAAACCTTTCCTTGACATGAAAGCTTTCCTTGTGTGGACTCTTTCCTTTGTGAGAGACCTACAAAATTACCAAAAATAATACTAAACAAATCCAATATTGGTTAGGATGTTAGTTAATTAAAATAACCTAATTACATAAAATACAATATTTACCAATTAACTAAAATAAGAAAATAAACTAAAATATGAAAGTGACAAATCTTAAACTCACACACTTTCAATCTCCCCCTGATTTGTCGCTTTCGGATCAAAACACTACTAAGCCAAGATCACAAAAAACTAAGTATAAAGATTTAAACTTTAAGCATCTAAGAAATAAACTCCCCCTAAATCAAATATCTAGCATGAGTCAAGATAATTAAAAAACACATAAATCAGTTTAAGAAAGAAACAAAATAAAACATAAGCAAATAAAAACATTGTTCCAAACAAATCAAATGTCCACATTGTTCAAATTTCTCCCCATCAACTGATTGGTCCATCCTCAATTGCTCGGCCCAGCTTTATCCATTTCTTCCTGAGTTTTCTGGAGTAATTCCCATCGAAAATTTTGACTTATGTCTTCAAAAACTTGGCTTGAACTAGCTGCTGGTGGTGCTCCCCCTTTTTGATCTGAAAGATTTGCCAAAGCAAACAGCAATCGGTTCCTGCGGGTAGCCATCTCCTTGAACTGTACTCTAGCCTGAAGCATAGATTTCTCAAGGAATTTGATTTCTTCAGTATAAATGGCAGCAGGATCAATCTGTGGAGGTGGAGATGCATGCACATCATCACCTACATCAGCCAGCTCATCGTCTTCTTCTTCAGGAATAGTAACTGGAGGATCATCTGGAAAGGTGACTGGAAGATCAATAGTGCGCTTGGTGCACTCCAGTACAGGTTGAATCCCAAAAGATTCAATTTTCTCCCATAGCCTGTCAGATTGAAGAATATCTATACCTTGTTTGATACAAATGCCAGAGATTAAGCATGGAAAAGGAAGATCAGAGGGAAGCTCTTTTTCAGCAAACTGAATAATACATCCAAACACAATCTCACCAAGATTAAACTCCACACCCTTGAATATCCTATAAATAAGGTCAGCATGGGCTGTGGTGACTGTGTTTCTATTTGAGGTAGGCTTCCAATTCACAGTGGCTATTTTAAACAAAACCACAAAGGGATGTCAACATAGTGCATTTGTACTGATTATGCCATATGGGATCAAGACCATTTGAGATTGTATTGGCAATATCATTCTTTGGAGCCATAGGAGGTATGTGTTGAGGAGAGGGAGTTTGAAGAAAAGAATTGATAACAGCAGGAGAGAACACAATTGTTTTACCCCTGACACAAACTTTTTCAAAACTATCAGACCTTGGATCTTGAATGGATTGAAGGAGACTGGCATAAAATTCAGAAACAAGAGAGGGATAAAAGCTCGAGGGATAAGAAACGAATAAAGAAGACCTTTTTCCTGGAGATATCGAGTCAGACCCATTTCATCAAAAGTCTTGTCCATAACCCTTTCAACTATAAAACCTTTCATCCTAAAGAATTCAAACCTTTGTTTTGCATCTTTATTCATGAATTTTTCCGAGGATGTGAACTTACGCTTGTTTAGAGGGTTTGGCCCGTGATGAACGCCTAGGCACAGCGTGGAACTAACCGTAGGTTGGGTCTTCCTTGTGCTTTTTCTTCTCGGTGTGGGTGTGCTCACATCGCAGCCACATCTTCCTTTTCAGCCTCTAAGTCCTCTTTTCCCTTTGAAAGTTTCATCTTCGCCTCATCATCATCATCGGATCCCAATAAGGGAACCCGCCAAAGAATTGACACCGTTGCCTTCTTCTTGGACTTCCGTGCAATACTTTTGCCCTTCTTTAGATCAATGAGGGCTTGAATGGGTATGTCATCAGTGTCCTCTGCCTCATCAATGTTTTCACTTACAGTGGGAAGAGGATCAGCACTGGGTGTTACTGATGGTGTGGTAGCAACGGGAGTAGCACGTCTGGAAACAACCTCAAAATCCTCGCTTGAGGTCCTTCGAGTCGCGGACTCGCTTGGAATAATGTACTTTCTCGTCTAGGCGCATAAAGGGGAGGGTTTGGGTTGTGATACGGAACCGATGCGCTTGGATGAACATCGTGGGTGGAGGAGGATGTCTTCCTCTTCCGTTTTGATTCCGTGGCCGGAACAAAATCTTCATCATCATTACCTTCCAAAAATGGGTCAACCATACTTGGCCTAACCCTAGGCGAGAAGGTCTCCATATTTGGCGAGAACCCTTTTGCCTTAGGGACCAATTTGGGCCTTTTTCCATGCCGTGAGAAGCACCAATAGCTTTCAAATCACCTGGATTTTCCACTTCAATGATGTTGTCGGGGCTCCGGCAAGGACACAGATGGAGTTGCCTCTATCAACAAACAGTTCAATAGCACCTTCGTTTGGAGCGATTGGTGACAATGGAGGAGACACTGTAGGGCTGGAAGTGGCGGATCGAGCAGGGGAAGCCATGAGCGAAGCTTGAAGAAAGCAGAGAGAGAGAGAAACAGGAGACGAAAAGATTTTTGCTGGAGTAGTTTGAGAGAGAGAGAGATAGTGCACAGTGATTTTTGAAAAAATTTGGTCAGTGGTATTTAAGATGTGATAGCACACAGTAGAGACCTAATAGGAAAAGGACACCTAGACCAAATTAGGCAGGGATTACAAAAAGAGTTTTGAAAATTTTCAACTTCTATAGAATCCTTTAATGAAAAGGAAACATAGGCTCTTGTTTTTTTTTTTAGAACAAAATTTGAAAACTTTTCCACTTTTGTGAATGATTTACTTGCCATAATCAACACAAAAAAAATCCACATAAAATATACTCCCCCTAAAGACATGGACATTAGCAATATAAAATCCCTAATTCTGTTGAGCATGAAATCGTTTGTACTTGAGGAAAAAATAGGGAGAGAAAAACAAATTGAACACTAATTTTCACCAATGACCAAGTTGACCTAACAGATGTCTAGGAGAATGATGCAAAAATGTACACACATGTGAAGGATAGATCTCAGTATAGGTGTGACATGGGATGTAATCACATCAGGGGACACATCTCCTCTAAGAAAGTCAATGAATTGTCTTCTTGTCTTGCTTGGCCTCTAGAATGCACCCACCCATTTTTTATTTGTGGGGAAAGAATTTTGGGTAGCTTTCACTCTACTTTACCTTCATGGATAGCCCTCTTCCAGATAAATTAGTCACTTTGTGACCTTTTTTTTTTTTTTTTTTTAACACTGAATGACTTCATACCATGAATGGAGCAGCTGTTTCCCTTATAATAAGCACCCACCAAGAGACATCCATTAGGATAAATATGTGCCAATCTTTGTTTGACACTATTTAAGAAGAATTCACAATTCGAGAAGAGTCATGTCGAGAAGTGATACAAGTGACCACACCGAGATATATCGTGCAATGCATTTTTTTTTTTTTACAAAAACTATACTATATACAGTGTAGGTTCGATGTGATCACACAAGGATCACATCATCGATGACACACAAACTCGAGACTTCCTTAGGGTAGAAAATCTCGAAAATCAAGGGCTTTGGTGAAAATATCGCCAATTGTTTTTCGCCTATAGATTCCAAGTTAATGATTTTTGCTCAACAAGATCACGAATAAAATGATGTCTAATGTCAATGTGTTTAGTCCGTGAGTGTTGAACAGATTTTTGATATTTCTATGGCACTTAAATTATCACAAAAGACAGCTTAAAACATTGCTTTGAGCCCATAATCCTTAATCATCTCGATTCATCCACGAAGTTGAGAACAACAACTTCCAACAAAGAACATATTCGACTCGGCAAGGAGAGAGAGAGACACGCTTTGTTTTCGATCGTACCATGACACTAAGTTGTTTCCAAGATAAAAACAACCTCCGCTTGTGCTCTTTCTATCATCAACATTGCCTCGCCCAATCGAATCACCGAATCCTACCAAATTTGTATTTGTGTCTCGAGTGTAGCTAAGCCCTAAGTTAACAGCCCCCAACATATCTAATTATCCTTTGACACCTTGAGATGAGAGAGTTTTGGACTAGCTTGATATCTCGCACATAAACACACACTAAACATGATATCGTGACGACTTGCCGAAAGGTACAACAAACTCCCAATCATACTTCTATACAAGGTAGGATCAACATCTTCACCATCCTCATCCTTGCACAACTTTTGGGTAGATCCCATAGGAGTCTTGAGATGAGAGGAGTTATCAAGAGAAAATTTTTTGACTAAATTCCTAGCATACTTACTTTGTGAAATAAATATTCCTTCCTTACTTTGTTTTATTTGAAGTCCTAGGAAATAGTTCAATTCACCTACCATGCTCATCTCAAAGGTGGTGGACATACTAGTGACAAAGTAGTCTAACATGTTCTTGGATGAAGATCCAAAAACAATGTCATCTACATAGATTTGAGCCACCAAAACCCCTCTTTGTTTTTCAAGATAAATAAAGTTTTGTCTACCTCACCTCTCTTGAAACCCATTTGTATGAGATGCTCAGTGAGCCTCCCATACCAAGCCCTAGGGGCTTGTTTTAAGCCATACAAAGCTTTCTTAAGCTTATAAACATGATCGATAATGAGGATCAATGAATCCTTTGGTTGCTCAACATAGGCTTCTTCATTAAGGACACCATTCAAGAAAGCACTCTTTACATCCATTTGATGTAAAGTGATGTCTAAATAACATGCAATGGCAAGAAGGAGCCTAATTGATTCTATTCTAGCAACTGGGGCAAAAGTTTCTTCAAAGTCAATCCCTTCAACTTGGGTGTAGCCTTGAGCTACAAGCCTAGCTTTGTTCCTAGTTATTTGTCCATTTTCATCTGTTTTATTTTTAAAAATCCACTTGGTTCCTATCACATTCCCACCTTTTGGTCTAGGAACCAAGACCCACACATCATTTTTCTCAAATTGAGATAATTCATCTTGCATTGCCATAATCCAATTTTCATCTTTCAATGCCTCTATAACATTCTTAGGTTCAATATTAGAAACAAAACAAGAAGAACTTACCTTGTTTACTGTGAGCTTACAGTCAATCCACCAATTCTCCGTAGTTAACCCTTGGCTTCTCCCTTGTGCTCACTTTGTCATTCACATTCCCAACCACCTGTGTAACAGGGTGGTTCTTCTGAATCTTGCTTGGTATGTCCCTGGTCCTGTCCAGATTTTCATCTTCACTGTCTGAACTTTCTGGGTCTGATGTAGAGTCATTTTGTCCTGATGTAGGTGCTGATGTGTTCACATCATGACCTGCATCGTCTTTCTGCAGCTCTGTTTGCTGCTTCTGTTCATCAGAATTTTGGGTATCTCCCAATGTTTCAACACAACCTGAGACATCATCTTCAAGAGTTTTGAGATTTAAATCAGCAGTATCATCAAAAGTGACATTGATAGATTCCATCACAGTTTTGGTTCTAAGATTGTAAATTCTATAAGCACGGCTGTTTGTGGAATACCCTAGGAATACAGCTTTGTCACTCTTAGAGTCAAATTTTGACAGATAATCTCTATCATTCAGAACATAACATATGCAACCAAAAACATGAAAGTACTTAAGAGTAGGTTTCTTTCCAAGAAGAATTTCATAAGGAGTCATGGTTGACCCTACTCTTAAGAAGACTCTATTTCCTATGTGACATGCTGTGTTGAGTGCTTCAGCCCAAAATCGTTTAGAGATGTTTTTAGAACTAAGCATGACACGTGCCATCTCTTGCAAGGTACGATTCTTTCTTTCAGCCACCCCATTTTGTTGAGGTGTTTTAGGGGCTGAAAAGTTATGGGTTATTCCTTTGGAGTCACAAAATTTAGAGAACAAAGTGTTCTCATATTCGCCCATGATCGGATCGAATTTTGATAACTTTCTTACCATACAAGTTCTTTACTTTCTTATACCAAACTTTAAACACTTCAAGAGCTTCAGATTTTTCTTTCAAGTATAGGACCCATGTGTACCTAGAAAAATCATCTACACACACAAAAGAGTATTTCTTTTACTTAAGCTTTCAACCTCAATGGGTCCCATAAGGTCAGTGTGGATTAATTCAAAGATCTCGGATGTGGAACTTTGATCAATCTTTTTGTGTGAAGCTTTGGTTTGCTTGCCTTTTTGACAAGGACCACACACACTTGCTTGTTTGAAGTCAAGTTTGGGTAAGTGTTTGACAAAGATCAAATCTTACTAATTCTTCTATTTTCCTAAAACTTGCATGACCTAACTTTTGATGCCAAATATCAAGGTCATTTATTTTGGAGCTAAGGCAAGATAAGTTGTCACCAAATTTGTAACAATTATCTTGAGACCTTACTCCAAAGAACAAGCACCGATTAGTGTCATCAAATACTTTGCATTCATGCTTATCAAACTTAACATGCAAATTGTCATCACATAGTTGGCTTATACTAATGAGATTAGCTTTTAAGCCTTCCACATGATAGACATTTTTCAATTTTGGCATATGATCAACACATAAAGTACCTTTACCAATGATCTTACCTTGGGCTCCTCCTCCATAGTTCACATTTCCACCTTTAACTTCGATGTAATCAGTGAGAAATTCGATGTTACCTGTCATGTGCCTTGAGCACCCGCTATCGAAGTACCATGAGCCAGCTACACTGCTTTTGAGTGAGGTGAATATCACCTTACATTCCTCACTCTTCTTTTCCATCCACACAAACTTCCCAGTTTTCTGCTGATGTGAGTGGTGATGTGAGTACATCCGGGGGCTCATCTGAGGAGCAGCTCTTCCAAGATCATGAATCCTTTTGTAGCAGAAGGGTCTGATGTGACCTGGAGCAAAACAGTAGTGGCATACAAACCTCTTTTTCTTAGGGTTAGTTTTATGATGTTTAGAAACTTTGTTTGAGGAACTCTCTCCTTCTTTCACAAAAATGGATTCATAGCCAAGACCAGTTTTTAAATTATTTCCTAAATTCAGAACTTCATCAAGTTTGGCCTTTCCAAGATTTAATTTTGTAAAAGTTCCATTGGCCTTTTCAAGTTCCGTTTGGTCTTCTCGAGTTCAATATCACGTTTAGTGAGCATGACCTCGAATTTGGCTATGGCATCCTTTTGATTACTATTTTCAATAGTGACTTTTTCAAGATCACCTTTCAAAGTAACAATTTCAGAAGAGAGTTTCTCATTAACCTTTTCAAAAACAACTATTTTTTCTACACGTTTTTCCCAATCAAAATAAATCAAGATAAGCATCAAGAAGTTCTTGGTAACTAGCATCACCATCTTCTTCATTCTCTGTTTTCTCGCACGGGGAGAAATAAGACAAGAAACCTCGAGTCGAAGATGTGATGGTTGGTGTGACCGCATCCGAAGCTACATCAGCCGATGTTTGTGACTAGTGGGTGATTTTTCCATGATTGCTAAGTTTAGCATCTCATCTTCCTCCTCACTATCACTAAGGGTCGCACACAAGCTCATTCCCTTTTTCTTCATAGTATTGGCACACTCATTGGCATAGTGTCCAAAACCTTTGCAAGCTCTACATTGAACAGTTTCAGATTTTTTCTTAGCAAAACTAGTAGGTTTCTTGAAACTACTCTCAGTATCCTCTTTTGTTTTTTCAAACGAGTTTTGAAATTTTGAAGGAAACTTGTTGGCCCGTTTGTTTTTTAAGAAAGATGTAAACTTTTTGGTTAAAAGGGCAACATCTTAAGTTTCCAAATTTGAAGTGTCAATTTCTTTAGAGATTTCTTCAATCTCTTTTGGCACTTTGGATACATTAGAGAGAGTAGTTGCAAGAGCAATATTATCAGCTTTATGTTGCTGTTGAATTGACAAGTTCATCTCAAACATGGTTAGAATCCCTACAAGAGTATCTAAGCCCATGGTTGTAGTATCATGTGCCTCTTCAACAAAGAGCAATTTTGATATTGAATTTTTCAAGAATGTCCTTAACATCTTACTAACCATTCTAGCATTTGATATAGGTTCACCTAGAGAGAGACATTCATTTGAGATTTCTCTCAATTTAGCGTAATAACTTTTATATCCTCGCCTCATTCATCCTCAAGTTTTCAAACTTGGTCATGAGAATTCTCAACCTAGTGGCTTTAACACTAGCATCACCTTCACAAAGGCTTTGCGAATATCCCAGTCGTTTTTGCTACGTTTTGATTAATAACAAGACGAAACATATGTTCATCCACATGACTTGATATAGCACCAAGAGCCTTGGAATTATAGTTAGCAAGAGTGACTTCAGTAGTCCATTCTTCCTCGGGTTTGAGTTTGTAAATTTTTTCCGAGGATTCACCTTCAGACTCTTACTTTCTACCTTAGGAGGAGACCATGGAACAATAATACTAAGCCACGCCCTTTCATCAATTGCTTTGATGAAAAGTCGCATCTTAGCTTTCCAAATAGCGTAATTTGTTCCATCCAAAACAGGGGACGGTATCGATTCAAATTTCCTTCCATAATGACAAATCTAACAAGGATCAACACTCGTGTAATCGAGTGATTGGCTCGATACCAATTGAAAGAAATTGAGCGGCTAGGAAGGACAAACAAGCTCGATGTGAGTCCCGTGGGATAGCACCAAGACTAACACCGCACACAAAGCAATGAATAAAGAAAACTTAAATCGAGAATCACACAAAATTAACACTTTATCTACAAAGAACGTGTCAGACAATAAACCTTCTCTTATAAACTGGTTATGAATCCAAGTACAAAACGATGTAAAGAGAAGAACAAAACAACCAAATATGCTCTCACAAAAACACTCTTGATCTTATGCTAAACTTGCTAGAAAACTAGAGCTAAAAAACCTTAATTACAAAGTCTATCTAGCTAGTATATATATGCATAGAGTCCTCTTGAATCATGGAAGCCTTCTTGCTTTAGGATTCCTCTTTTTAGATGGTCTTTGACTTTCCTTAAGCAATCCAAGGTAATCCTTCCTTGATATGGAAACCTTTCCTTGACATGAAAGCTTTCCTTGCTGTGGACTCTTTCCTTTTGTGAGAGACCTACAAAATTACCAAAAATAATACTAAACAAATCCAATATTGGTTAGGATGTTAGATAATTAAAATAACCTAATTACATAAAATACAATATTTACCAATTAACTAAAATAAGAAAATAAACTAAAATATGAAAGTGACAAATCTTAAACTCACACACTTTCACTCTCTCTCTCAAACTTGCTATTCTTACTCCTTCATATCTCCTACAATGGCAGAACAGCTTGTAGGATGCTTAATTGATATACTATCTCTCCAGACCTCCCCCATTGGCAGGGAGTTAGCCGTCATGTGTGTTGCCTCTAGACTTACTCCTATCCTTTCCTTCCCTATCTCCCAGTTTCATACTGACCTGGTAGTTGATTTCTTCAATACCATGGTACCCACTCCTAATACCCCTCACTCTCTGACTGGCATGATCCGAAATGTCCATGTAATGATGGATGCCAACTCTTTGGGAGAAGTTTTCCCAGACTTAAGTATTGTAAGGAGTGTTAAAATTTTGGAAGAAGTTAAAATAGTAGGGTGGGTAAGGATGCGAGGAAACATAGCAGTCGATAGCGCCTACCACATGAACAAGTATATGTTCAAGCCTATTCACTTTTCTCTATCCACTCTCCTGGACAAGTGTCTCCTGATCAAATTAGGTGTCCACGACAGACTCACGAAAATTTAGTGGCACTTGATGGCTGCTATGGTGGAAGGCCACTGGGTTAGTGTTCGGGTGGATTGTATTGCTGAAAACATCACCAAATACCACAACAACCTGTAGAAGGGTAGACCTGCTAAACCAACTCACCATCTTATCATTTCAAAATTCTTAAAGTCTATTCTTCAATTGGCCCAGCTAATGGGGAATTAGGATGGAATCCCTGTTGCAACGATGAAAAATTTTGGTAATGATGACATTCTTCTTGCTATCTCCTCAAGAAAGTTTGGCCAGGATCAGCCAGCCGTAAAGCCAGCACTGAGGCGTGGCAAAGCTCAGCCTGCTGCTGCAAGGGCTTAGTCAGCTGAAGATATTTAGCCAGCCCGCAGAAACGCAAGGAGGACTGCTGGTAATTATTCTACATCAAGGTCAGCTGCAACAACTTCAGCTGCATACCTACTGAACCAAAGGTTGGTCATCCATCTCTAAACCCACAAAACTTTATTCCCTTCACCACTATACCTTCTATACCCTCTCCACATCAACCTTCAGATCCCTCTTCATCTCAAATTGAGGCTCTTAAGCCAAAGAAATTTTTTAAACCTATTCGTAACCCAACCTTTCATTTCGGCTACAATAATCATCATTCTAATTTTTGTTCTCCTCCTCCAAACTGGGTCTTTCCTATATATTAACCATCTTGCATTCTTTATCCAAGCCCTTCTTAGCTTCCACGAGAAACTGAAAGATCATACTAAGAACCCCCCTCTCTCCAAGTATCTAAGGACTGATTCTAACTTCTCACGAAAAGTCCATGTCCTCTATCCTACCATCTTCAATCACACCAAAAGGGACATATAACTGAACTTCGGCAAATATTTTGAACCCCTCGATTTTGGTTGGTTTAGAATAGAACCAAATCTATTGTGCATGTGATCGATTCCTTCAGGACGAAAAGGTATTCAGCTATTGGACTTTATTCAGTAAATTCTTTAAACTACCCAAACTTCCAGTTGCTGATCCTTACTTAGTAGGATGAGAGGCCAGGACAGATGATGATGAAGTGCATCAGGATTGGGTGCCTATTAAGATAACATCTGAACTAATGATGGTAAGAGATGCTACTCTAGATCAAACTTGGAGAAAAATAAACTTCGCTAAAAAGGAATACGACCTTCTTGCTCAGAAGAGAAGAGAACAAAGGGAAGCAGAGGCTCTCGTATCAGCTGCTGTTAAAATTCAACCAGAAATTGTTCAACCATCTATTGAAATTGAAAAAGCTACTGAGTTGCAAGTTGAAGTAGCTGCTGAATCATTGACTGCTAAAGAAAAGCCATCTGAAGAAATTGCTGAAGAAGATACTCAAACTAATTTTGTAGGCAATGCCATCAATGAAGTCCTGACAGAACTGGGACTGGATGATGATGATGTAGAAGTTTCAACTAAACTCCCTCTTGTTGTTGAGGAGGAGTGTCTCTCTCTTAATGGGGTTACAGTTGATGTTGATAAAGATTCAGATAAAAAGGATGAGGTTGTTGATATGATTGAAGAAGATGATGATGATGAGAATGAGGATGATGACACTAATTTTGGTACCTTACCTCAATCTCATACTCTGGTATCCATTCCTGAAACTCAATCGTCTCATTCATAGACTTCCTAAGAACCAACCCCTTAGCCAGTTGATATCTCAATCCTTCAGCCAGCTGATTCCATCTTCCAGCCAATCGAACCCATTATTTCCCAAACTCCAACTGTCCCTCAGGCTTCAGTCGCTCCTCTTACCACATCTGTCACTACTGGCTCTACTACTATCAGTGTAGGGATTCAGTATGATTTGGAAGACTCTAAAGATTCCCTGGCTGATGAGGACTTATTCACTTTTAATGGGCTTCTAGCTAAAGACGATGAAGCCATGGAAGTTGAAACCGCCTCTCTTCCTCCTATTATTCTGAAGCAAATAAGAGAGGATGTACTTATTAATGAAATCCTTCAAAACCCTGAGAAGAGGAAAAACAAGATAATAAAGTTTACTGAAGAGGTAGAGAAAGAAACTGAATAGACAGTTGAAGCTATCTCGGATGATGATACTACTGATGCTGCTGCTGCACCTACTTCTACTGAAGCTAATACAAATGCTGTTGGTCCCTCTACATCAACACCCTCTATCACTTTTGCGGGTTTTAATGAGCTTAGGGACGCGCTGCTGCGACTTACTGATACATTCACCCTGCTGACCCGGTCCATCAATGACTTAAACAATCACATGGGTCTAGTGGATGATCTAAAATATCAGCAGATGCAGATGGACATCACCCTTCGAGGCTTAGTTCGTTCTCACGATGAACTTCTTCATCAAATCAGGTTGTCTGTCCCAGACATTCGAGGTGAAGTCTATAGTAAAGTTCGTCGAGCTATTGCTTTAAGCCATCTACAGGCTGTACATGCTGACGATTGGGAACAAGTAGCTGCTACTGAAAAATAGGCAGATGCTCAAATCCAAAACACTGAGGAAGCTCTGTTTAAAGCCCTTCAGGAGGATACGAAGCAAAAGGAAATCAATAAGGCCTTCGTAAAAGAAAATGCTGAGCTGAGGAAGAGATTGAACTTTAACATTCCTCTAGCTGACACTGAGCCTTCTCTTTCTTCGTCAACTAAAGCAGATCACGTGGACATATGAACTGATTATGGTTACTTTAAGTTTTTGCTCATATATTATCTCTGTCTTACTCTAACTTCTTGCAGGATATTTTCATATATACTCTGAGGTACTATCTTTCTATCAAAGTAGACTTATGTTTATCGTTTATTTATTTCCTCTACTTTGGTATGAATGGCTTTAAATAAATAGGAGGAGTTTGTTGGTCCTTCCCATGAATTATTCAAACCCATTCTATCTTTTTTTGGAATTCATCAACCAAGCTTATATTTGTTGTTGGCTGATCAAATGTCCAGCCATTCATAACTAGCTCGCATATATCAGTCAGAAACTTTAAGTGTCCAGCCATTTCATGTTGGTTGTTAATTAATGTACTCCGGTATATCAGTCAAGCTTATTTAGCCGATGTCAAGTGACTGATTAAGACTTAGATATTTTTCAAATTATTTGGCACAAAGACAGTATACTTTCATCCTATCCTTATCTTATCCCTTGTAAGCCTACCGATCTTCAAACGAAAATTTTTGTAATAAACTTTCGTAGTTATTTTGAATTTGTATTAGTACGTAGCGTGTCTAGTTTTTCAAACATGCTTTTTTGCTTTACATTAAATGAGTACTCTAACACACTTTCCATTCCTAGCCTTTTTGCTTTATTTTCATAATGAAATGACAGGTACTACTACCTCTTCTGTGATGAGACAAGGCTCGAGGAATAGTTGTTCACCGTCTTTTTGACTTGCACGCCATCAAAACATTTAATGCAAAGTCAAACATCTTTCAATGAGTCCAACGGCAACTTTCTACCCCTGCCTATTTAAAGCCGAAGATACATTGAAGAAACATGACCTTAACAACTACGAAGTCTCTCAAAAATTCTTTAGCATTCAATACTCTCAAAGATTTCTGAAACTTCATTGCAAAGAAAAATACTTAGATTATTTATTGATATTTCTCATTCTTTGTATTTACTCTTTAGTTCAATCATTGTCTGAATCTCTCCCAACTACTTTGTTATTGAGAGGTCTTTGATTGTAACACACGAGATTATTTTGTTCCTTGTAACATACAATCTCCATAAATTTCACAAGTCCTTGTTGTACATTGATCTATTAGTGATCATTTAGATTATTAATAATTAGTGCACTTCAAGATCCAAGTTTGACCAACTTGGTAGTGGACGTAGCAGTTTTCATACTGTGAACTACTTTACATACTGTGTTCATTACTGCTCCCCATCTTGATAAAATTGACCAAAGTTTTAAGCACTTCATTACTTAAAACTTCAGTCAATCTTTGTCTCATTACTTCAGTCGAGTCATCAAACTATTCATTAGGCAAACTCTTGACTGAACACTTTCATTGTTAAAATTGATTGTTTTTATTAAAAATCGTTATTCCGCTGCCAGAGGTTTAGAAGGTTTTAAAACTTATTGAAAAAGATTTTGTAAGGCTATTCACCCCCCTCCCCACTAGCCTTACTGATTGCCTTAAGTGGACCTACAGATAGAGCAATGAAAATGATCTACATATTTGTTTTACAACAAACATTAAAGTGTTGTACGTTACAACTACCAGATAACTGTACCGTACACTACTTTAATGCTTGTCGTAAAACAAATTTGTAAATCAATTCTATTGCTCTATCATTTTCTCAAAGAAAAATAACATTAAGTTAAATACTTTCTTAAAATCGATAGATATTCAATAACATACACTTAATTTAGGAGGAATGAATAATTCTTTTTCCATTTCTATTGTTATCCCCTTCCAACGTTTTCTCTACTTGAGTATCTCTAATCAACCGTTTCTTAACCATCAACTTAGAGCCCGTTTATTCGAGCGTTTTGGCAAAAATGCAGGGTTAAAACGCAGCTTATTCCCTAACTTAGCGTGTCAATGCTGCGGTAAAAAAGCTGCGTTTTCAAAATGCAGCTGCGTTTTCAAATGCTGGAATTCCTAGCTTTTTCCCAAAACGCAGTAGGGAATAAAAAGTTGCGTTTTGACATAATATCCCAAACGCATTTATAAAAAAAAAGCCGTGTTTTCAAAACGCTACACCAAACGGGCTCTTAGTATTTTTTTCTTATTCTTTTTCTTTTTAAGTTTTCTTTTAAAAACCTAGAAGCCTACTAACTAAACTAAGCCCAATCAAATATTCCACTAACTAATTACATGGGTAAAATTCGAGCCGGTCCTTTTTAGACAATTTTCAATCGATTAATACACGATAATTATTTTTAATCGAAAAATGACACTTTTGTTTGCGAAATGTCATCTATGCCTTTTAAAACATAGAACAATGCACGCTGTGCATCGCAAAAGCAAAAAATGATGCATCGCAATACAAATGTTACACATAAAATACGGAACATCACACTGTGCAACGCACAAAGAAAAACGATGCATCAGCCAACCCCATCGTCACCCTCATTTCTCACCCCCCATTTCTCAACTCCCATCAGTCACCCCTCATTAGCCAGCCCCCCAATCAGCCACCTTCCCATTTCTCATCCCACATTTCTCACCATTTCCAAACTCATTTCAAAAGAAAATCATTTTCAAACTCATTTCTCCCAAAATATGTTGCTTTCTTCTCTTAATTATGGCGATGCACAAAATTGTACTAAAAAAGTACTGTTTTTGTGCATCGCAATGCAAAACTTTTATTCTGATGCACAAATTTTAAACTTAATAAAAATTATTAACTTTTGTGATAACAATAGAAATTAATAAAAATTACAATTATTACAGTTTTAAAGTATTAAAAAATTATTATAGTTTGTGTATCACGATGCACAGACTTTTACTGAAATAATACTGTTTTTATGCATCGCGATGCACACATTTTTTATTCAATACACAATTTTCTACTGATTAGCAGCACAGTAGTTTTTTTTTTTTTTTCAAATAGCCCTTCACTTTACTAATGCACACATTAGCTCTCTCTTTTTTTTTTTTTAAATAGCCCTTCACTTTACTGATTTGCAGTAGATCACTTTTTTTCAAATAGCCCTTCACTTAACTGATGCACAATAGCTCTTTTTTTTTTTTTTTTTCAAATAACCCTTCATAGTAGCTCTCTTTTGTTGACTAGTGAAGCTCTTTTTTTCAAATAGCATGAGCTGATGCATAGTAAAATACATTGACGATGCACATTTCTTAACACAAATCACAAAATACATTGACGATACACATTTTTTAAAATAAAATATACTGAATTAGCACTGTTATACTTAACGATGCACAAAATTATACTTGACAATGCACATTTTTTTAACACAAATTCACAAATTTCATTGACGATGCACATTTTATACTTGACGATTCACATTGCTTAACACAAAATTACAAAATACATTGACGTTGCACAGTGCTTAACATAAAATCACAAAATATATTGACGATCCACAGTGCTTAACACAATCACAAAATACATTGATGATGCACAGTGTTTAACACAAAATCACAAAATACATTGACGATGCACATTTCACATACATGACGATGTACAAAATACACTTAAAAATGTCATATGTTATTACGGGGGCAGTTTTGGAACAAATAGTCAATTTATCACTTAAAAGAGACTTAAGCGATTGAATACAAATATAATTGACTTAACCTTTTGAATATTCAACAAAAGGTACCGGCCCACAATTTTTCCTAATTACATTACATGCCATTAGCCAAAAGCCCAATCCCCATGAAGCCCGGTACTTTTAAAATCAAATTTTTAAGAGCCTAATTACTAAATCATTTTATAGGAATAATTGCGGGCTGGTCCACTTTTAGGGATTTTCAATCTCTTATGTCCACTATAATTGTTTTCAATCGCTTAAGTCTATTTTAAATGATAAATTGGCTATTTGTTCCAAAACTAGCCCCGTAATAATATTTGACATTTTAAGTTTTTTTGTGCATCGCGATGTAACAATTTGTACTCCACTCTCCCCACCCCCCCTAATTCTCACTACTCTCATTCCCAACTCTCTCTCTCTTCTCCGAAACCCAATTCATCTCTCCAACACTACAATCATCTCCTTCACTTCCCAAGAAACTCAATTCATTTCTCCAATACTACAACCACCCCCCTTCACTTTCCAAGAAACTCAATTTATCTCTCCAACACTACAAACCCCCCCTCACTTCCTAAGAACCCACCATATCCACCCTTGACCTCCTCCAACACCCAAATACAGCTTTAAAATATCATGGACTGTGTGTGTTGTGTATGTGAGAGAAAGAAACGTTTAGAGAGAGAGATAGAGATGGAACATGTGATTAAGGCAAGAGAGAGATCAAGATTCAAAAGGGTATGTGTGTTTTGTGGGAGGAGTGCTGGCAAAAGAGATTGTTATAAAGATGTTGCCCTCGATTTAGGCCAAGAACTGGTTTGTCCCCTCTCTCAGTATGTGAAATGGGAAAGCTAAAGATCACGTTCTCACCCTTTGAGTTCTCCCTGATTAGCCAAAATAAGTCTGGTCTAGTAGTTCTTCTTTCCATGAATTCTCCGCTCTGGTCCGATCTTGCTCTAGTTCTTGCCTTTCTTCCTGCTGAACTTTCAATTTGTACATCGCGATGCATATATTTATGCATCGCGATGCATCAATTTATTCATCGCGATGCACAGCGTGCTGTTCCTTATTTTTTAAGGGCATAGACGATATTTTGCAACAAAAGTTTCCTTTATCAGTCACGCTGTGCCATATTTTTTAAGGGCATAGACGATATTTCGCAACAAAAGTTTCCTTTATCGGTTTAAAACAATGATAGGGAACTAAAGCGATTGAATATTCATTAAAAGATACTGGCTCGAATTTCTCCCTATTTTATACTCCACTAATTTATCGAGGTATTACACGGGGGTCAAATAATATAGGTAAGCACCAATGACGCAATGACATGTAGCATATGTAAAGGGTAAAAGGGTCATTCCAAAACTAAGGCGCTATAGTAACACTAATCCTCTAATACGCACCCGCGGATACCACTTAAAGTCCGTTTGGTGCAACGTTTTCTAAACGCAGCTTTTTTCTTATAAATGCATTTTAGGTATCACTTCAAAACGCTGTTTTTTTTCCTAGCAGCATTTTAAAACCTGTATTTTGGGAAAAAAAAAACTGGGAATAATGGAATTGTAATGCTGGGCTCTTGGGTGGAGGAAGGTGATATTTTAGTAGGTAAATTAACGCCCGAAATGGTGACAGAATCGTCGTATGCCCCGGAAGATAGATTGTTATTTTTTTTCTACCGCAGCAGTGAAACACATTTTTTGCAAATAAGCTACGTTTTATCCCTATTTTTTTGACCAAAATGCACGATCAAACGGACTCTAAATCTGTAAGGAAATTCTCAACCGTCAAACAAGGTCTTCCTACCCGAGCAAAAAAACTCTAACCTCGCGACCCAAAACTCTCACCCTATAAACTGGGGGATAACCCTAAGGCAAAGGTACGATAATGTAGTCATGGAGTCGCAATGAGTTGAAGGGAACAAATTAAGTAAACATCTAATTAATTTATTTTTTACTCCCTCCGTCTCTAAATTTTTTTTTTTGTCCGTCCTAAAATAATTATTTTGTTTAAAAGTTTTTCTTTTTAGGACATTACTTTTACCATTTTATCTTTATTTTTTCCCCTACTTTAATTATGAGTCACATACACATAGACATTAAAGAAAATTACATATATCAATATTAATAATCAAGTCAATCGTTTTTTTAATCCGTGTGCCGGATCAAATAAGACAATAAGTAAGGGACGGAGGGAGTAATTCGTGAATTTTTTCGGTAACATTATACTCTTTCTGTCCTAAAACAATTTTCAGTTTATTATAAGTTACTTCCTCTGTCCCAAAATTAACAATTGTTTTATTTGAAAGTTTTTTTTTTTTGGACAACACTTAACTATTTTACCCTTATTATTTCTTCCTATTTTAATTATAGGTCACATGCACATGAACATTAAATGAAACTATACACTATTTCAATATTAATAATCGATTCAATTTTTTTTTAATCTATGTGCTGTGTCAAATAAGACAATAGTTTTGGATGGAGGGAGTACAAAATTTTTAAAGTTTTTTAAAAATATTTTTGAAAAATAAAAAAAAATTAACACTCAATTTAGGATGAAGATGGAGTAATAATTAAACGTAAGAAAAAAAATTAAAATTAAAAACCAGAAAAGCACATGTAAAAAGCCAATTTTCAATTATCAGATTAAAAAAAAAAAAAAGAAATCAACCTCATTAATTTCCCAATCAATTATTACATCAGCAAAGATTTACATTCAAAAGAAAAGAAAACCCCTAACATTCATTGGAGATTGTAATCTGTACCCAAAAAAATCATTGAACACATTCTTGATTTGTATGAATGAAATTCGCTCCCAAACAACCCATCCAAATCAATGTTTGAAAGGATATCTAAGGATCTTGAACGCAAAAGCAGCACAAACTACCGAGAAAACTAATGGGTATTCGATGAATAAACAATCGGCATCAGACCTCCGGCTACCCATGATTTCTCCGGTGCCCGGCGGAGATTGTTGGGTTTGTACTGGTCCCGCAGGTGCTTGAAAGAAGTTGCCGCCGTAGATGGTGTAATCGAGGATGGTTCCAATTCCATGGACGGAGACGGCGGAGGTGAGGTACATGTCCGGGTGGGTGACTGGGGAGTTGTCAATGGTGAAATTGGAAGGGGAATTGTTGGTGATGAGGATGGTCTTGGTGGGTAATAGAGTTGGGAGGCGAGTTTGGGTTTTGAAGAGTTGGAGATCGGAGAAGGAGAGGCGTTGAGGGATTATGTGGTAGGGGATTATGAATGGGTCGAATTGCATTGCTCCAGTGGCGGTGGCGGAGGGGAGGTGGGAGAGGGCGTTGTTTCCAGGAATGAATAGAGTGGCGGTTAAGGGAAGGGTTGATGGGTTTGTGTTGGAGAGGATATTGGCCCAGCCGGCGAAGTCGCCGGCACCGATTAGTGCGTCGATTATGTTGTTGAGTTGTTGTTGTTGGACCTGCACTGGCGACAGTGGTGGAACCATGGTTGTTGGAGGAGGTGAAGATGATGGCGGTGGTGGAATTGAAGTTGAAGAGAGGGGTGGAGGGGGAGTGGTGGGTGGTGGTGGTGGTGGTAATGGGGAAAGGGTGGGAACAGAGGCTGGTGGAGGAGACTCTGTGGCGGCGGAGATGAGGCGGAGATGAGTGATGATGAGTAGTGTCGTGAGGAGGAGCAGATTGGCCATGAAATTGGGTAGAGAGAGAGACAAAGAAATGTTGATTTTCTTGATTTGGGGTTGTTGCAATTTCATAAACGAATTTGAACAAGTGAATTAGGTACAGAGTTGTGGGATTTATATGCAAAATTCTGCTTTAGGACTTCTTGCAAGTTGCAATCACTCACACACACACACACACACACCATGAACAACACGGATTGGTTTTAATTCTAAAACGAAATGTAACAAACCTCTCTCTCTCTCTCTCTCTCTCTCTCTCTCTGCTAAAAGTCTCTTCCACCATCATCATATTCATACTTCACTAGCAAACCTGCAACCGCTGCCTCCGTCAAAGACCCTTCCACCATCACTACAATTAGGGGGTGAAATTAAATTGGAGTTAGAATGCACTCCTCCATCCAAAAATATAGTCCTATTTTACAAGTTAAAATTATAAAGATTGTCTTGTGCGATCAGAAAATTACACAGTAATTTTTTCTTTTTTAAAAAAGGGTTAATTATACCATTACTCCCTTGACTTTTAACTTTTCCACCAGTAGTCTCTTAACAAATTTTTTTCAAATTTCAGTCCCAAGAGTTTCAAAAAGTCACGCGGCTAATCCTTTTGATGGATGCCGTTAGAAAAATTCCGTTAAGTGACTCATGTGCCTCTCACGTGCATTTGAGAAAGGGCTAAAATGGAATTTTACATATCCCACTTTACTAACTTCATCTTCAACCTCTATCTTCTCTTGAAACCAATATTACAACCCAGCATCTTCATAGGCCACCGAATCAAAATCAACATCTTTAGCCGCCCACACAAGTATGTACAGACACAAGATTTATTTTGCTTCACTTTAAAGCATCATTCAATTCCCCTTTCCTCTGCTACAACTATTTACAATAATATACCAAGCCATATCATCACCCAATCTATACAACAAATTCACATCAAGCACCACAATGGTTCAAAGTAGAAAATAAACCAATTCAGTTTGAGAGGATCGACCAAATTTTTTGAAAATCCAGATGAAAACCCAGATTGTCCGAGAATTTTTTGAAAACCCAGATTGTCCGACATCCCCAATCCCAACTTACTGGGAATTTTTTGAGAATTTAGTAACTCTCACTCACTCTGTTTGCAAAACTTAAAAAAAAAAAAAAAAAAAAAAAAAGGAAGAAAAAGCCCTAATTCAGTCCCTCACCACCGACTTCCATCTCCGACAAACCCCCTTCTGTCAAAAACAAATTGCTCATTCTACTTCTTCGTAGCAGCAATCAAGTGAGATCGAAAGGAGAAGCAAGAATTTAAAAAATCTGAAAGTAGGAGCCATATAAACTGTTGAGGAACAAAACAAACGAGGGAAATCAATCTTTAGAGGAGGGATCTAAATCTCCCACCCACATCTTCCCCGAACGAATCCGAGACCCATCCCCAACCCTATACTTGTTTAATGGAAGAAACAAACGAAATCTGGCCACTGAATCGGGTGGGGAACTTTGAAGCATCGAAATGATCAATAAGTCCACCACCGAATTCCGTCAATATACCCCCCCTGGACACACACACAAACACATCGATCCTTTTTCTTATACAAACCCCCCTTCACTTCACTCTCTCTCTCCCTCTTCAATCCCTCCTCAAACCCCCCCTTTACTTCACTCCTTCATCATCTTCCTCAGACGATCCCGATCTAGAGAAGAAATTGTGGTACACGAGCTTCTAGGTCCCATTTGGGTTTACCTCCGAAGGGTATATTGAAGTGAGCATGTAATTACCTTAATACCCTTGAGAAGTGATGGAATAACTCTAACACCCTTAAATAATGGCATGTGCCTCGCATGAAATTCCAATAATACCCAGAAAAAAGTCATGTGACTTGCACGTGATTGACTTAACGGAAAAATACTAACGGCATCCACCAAAAGGACTACGCGTGTCTAATTTTGGTACTTTAGGGACTAAAATTTGAAAAAAAATTCTTAAGGGACTAATCATGAAATAATTAATAATCAAGGGACCAATGGTATAACTTTAAAAAATTAGACTATTTCCTTGAAACAAGTCAAAAAAGAAAGTGAGATTATTCTTTTGGATCGGAGGGAGTTAATTGTGTTCAAATTTTGTATCAACCGGGGACAAAATTATTAAATACTCCCTCAGTCCCTAAATTATTATCTTTCTTTCCATTTTTATACATTCCAGAATAATTGTTTTGTTTGAAAACTTTTTTTTAGGACATTACTTTTACCATTTTACCCTTACCTTTTTCCCTACTTTAATCATAGACCATATACACATGGGCATTAAAGAAAATTACACATTATACCAATATTAATAATCAAGTCAATTATTTTTTCTTAATCCGTGTACTGGATCTAACAAAACAATATTTAAGGGACGGAGGGAGTATGAGATTTTTGTTTTTTCTAAAAACGGGGGAAGGGGAATGCGAAAAATTATAATTTGTAGTTCTAAAAATTGGTTTTCTAAAATTTGAAGGGGCTAATTTGACACTTTTCTAAACTAAGGGGGCCTACAGCCCCATTCACTCCATGTAGATCAGTGCTCACTACAATCTTGAGAATGACACCTGTCAATTTTTTTTAACTAAACATATGTACTTTTTGAATAAACAGTTCTAATTTTCAAACAATATTATAGAGTTGGCCAAAATATAAAAAAAAAAAAAAAAACCCAAAGTATTCACACAATTCCATAATGGTACTTAAAATGAAATATTTTCTACCAGCACTTACGATGTTACTAATTATCACAATTTTTCCCTTTGTCGTGATAGGAGTTAGAAACTTTAACGGATGTTAACATGTGCATGATACATGCGAGATTTTTTAGTCATTTCCAAAGTGGGACCCACCAAGGCATTAACTGTGAATACTTTGGTCTAAATTTTTCTCCCCCATCTGTCTCTCTCCCTTCTAGTTTGTCACGAAAGAGGAACTCAACTACGCGGCAGCGCCTCCGAGCAACATTTCGACAACGCCTCCTACCACTATCATCATCCCTCTCATCATCGTGCTCAAACTCATCCTCCATATACTTTCCTCAACATTCTGACACGGCGGCGCCTCCGAATTGGTCAAACCCAAAGCACCTCATCAATGGCTATCTTGAAGGTAGGCACGTATATACGTCCCAAATCTAAAATAACAAGTAACCAACACACAAAGTTTAGTAAGCCACATCTGCGTAAATTATTGTAATCCTAAAAAAATATTTGACTTTCAAGCGCTTGACTCTTTGAGTAAAGCGGAGGGTAGTCACAAAAAGTACAAATATGGAGGAAAGAGAAAGGAATACCTTCAGCTCTTTCATATCTACAATCACATCTAAATTCCCATAAATTCCAGTCAAAGCATAGGGCCATTGTTTCAACTAGATCAAGAATTAGACATTAAAAACTTGCCCATTGTCCTTGTGTTGCCAAAACTATTAATCATAAGTGACAAGAAAAATGAAATCTGATAGGCGAAGTCATACTAACATTTTCAATGCCTTCAATCGAGTGGGACCCATCTAGGATGTCGGCATATTGAGGGACCACCCAGTTCAATTGCCGAATTGATCAAACCCAGAGCAAAAAGACGCACATCCTCGTCAAACGCAATTGTATTTGCTCTCAGACCCATTGTCATGTGCTCTACAATATTCAACAATGAACACTCTTGAAATGGATTCTAATTTTGTTAATGGAAAAAGAGAAGAGAGAGAAAGAGAGGACTATGAGAGAGAGAGAGAGTATGTGTGTGTGGTAATGGTGTTGGCGACAATCGTGGACATGGTGGAATGAAAGGGGAAAATTGTTTCAGCCGAAATGATTGCCCCTCATATGCCATGGTGAAATGACAAAAATGTCCAGCACGTTGAAAACACGTGCACTTTAATGTGAGTTTTGTAACGAACATCAGGCTTAGGGGGCTAAGTGGGATAATTAGCAACATTGTGAGTCCAGGTGGGAAATGTTTCATTTTAGGTACCATTATGAGATTGGGTGGATACTTTGTGTTTTTTTAATTTTTTTTTAATTTTTATATTTTGGCCTATAGAGTTTCATTCTAAATGACATAGACAATTGTCTCGTGTTTATATGAACAATTTTTGATCATCTACGTTGTTGAAGTACCCCTTTGCTCTCTATCTCCCTTGGAAAAGAAAATAAATGAGAGTACGGCAAATTTAAAATTATTAGTAACAATAAAATCAAGAGCTTCGTATTTGCGCCTTTTGAAAAAAAAATAAAAGGAAGGAAAGGAAATCAGAGCTAGATCTACATATTTATGTCTTGTTAGAATGGATGGCTCGATTCTAGGCATGTAGGACTTGGGGTGTTGGGGGGGCATAGCTCTCTCGTGATACGGACTATGGGTATAGGACAAGGATGATTGCAGGAGCACACGGGCGTGCAACTGTGTGGTTGAGTTTCTGGAAACAAGGCGGCCGCTTAGGCAGCCACACTATAGAGTTAGAAGGATTCTGGATTTTTTGCAGTTCACAATTTTTCTTATTTGTATCGGTTTAAGGTTTTGTCTTGTAACCTATATATAAGTTGTAACCCTAAAATGTGGTTAAGGTAATCATATCAATGTATGGGAGTCTTAGAACTCCAAAAACTCTCTCTTCTTCCAATCCCTAATTGTTTAATCATTGCTTATTACTCAATCCATTGTTTGCTCGCTTCTGCTGTCGCACAACAACTAGTATCAGTATGTAGGTTTCAATGGTTGGAATCGGTTCACCTTCTACGAAATTTGATTTTCAAAAGTTCGATGAAACTAGGAATTTCGGATTGTAGCAGGGGCGTGTTAAGGATGTCCTGGTTCAAGCTGGCTTGGGGAAGACTCTTTGGAAGGCCAAACTCGAAGGGATGAAGGATAGTGATTGGAAGGATCTTGAGGAAAGAATTGTATCTTCTATACGGCTATGTCTCTCGGATGATGATGTGATGTATCACGTTGCTTATATGGAGAAGCCTGCAGAGGTTTGGGCGAAATTGGAGGGCAGATATATGTCTAAATCCTTGTCAAATAAGTTCCATCTTAAGAAAAAGTTGTATGGGCTTAAGATGGCAGAGGGTTTGGATCTCAATAGTTGCATGAATACGTTTAATCAACTCATTAATGATTTGGTGAGGGTGGATGTGACGTTTGAAGAAGAAGACAAGGCCTTGATGTTGTTGAATTCTTTGCCTACATCTTCTACGTATGAAAACCTTGTGACTACTTTGATATGGGGGAATGAGAATTTAGAGTTGGAGCATGTTATAGAGGCTCTCTTAGAATTTCATCAACCAGGGGAAAGGCAGTTGATGAATCTGCAAGAGAGGGGCTGTTTGTGAGAACAATCAGGAACTTGGCAGAAGTCAGTTTCGGGATGGTCAACAACAAAGGTAGAATTCTCTGTCTACGTCGAGGAAGAAGTAGAAGGGTAGCTGTTTCAAGTGTGGGGCGAAGGGGCACAAGAGGCAGGATTGTTTGGAGAAAGGGAATGGTTCAAAGTCAACTAATGTGGTCGAAGATGGCTCAGAGGAGATAGATGGTGACATGCTCTCGACTTCATCAGCATTAGAGCATCCTGCAGATTTTTAGATTATGGACTCTGCGTGTTCGTTTCATGTGACTTCCAATCGTGATTGGTTTGACACCTACAGGTCAGTTAATTCTGGTATAGTTACTATGGGTAATGGTGCTACATATAAAATTTCTGACATATGAACTATATGAATTAAGATGTTTGATGGTGTGGTTAGAACATTATGTTATGTTAGACATGTACCGGAGGTTTCTAAAAATCTTATTTCATTGGGCACCTTCGATTCTAACGGGTTCTCCTATAAGGCCTAAGGTGGAGTTTTGAAAGTTGTTAAGGGTGTATTGGTTGTGATGAAGGGGAAAAGGGCTCTAAAAACATCTATAAGCTGCTAGGGAGCACTATTGTAGGTGGATTCACTTCTGTTGAATCTGAGGTAGATAAAGAAACAGTTCTTTGACACATGAGGTTAGGACACATGTGTGAGAGAGTTATGCATGAACTTCGTAAGAGGAAGTCGTTGAAGGGTGTTAAAACTTGCAAACTTGATTTTTGCAAGTATTGTGTTCTTGGAAAGCAAAAAAAGTACAATTCAAGACGGGTACACATTTGACGAAGGGCATCCTTGACTATGTTCACTCAGATGTGTGGGGACCGGTTAGGATAGAATCAAGGGGAGGACACTTGTATTTTGTCACTTTCATTGATGATTTTTCGAAAAAGGTTTGGGTTCACTTCATGAAGCACAAGTCAGAGACTTTTGAGAAATTCAAGATATGGAAGACCGAAGTGGAAAACCAAATGGGCAGAAAAATCAAGTGTTTGAGGAGTGATAATAGAACTGAGTACACAGATGGCAAGTTCAAGAAATTTTGTGCAGAGCATGGGATCAAAAGACACTACACAATACGCAGGACAACACAACAGAACAGTGTAGCAGAAAGGATGAATAGATCTATTATGGAAAGGGCTAGGTGTCTACGATTCAATGTGGGGCTTGCAAAGAATTTTTGGGCTGACGCGGTGAGTATGACATGTTTCTTGATTAATAGATCACCAAGGGCATCAGTAGACAGCAAGGTGGCAGAGGTTGTTTGGATAGGTAATGAGGTAGACTACTCCGATAATCTGGTGTTTAGGTGTCCAGCCTATGTGCACACTCCTAGTGAAGAAAGATCGAAGCTTGACCCAAAGTCTAAATAGTGTATCTTCCTTGGGTATGAAAAAGGAGTGAAGGACTATAAACTTTGGGATCCCAAGACAAGTAAGGTGGTGATCAGTAGAGATGTAGTTTTTAATGAGAAAGCTATGTTGGAAGCTACTCAATATGAAGAGGAACATGAGCCAGAAAGCAAAAGTAAAGGTAAGTAGGTTGTGGAGGTGGAGTTACAAGCAGCTGATATGAATTACATTCTTCCGGATTCAGAGGTAACTTCACAAGAAATTGAAGAGGCTAGTACTTCAGTTGGGAGACCCAGACGAGCAATCAAACCACCTATCAGGTAAGGTTTCGAAGATATGGTTTCCTATGCCCTTGTTCTTAATAGTGGAGACCCAAATACTTTTCAAGAATCAATAAAAAGTCCCGAAAATGATAGATGTGTAACTGTTATGACGGAGGAGATGAAATCATTGCATAAGAATGATACATGAGATTTGGTGGAGCTTCCTAAAGGGAAGCGTGCTATTGGTTGCAAGTGGGTATTCAGGAGGAAAGAAGCAATATCAGAAAAAGAGGGGGAAAAGTTTAAGGCTCGGTTGGTGGCAAAGGGATACTTACAACAACAAGGGATATATTACTATGAAATTTTTTCTCCTGTTGTTAGACATAGGCATATTCGGATTGTGTTGGGGCTTGTAGCGCATCATGATATGGTGATGGAGCAAATGGATGTAAAGACTGTGTTTCTACATGGTGAGTTGGAAGAGCATATTTTCATGGAGCAACCACAAGGGTTCAGCCAGCCTGGATAGGAGAACTTAGTATATAAATTGAAGAAGTCACTTTATGGGCTAAAACAATGTGTACACCAGGTTTGACTCTTACATGATCAGTATTGGCTATAAATGGTGTGAGTATGATTGTTTCGTGTATGTGAGGAGCCTTGATGATGGTTCTATTAATTTTTTGTTAGTGTATGTGGATGACATGCTTTTCGCTAGTAAGAGTACTAACAAGGTTAATAAATTGAAAACCTTGTTAAGTAAAGAGTTTGATATGAAGGATTTGGGGGCGGCCAAGAAGATTCTTGGGATGGAGATTCGCAGAGACAAGAAATCTAAGAGATTGTGGCTGTCTCAAGCTGGCTATATTAAGAAGGTGTTAGAGAGATTTACCATGGGAGATGCAAAACATGTAAGGACCATTGGCGAATCATTTTAACTTATCTACCTCAAATTCCCCAAAGACCAATGAAGAGATTCATAAGATGTCAAACATTCCCTATGCAAGTGCAGTGGGATGTTTCATGTATGCTATAGTTTGCACTAGGCCTGAATATTTGGCGCAAGCAATTAGTGTGGTGAGCAAGTATATGGCGAATCAGGGTAGACATCAATGGGCAGTCAAGTGAATTTTCAGATACTTGAGGGGCACTATGGATTATGATATTATATTTGAGAGGCAGAGTGTGGAGCTTTCAGTTGTGGGGTATGTTGATTCAGATTATGCAGGTGACTTGGATCGTAGGAGGTCAGCAACCGGTTATGCATTTACCTTTGCAGGAGGACCCATATGTTGGAGTCCTATGGTTTAGTCGATTATTGCATTGTCTACGACTGAGGCGGAGTACATGGCGGTTGTTGAAGCTGCAAAGGAAGCCTTATGGCTTCGGGGTTTAGCCAGAGAATTGGGTATACAGTAAGGTGGAGTGTTGATACATTGTGATATTCAGAGTGCAATCTTCTTAGTAAAGAATTATATTTATCATATACGGACCAAACACATCGATGTGAGATTTCACAAGATTAGAGAGTTGATTGATATGGAGATATTTTGCTAGAGAAGATTCACACCACTGAGAATGATGCAGACATGTTGATGAAGCCGGTTACTACTGACAAATTCAAGCATTGCCTGGATTTGTTGCACATTTCTTCGTGTTAGAGATGTGGAAGCAAGTCCTACGGAAATGCCAAGTTGAGTTTTTCGAGTTGTTGGGTTCTTTTATCTTCTAAGGGGTGAATGCTCGCTAAGGTGGAGATTGTTAGAATGGATGGAGATTGTTGAGTTTTTTGAATTGTTGGATTCTTTCTTCGTGATACAGACTGTGGGTATAGGGCAAGGATGGATCGCAGCAAAGCACACGGGCACGCAACAATGCAGTTGAGTTTCTGGAAACAGGGCGGCCGCTCTATCCCGGTTTTGGTAGTTCGCAATTTTCCTTATTTGTATCGGTTTAGGATTTGGTCTTGTAACCTCAAATACTCTCTCTTCTTCCAATCCCTAATTGCTTGATCATTGATTATTGCTCAATCCATTATTTACTCGCTTCAGTTGTCGCAAAACATGTCTATAAACTAGTCTTGGGTGGTCCTTCTCCCTTTCCCATTTTGTCTACCTTTGTGTTTACTTTTTCGTTTAACTCCCCTGGGTATCTTTTTTTTTTTTTTTGATTTTTTTTGGCTGCCGCTCGTGAGCATGGATTTCGTAGCATGGTTGTTGTTGAGCAGTTGGCTTCCCTTAAGTCCCGTCCCCCTCCCCCTGCAATATCTCCTTTGTTTTCTATATTTTTTCTAGTTGCAGGTCTATCTTGGTCGCGAGTTTCTTGGGTCTGTTCCTGTGGTGGTGGTGGTGGTGGTGGTGGAGGAGACGAGTGGTTGCGATCTGTCCTCGTCCCTTACAAGAAAACTTCGTGAACGAAGGTGCGGTGGTGGATGTGGTTATACTGCCATAGAAGAGCGTCGATAGGTGTTTCGCTGCTTTTCTGGTTGCCAGCATGTGCATGCCTGCTCGAGCTGTCAAGTGACACGTGGGCCAAGTTAAAAAGGAAATATATGTGTTTGTCAAACATGAGATGTTTTTGTGCTTTTTCATTACATAAATAGAAACATATGTAGTTATCGAACATATTTTTGTTTCTAGTTCAAAATCATAAATGAAACTGAAACAAAGTGAAACAGAAACATGTGAAAACATCAATACACATAAACTCCAAGACAATACATTCTTTGGCCGTTCAAAAAATAAAAGAATTCCATTCCATCAACGGCACGCCACGGTTAATGTAACCATTATACACGAGTGGAAACACAATATCTGCTAAGAACATAATACCATTTTCTTCTTTTTTTCAAACTAGTAACATGAAAAAATGCACCCCAAACGCAATATTTATCCGATTTTTCCGGTATGTATTCATTGCATAGACACATGGAAACACTGCCAACTCGTGGCGATGAGAAGAGCTAAGTGAGGTCGTCTTCATCCAGTGGATCTCCCTGGTCCTCAGCTGCACCAGGTTTCAGTCCGCTCACATCGCCTGTAGGCAGCTTTCTTGCAAGCCTGATGATCTGCAGCAAGTTTAATTTCAGTAAGACATAACCAACTTGCCACTCGAAAGAGGTACATACATACATGCAAATAAATAAATAAAATATTATATATATATATATATATATATATAAAAAATATGACATGGTATATTACTATATATTCAATCCTTGAACTCGAGTTGCTCCGACCCATCGAAAATGCTAGAGATCCCACATTCTATACCCAATTTTAATATCATCAAGATGCGGATGCTGATAGTCGCACATTGCAATGGGCTTCACAAGTTGATATAGGTGAATGCACTTACCAAATCTATATGGGCTACCAAAAGTTGATGATATAATGCAGTTACCAAATCTATCAACCTCGTGTGAGAAACAAACTATTTGAATAAACTGAAGTAATAGTTTTAGCAATTATAAGAAACTAAGTGGATATAAAGAGGTAAGAAAGAAGCAGCAGATCCCAAATTTTTGGAAGTCGCTTAGATCTGTTGGGGAAAATTTTAGAAATAGTCAGGGTTAAGACTAACTATCAACCAGAAAAGAAGGAAAATGTTTAAGATATGGCATAGACTAAGTTACAGAACTATAGGCATTAGAAACAGAAATAATAAAAATGTCTCAAGTCCCATTATACTATTTGTTCTCAGTATACAAATTGCCACAGTTCTAATTTCGTCCTTCCTTCCTAAAATGTTAAAATACCGTTAAGCAGTCATGAGCTCACATGTGTGCACATGTACTTTTGGCAGGGTAAGTCATGTAATCTACACAAGTTATTACCACACAATCTACGAACATATATTGGGCAAAGTTAAATGCATTGCCAAACACAACTCATTGAGCTAATGAGAAGTTAACACACCCAATATCAAATGTCAATCTTCTTCCTTTCTAAAATTCACTATTATCCTCCTCTTGTTCATTCACCATCGTTCCTGTTCTTCCTCTTCAAGGCTCGGTAATTATCACCATACAATTCTACTCAACTCAACTCAGCCTTGGTCCACTTGGGTTGGCTACATAAATCCCTTTGTGTCATTCAATTCGGTCCAAAGATAAGTCATCACAAACAGCACACTCATTCAAATCTTTCTTTATTATGGATGTCCTTGAGCTTTTAGACACTCTCTCAACAACTGGATCCTAAAAGGGACACCAAGGCATGTAAAAGGCTATGACTTAACAGTGCACCCAGCCAAGGGTGCATACCCACTCAAAACATGATCCTCCATATTAATCCTACCCAACAAATTGGACTTAAAAATCAGTATAATGGTCAACAAGTTCTTAAAACCCTTGGTAGCACACACGTAGTGGAGGTTGGAGATTCTAACGGCGTCCCACTAACCAAACACACCTCAAAGTTCCCTCTCCTCGCATTAAAACCAACCCACTCAGAACATTCAACCTAAGGCGAAAAGAAACGGAGTTAAAGGACAACTCCTCTCCCAAGCCTCCACTCTCCAGTGATCCCCAAATCAAGGTTTAAGCTCCCTATTAATGACAACCGAAAGGGATGTATAAGATAGACATCCTAACACCCATCTCCTTAACCGTATGGCCAAAACCTTTTTCTATCTATCACTAATTCTGGAAGCAAAAGTGTCAACTTACCATTCCATAGGACTTCTCACCTTCTACTACTCTATCCGCAGGCAAGTCGAATCAAGTAGTTGGCGGCCTGAGTTCAGGAGTAATCCCCTAACACTGCTCCTAACCACAGGGAAAGCACCTTAGTTATGATCTTATAGGCTCTAGACACCAAGCTAATTGGACCAAGGTCCAGAATCTTATGAGACTCACCTTTTCTAGAAATCAGCATATAAAAGAGAGTTGAAGCTTCACAAATAACTCTATTTGCATGAAACTCCAAGAAAAAATGCATCAAATCATCTGTAAGACTAACCCAACCAGTATCAATAATAAGTCACCGAAACCCAATCAAGCCAGGTGGCTTTTCCTGAGCTAATTAGGCACTACCGCTCCAAACCCAGACCTCCTCCAACCCTACACCTCCTCAACAGGTCTCTTTAACCATTCTGCTCTTTCACCACCGAAAGGACTCCACTGTATCCCCTCAATTGTAGGCTTAATTACATTCTTCCTAAACAAAGAATGATAAAAGTATCTAATTTCCTACTACTACTCCCAATGGTACTCTATCTTCACATGAAATTCTGTCAGAACTTCCTGATAATCATTCTATGGAAAAAATTTAACTCACAATCTCCCAACCTCCCCAAAAAACTAATTCCTCAATAGGGCCCAACTATGAGCCTAAACCCCAAAAGGCTCCCATGTTTATCGAACCTACCTATGTCCTATATCTCTTTAATGATCTTGGACTTTCACACTCCAATGTCCCTAAAGGCCTGAACATTCCAAAACTTAAGACACTCCTTTATCTCCATCTCTCAAAGGATCTCAAAACTTTAAGCACTTCAATACCCTAATGCACTTCAAGATTGGTTGAAGGGCTGATATACAGAAAGCGTTGTTTAGACAACTAGAATATACTGTTGGGCATGGTTAAAGAAGCCCATGACATGGAGCAGACCAGCCAAAAAGTTTGAATCTCAAACTGGGAGACGTCAATTAAAAAGCCGGCCAATCGTTGCGTAAGGACAAACACCAATGTATCCAACCGATCCACATCTCAATGCCATGTACTTACGAACCTTAGTGCATTGGGCACCATGCCTTATCAACAATGGGAAGTACAAGAATGATGGTCGTTTAAAGTGCAACAAATCTGAAGCCACTGCTATGACTATACAAGGAAGAACAACCACATACTAGTGTTGACGGTGAGCATAAAGAGCAACTACATTAGAAATCCATTAATGACTTCTTCAAAAATGGGACGAACACAACTGGTGATATTTGAAGAGGAGATAACCTGTCTTGCTAGGCAGCTCCTGCCATCCCCCATGGTGGAGCAATAAGATTGGCAATGTACCTCTATATCTATATCTACGTGCTGGTTCACAGCAGAAACCAGGCAAAGAAGTTTATTTATAAATGGAGGAAGTTGCATAAACATAGTCTCTCCTTCCACAGTTGAGCATCTAAAGCTTTTGGTTAAAATAGATCCTCAACCATGTAAAGTGACCTAGTTTGATAGATATACCATCCTGTTAACCTCAGCATCATCTTGTAACTTATTCTTAAAGTGGTAACCCAAGGTTCCATTGTGTTATGTGATTCCTAATTAACATGTGCATATTCTTCTTATCTACCTTGATTCTATGATAGAAAGTCAAAACAGTTTTTTTTTTATAGGTAAGCAAAACATCAAATCAGGTGACGCATCCAAAATAAAGACCTAGACAACTGAAAATCTATCCACAAACTCTACAAAAGAATAATATCTGATTGAAGCCGACTCTGTGCACCAAATAAACAAAGTCTGAATAATGGTCTCCTTCAATTTGGCCACGTTCATTTCCTCGTTATCAAAAACTCTACGGTTCCTTTCCTTCCAAATAATCCAGCACACTACCAAAGGGGCAGTATCCCAAATACTATATCTCCTTCTTCTCTTGTATAGGAACCAACAAAGAAACAACTCTTTCATGGACCTAGGCATTACCCACAAAAGATGAAAAAGACTACTGGGTAGTGAAACAAAAGATGGTTAACACTCTCACCGTCCCCTTTGCACATAAAACACTAATTAATATTAATCTTCTTCCGATGATATCTATTGGATAGGTATCCCTGTGACACGTGGCCTGCACGTGGCATAAGCGCGCAGACCTTGAAAAATGCAGTCGAGTAAGCCGCACACGAACTTCTTCTCAGAGTGACGGCTGCACATTGTTTTAGACGTGCATAACAATGCGCATCAAGCAACTGATTGCGGGTGTTGCCTCCACTTGCATATTGTCTAACACAAGTGCCTTGGAAGGACCCGACAAAGGCACCGCAATGCTAGACGTGAAAGAACCCACGCCATCATGTGCACAACTCCTACCCCGCATATGCAATCACAAGGGAGTTATGGTTTTGAAGCTTGCAGAGCTTAGCCACATGGTCCAATAGCATGAACGCCAAGCTGGGGCCCTAGGAAAGAACCGCGGATGGTCCCCTCCAGGAGACACACAGCAAGTGTTATGAGAGTTCGTACAGACAAGCCAATCAGATGCCGTCACCGCACTCTACGGACCGCTCATGGTCCGCGACATGAGGCCCTCATTGCTTGCCTATAAGTACCTTCATTGCCTCATTTATGACACAAGAACTGAAAGACAACTTGTCGGGTTATTCTCAAAGAAAGTGTTTCATGGTTTCAGTCCTTTCCCTAGCCTAGTTAGTCCGCTATCTCACTTCTTTTCCATCCCCCTTTTGTGGTACCATGAGTAATGCAAAACTATCCATCGGCGCTATCTTTACCAATTTGCCCCTCCGCAAGGACTAGGTAGAAACAATATCAAAAAGTATCAAGAACCATCGACAAATATGCGGTTATATGCAAGGCCAGAACTCTCACATACGTTTTAATAAGCATATTCTTAAGGAATGTAGATTATCTAAAGTATTCATTGCTATGGTGATAGACTGCTTACATACTTTCTAAGAAGCCCTTTCTTAGAGGAAAGTAGAGTGGTGCTAAAGAATGTTAAGGAGAAAACAGCTGCTAGCAAGTCTAATTTGCCTCCAGATGTAACTAGCTATTGTCCAAATTTACTGTTGTAGCACCTGTAGAGCTGCGAACAAACTTTCCTTTACTGTAGCATCGAGCATGAGATAGACTTTGTGCTGGTTCACCCTTGCATAATAATCTAGCATATCGCTGGAACCCCAGGGAAATGCGGCGCTATAGTGACATGGAAGAGCCTCTGTCTAATGAGTTTATTGATGTGAGCTTGAGCCCATATACTGTCCCTGTCTTTACTTGCACCAATAAGAGATTGAACTTCACGTGTGTTAACAATTGAGCTATTAAACTACCACAAAGTATTCTCTCTTTTTTTATAAGTAAGATATAATATATATATACTAGAAAGAGGCAAAAGAGGTGCCGCGACCCGTGTACACTGGGAGTATACTCAAGAGGCACTAAATAATATTAAAGCTATCCACAAACTCTACATCAGAATTATCTAAAGGCCAGACAGATTATGAGCACCAAAAAAAGAGCAACTGAAGAAAAGCATTCTTCAAACAGGGAATAGACCTTTCCTCAATTTCAAAGGGCCTATAATTTCTTTCCCTCCAAATAATCCAGCACACTCCCAAGTCCCAAGGGAATAGCTTCCCAAATAAAATTCCTCCTCATGCATTTATACAAAGACAAGACCAACAAAGGAATAAGTCCTTGATTGTCCCGGGCATCACCCACGAACGATTAAATAGTCTGAAAATTGAATTCCACAACTCACTCGCCACCGAACAATGAAGCAATAAAAGGTAAACACTCTCCCCTCTAACCACAAAATATTCTTTTCCTATTCCTCAAGTCGGCGATACGTTGGATATGCTGACTGGTTATAGGATGTTTTCAAAGATTAAATCGAATATCCGGTGTTACTAAATACAAATAAGGCCAGAGATGGATGGAAGATAGCTTATAGTAACAAATACTTCAACCCTTTATTTGTGGTCACTCTCGAAGCTTTGTGTACTTTGATTACATTTCTCGATTTATATTGTGACTAAGGAGGAACATAATCTTCATCTTGAACAAGTCCGGAGAGTTCTTTGCTAAGAAAGATTCTACTTACATCTAACAAAATGCTCCCTCATGAGTCCAAGTGTTGTATTTTAGTGCTTTTCTTAGAGGCTGATTCGGACAACATTAAATTAGGTCTCTTCAATTTAGGAATCCCAGTCCTCTTGGAGTTATGCTTATTTATTTTCTGTAACCATCTCATTACAGCAGAGATCAATTATATAGAATCTATAGCAGAAATTATGCTATGTTATATAGAATCTATAGCAGAAATTATGCTATGTTCTCACTGTATGATGCAATTTCCTAGGATGCAAAGCATAAGAACCTTGTGCACAATGCCCACCGGAATCTAGGTGCGATGCCGAGTTATCTTCATGTTTCTTAATTCTCTACAATTTTAGAGTAACCAGATCCGAACACCCTTTCTTTCAGTCCCTAAGTTCCAATTTTCTCAACCCGAACAACTAGACGAGCAGCTTCTTGGCTAAATTATTGTCCTCGCATGCGGTTCATCTCTGCTGCAATGACTCGACTACGAGATTCAGGTATGGGCATAGGGGTAGGTCTTTGACTTGCCAAAAATGTAGGATTTTACACTATATATAGGTGTCCAGCTGCGAGACAGATGCCCATGTTGTTTCGTGTCGCATGTGTACTTGTGGCGAAATGAAGAGTCCAAGTTTCAAAGCTGTTTATACACCCTGAACAGCACATAAACTGTTGACTTTCTTTCATCAACAGAGCCTCAAACTAGTAGATTCCTAAAACCCCCATTCTTTCTTGACCAAGCCATTGAAATTCCCTCACAACCAGCCATCTAAGAGCTTTTCCGCTCCTGTTCTATATCAAGTCCTCATTTAAAGCTCATCACATATGTTTCAAAGTTAATGGGATCTGTACAGGAAGAATGCCAAAGGACTAAAAGGAACCTAATATTTTTTTTTAGCTTGTGCTAGTTCCTATGCTGCTGGCTCAAATGAAGATAACATAGTCATAGCCACATGAAATTGTTTTAACTGTGTGCTCTCTGTACTCCACCAACTCCTTGTGTGATATAAAGAGTAACTCGGTCAATGGAAGACATTATTATCACTATTCACTCAGACAGTGAAAACTTAGTCAGAGAAAGAAAAATCCCAGTTTCCTTTTTAGTCCAACATGCCCGGCGGGAAATCAAGTGTTAACATATTTCCAGCCTATACTCATGCGTCATGCCACACAGTGGCTTAAAGCACTTCCAATAGGTACAAGTTCTAATAACTTGGACAAAAGATACACGATTTTGAGAGTGATCAAGGTGACTCATATTTTGGCTCACAAGTCAAATGTTTTTTCACACACACGACAATCCATCCAAACCCTATTTTTCATCACCATGAGAAGGCAAACCAATGAAGTTCCTACCGATCAATATAATTCCAATGGATTCAACTTTTTTGAAAACTACATCATTTTATGAGTGGTCATGGCTGGTCATATTTGCGTAAACAAGTTATAATTCTGATCAGTACCACCAGAATCCATCCAAACCCAGTTTTTACAGAGAAGACACACACCAGTGAACTTGTTAACAACAATCAGATTCAAATGCTTCATGATTTACCATGTGATCAAGATTGGATACAGTGCTTGACTGAGCGACACGTTTAATTTCTTCAACATCACCGTCTGTATATGCAGAAAGAAGTTTACTAGCACAACGATTCTGATCACTACTCAAAAAAGCATCAATCCTGCAAACAGAACCAAATGGAAATTCAGTTGAATTGTATATACATATTACGAGCCATGGAATAATATTTGGCATAGGTGTCAAAGACAAGTTTTGCATAACATACGATGTTGCAACCTCTTATAACAACTTAAGCTTTTAGATAATTCTTATTCAGTTATACGTAACATGGTAACAGAGCTATGGTTTGGCAAGGTCTCAAGTTCGAGTCATCCACTTACAGTTGTTTCCACCACTGTTGTTGGTGCACAAATTGGCACTCTGTTCGGTTTGTGATGCACCTAGCAATACATGTTGCTTCTATCTTTCCGTGTCCGAGTGGGTGTTGCACGTGAAGGGGAGTGTTAAAGCATGATATATACTGTAAGAAGACCCGCTACTAGAGTAAACAAGTAGGGGGAAAGAGGGTCACCCTCACGCAAACCCCTCGAAGCACTAAATCACTCCTGCGCCTTACCGTTAAAAATGACCGAAAGGATGGAGAATGAAAAAATGCCTCCAGCAGCTCCCTAAACCCTTAAGCTCCATCACAAGATCAAGGAAACGCCAATTCACTCTATATCTTAGACCTTTTTGAAATCAATTTTCACCTCCAAACCCCTCTGCTCTACATCTTCCACCACTTCTTAAGCAACCAAAGCTGCATCAACACTCTGAAGACCCCTAAAACACACTCTGAGCCACGGAAATAGAGTCTCCCAACACTACACGTAATCACAGAGCCAACACCTTAGTTATAAATACTAGTTACCAAGCTGATAGACCTAAAATCATTAACTCTCCTTGACTTATCCTTCTTCGGAACAGGGCAATAGAAAAGGAATTGATACTCTTCCCGAAAATCCCATTACCATGAAACTCCCAAGAAACCCTCATAAGATCACTCTTCACTACCTCCCAGCACGACTAAAAAGGTCATCGAAACAGTTCAAATCAAAATACCTCATGATCATTATTCCACAGTAATTAGATGAGTAGCAACAACTTCATCAAGCAGATACAACATATTCGCTTCCTCTACCAATAATCTCCCACGTCAAAAAATCCAAAAAAAGACTATCCGGAAAAAACACAGTTTAAAGCCTTTGTAATTTGACTGACACACATCACGTTGAATGGAAACTTAGGTAAGTACAAAACAAATGATAATGACACTGGAGTAACAGTGACACTACACCTAATTTTTATTTTTTTGATAAGTAATAAAGTATATATAAACAATACGTCAAACAGGAGTAACGGTGACACAACACCTAATATTGTGGAGGATGAACCATTAGCTAAAGTAACTATAGTATACTTATTCAAAGACCAATAGTGGACAACATACTAGGATCTTCAGTCATATTACTACTTTACTTGACTTGGCTAGAGTCGTTTGAAAGAGGAGAAAGAAGGTTGTTAAGGCTCCTGGTCATTACCTCCAAAAATACCACGAGCATTTGTCAGCCTCAACTCGGTAGACACATCTCCTACGTTTTGTCTCATACAGCTGTCCAATCAAACAACCCAATTTGTCAATTAGGCCCTCTAAGATAACCAACCCCATCAAGCATCAAGCAGACCCTTCAAAATAACCAATCTGCCAAACAGGCCCTCCAAAATAACCGAAATAGCCAGGGAGATATGGAACTTTTTATTTCTTTTAGTTGGCATTTTGTGGGTCATGCCAAGGTCTGTTATTGAGCTCTTTAGAGGGTGGTCTCTCTATAAACAAAGGAAAAACAACTTCTGGAGTTCTGCCCCGCTGGCGATTTGTTGGAACATCTCGAAGGATAGGAGGGTTTTGATAACGCAGAGTCAGACATTGTTCGTCTTAAGGAGAATGTCTTCCTGACTCTTCATTTATGGTGCACAGGCGGGAATTCGAGTTTAGGAGATTCTTTTGAATGGTGAAAAGATTTCCTGCTTGTTAATTCTTTTGTTTAGTATACATCGTGCGTAAAAAGGATGTGTCACCTGATTTGACGCTGTGTTATATATTTCTATTACTTATCAAAAAAAAAAGTTCACCAATCTGTCAATCAGAACCCCCCAAGATAAACCAATCCGTCGAACAGCCTTAGTATTCCACTTTTACAGTATTGTATGTTTTCCGTCCAAGTTTATTGGTCCTGTCGAATCCCATTGAGTAATTAACAGATTTTTTTTAGAGATCCACGGTAAACAGTTTCACAAGCAATTTGCAGCAACGATTCCCAAATAAATCAACTCAATCAAACCCTGGATTAACAATTCATAAAGGGAAAACTCATTAGCCATGGTTTCACACCCACAAAAGCACACCAAACGGAGTAACTAACCTAAAACACCATTCAACAATCCCCGAAACACGCCAAATATTCCACAGATGTTCATGAATGAGAAATCCAATCCTGCCGTAAAAAATTGCTGCCGGAAAAACTTCCACACACGCCAGAGACGTACAGCATGTGACACCGGAACCCTAGGCTGTCCGTGGCGCATGACGGCACGTGAATTTCTCGATGACGAAGCCTCTGATTCTGATATACTCGCCTAAGTGTTCGGACCAAAACCCTATGGTCAAATCCTTTATCGAGCCTCATTTGCTCAATCACAACTCTGACAGTTCACACCCAAGATCTATTTGTACATGCTGACAGCACCGTCAGCAAGCTAGCTTTCTGATTTCTTTCTTTCTTCTTGTGTATGTTTTGTATTAGTATTTATAGCTCTAGCTCTGATACCATGTTAGTGTACAACAAGGAAGAAATATGCAAAGGAGAAACAGATAGACAGAAAGAGAGAAAAGAAGAGAGAGAGGGAGAGATCTTCTGTCTAATCAATTCAATCTGATCAATACACAGAGTACTTATATCCAATAGTACAGCCCAAGGCCCGTTACTAACTTATTAACTATAAGCTTGACTCAAATATATATCTAACATATATAGTAAAATGGAATAGAGAAATGGTAAAAGAAGGGGATAGAAAAGAGGAAATCATAACCCAGACTAAACTTTATGATCCTCCTAAGACATACATACATTGAAAGTCGTTTCCTGCCAAATGAAGCCTTTTGCAGGCCCAGAATACATTTGCCATAAGTATAAATAAAGGCGTAGGTTACAAGATTCAACCTCAGAAATAGAGTTGTGCTGAGAGAAATATTGAACTTACTGACAACAGTCGTTGTAGCATTTTTCTGCTTGCTTGAAGTCATGGGCATAAAGATACACGATGATTGCACTAAGATATGCCTACACAAAAGCAAGATACATTTAAATACTTCCTGCATAACAGAACCTCTTTCATCTTGACACAAAACATTTTCCATGAGTAGTAGCTCCCACTCGATGAAAGTTAGAAATAATGTACAAATCTTAGAATAATGAAGGAATGTCCCACAAGAAAAGTAATTAAAAAGGAAGAGAATACTGAAAAATGGAAAAGTGAACATAACACACTATGCACCTTGCACTGGCTATGATGAGCATTGCACTTATCAGCTGCTAGGCCCCATCTCAAAAGAAAAGTTGCAGCATCTGTATACCTTTGTTGAAAAGGAGATTACATTGGTTAGAGTCAACTGCTATAATCCTGGAAGATATTAGATATTTGTTATCCGTAGATATCTGTACTTTAGATAAGTGTAAATTAGTTAGTTACTGATTAAGAAATTTGTTATCTTAGTGGGCTGATATCAAGGCAGATATACTGTTCCAATCATTCCTAACCCATAACCATGTCAGACGTAATTTCAGAAACTACAAATACTTCCTTAAGTACAAAACCCTCACAAGAAAACCGACTCTCCAGCCATGAATCCCATTCCTTCCAGATCACCAATATTCGCCTTAATGGCGATAATTTCTTACGCTGGTCGATGTCTATACGAATGGCGATTCGAGGAAGAGGCAAGATCGGTAACCTGACCGGGGAGAAGAAGGCTCCTGCAACTGAAGAGGCAACTTATGTGACCTGGGCCAAAGAATTTAATGGTAATGGCAAGGCTTGTCTGCTCCATGGATGAAGAGAACGCTACATAAACTATCCGACTGTGTGGGAACTGTGGGACAGCATTCATCAGATGTATTCTGATCTAGGTAATCAATCGCAGGTGTACGAGCTGCAGCTCCGACTCAGAGAGATCTGGCAAAAAGACGACACCGTCACCAAATATTTTCACATACTCAAGAGATTGTGACAGGACCTAGACATGTTCAATACCTACGAGTGGAAATCACCACACGACTACAAACACCACCGAAAGAAGGTGGAGAATGACCGTATATTTAAATTTCTTGTAGGTTTGAAGGTAGATTATGATGAAGTGCGAGGCAGAATTATTGGGCGTGGATCACTACCCTCACTTGAGGAAGTATTTGCTGAAGTAAGGCGAGAAGAGAGTCGTCTGATGTTGGGAAATAAGGAATCTGTATCACCAATGGAAAATTCTGCTCTACTTACTGTCGAGGACAATGTGAGCAGAATTCAGAATTATCAGTGACGCAGAAATGAAAAACCGAGAATTTGGTGCGATGTTTACAACAAACCCCGACATACTCGCGAGACATGCTGGAAGATTCATGGAAAACCAGAAAATTGGAAGAGCAGCAAGCCCAGAGAGAAGCCTAGCATTCAATAGCAGCTGCAAATGAAGCCAACTCCACGCCTACGACTGGTCCTTTCAACAAAGAACAGATGGATCTCCTTCAAAAGTTGCTGAAATCCAATTCTGAATATTGTATACCTAGTAGTTCCTTGGCTCAAACTAGTAAATCCTTGTGCTCTATCGTGTCATTCAAACTCTACACCATGGATCATTGATTCAGGTGCTTCTGACCATATGACCAAACGTTTTCCACTCTTATTCACCATGTTACAGCAATATAAAAGTATAAGTACGATAGGAGATTCTCTTTTATAGCAGGAATAGGAGACATAAAAATCTCAGAAATTAAAATCTGTTCTTCATGTTCCAAATTTTTCATGTAATTTCCTATGAGTCAGTCAACTTTCTAGAGATTCTAACGGTGGTATTGTATTCTTTGATTCTCATTGTGAACTTCCAGACCAGACTACGGAAATGATGATTGGCAGTGGACGGCCTCTATATCTTTAATGATGACCAATTTTGGTAATAAACAATCTCAAGGACTTAGCTCCAGTATGAGTTCTCTCTTTATTCGTGAAAAGATAATGCTCTGGCATCTTAGATTACGACACCCGAGTTTTCCCTATTTGAAGTATTTGTTTCCCTCATTGTTCAAAAATATCGATTGTTCTTCATTTGAATGCAAAAGAAGTCACTTATCAAAAAGTCAACGTACTACATACAAAACAAAACCATATTTTTCATCAAAACCATTTCATGTTATTCATAGTAATGTTTGGGGAACATCTAGGGTATCAACCTTGGTTTGTAACTTTTTCATAGATGATCGTACTAGGTCGTGTTAGGTATATCTAATGAGTGAAAAATCTGAGGTGGAAAAGAAATTCAAGAATTTCCTTTATATGATTGAAAACCAATTCCAAACACAAATTCAATTTCTCCATTCCGACAACGGAACTGAATATTTTAATGAAGTGTTGGGAACCTTTCTTCAAGAAAAAGGAATTCAACATTATTCTACATGTAGTGATACCCCTCACCAAAACGGCATAGCAAAAAGAAAAAACCACCATCTGCTTGAAGTCGCTAGAGTCATTCTGTTTTCCATGCATGTACCAAAATATTTGTGGGGTGATGCAATCTTGAAAGCCTCATATCTATCTAATTAATAGAATGCCAACCCGTGTCTTAAATATACCACACCTCTTGAGAGTATTAGAAAAATAATTCCGAGTTATAGACTAGCCGATGACCTACGACCGAGAATATTTGGCTGCACTGTATATGTCCATCTCCCTACTAGACATTGATCCAAACTCGATCCTAGAGCTGAAAAATGTATTTTTTTAGGATATGCTCCAAATAAAAAAGGGTACAAATGCTATAACCCCCAGTCCAAAAAATCCTTTGTGAGCATGGAGGTCTCATTTGTCAAAAATCAAGCTTACTTCCAGTAAAACTGTCTTCAGGAGGAGATTGGGAGTGAAACACAGTTTTAGGAAATCAATCCACTGCCTATAGATCCCTTTGAAACCCATGACCAGATAACTCAACATCAAAATCAGTTCCTAGCCATAGACACCACGCAAAATCAGCCAAAATCTGGTTAGACTCACTTCAGTCGAGCCAAAAAACAAATACTTGTTCAGGGGGAGAAATACAGGAAAAAGACACTCTGCTTGAGCTTTGTGTGTACACCAGAAAAGGAACTCAAAGAAATAGCAGTCCTCCAACATCTCCAACGCTAGGCCGATACTCATCTCCATCGGATGGACCAACCAATAATCCAAGTAAGTCTAATTCTCTCTCCTCCACCAGTAATTACTCCATCCACGTTAGATCTTGAAGTACCCATAGCTCTTAGGAAAGGTGTTCGTAGTTGTACAAACCACCCTATTTCTAAGTATGTGTCATACCATAGTTTGTCAAAGGTCACAAAGCATTTACCACAAAGATCTCTAACCTATTCATTCCAACCACTATCCAAGAAGCGCTAGCCAATCCGGATTGGAAATTAGTAGTTCTAGAAGAGATGAATGCTCTAAAGAAGAATGGGACTTGGGATTTAGTGGAGTTACCGAGGGAGAAAAGAAACAGTAGGCTGGAAGTGGGTGTTTACTGTGAAATGTAGAGTTGATGGAAGTGTTGAAAGGTATAAAGCACGCTTAGTGGCAAAAGGATACACAAACTCAACGGATTGACTATCAAGAAACGTTTACCCCGGTTGCAAAAATTAATTCCACTCGTATCCTATTATCCTTAGTTGCAAATTTAGATTGTCCCCTACACCAATTAGACGTAAAAAATGCGTTCCTAAATGGAGATCTAGAAGAGTAAGTGTTTATGTGTCTACCACCGGGATTTGAAGAAAAACTAGGATACAAAAAGGTTTATAGGCTACGGAAGTCAATTTACGGTCTAAAACAATTGCCACGAGAATGGTTTGAGCGATTCAGAAAAACTGTCAAGGGTCATGGGTACACTCAAAGTCAATCAGCACGCTGTTCTACAACTTTTAAGCATACAACAATGGATATACCACATTACAATGGTATTTATTGATGCAGTCCTAGAACAAAATACACAAAATTAAGTAGTTCAGATACAGTGATACTCCCATGAGTGCATATATGCCTACACCAAATAAACTATAAGTATCCAACATGGGTGCTTATTTCTTTTAGGGTGACTCGGGCAACAAAAGTTCACAGTTGTCAACCTATATACAGCAATACCATGAGTGCATATATGCCTCCACCAAATACTGTATAAGTATCCAACATGGGTGCTTATTTCTTTTAGGGTGACTCAGGCAACAAAAGTTCACAGTTATCAACCTATATTATGTGTTATTACTCCTTCCACCCAAGATGATTACCACCTTTCCTATTGCAAGTTGAATAGTTGATTGCGGAACTACAAAGCATCTCTCAGCTTTCCAAATACACCCTTACTCATACAAATCACTTAAAATGGGGGGACCAACTAAAAAAGACAGAAGTGCCTACTTTGGATCACTAGGGGTAGTATTGGAAGTTTAGATAGAGATTCCACTTTTCAAAGTGTGACAATCATCAGGGGATAGGAGTGATAACTTTTTCTATTATTTTATGTGATAAGAATAGAAAAATAGATTAAGAGAGGGAAGAGTGTATAAAAAACACACAAGCAGTCCATAGATGAAAACAAAAATACATCAATGTCAGCAACTAAGAAATCAAAGTCTTCCAATCTTGAGATGGACATTCCGTGAAGAAGAAAAAAATACAATGCCGAAGTCCAAAGAGACGCCATAAGAACCACTCTACTGCAGAGAAGACGCAAATAGAATGACTAATCTCTAAAAATTCAGAAATTCCTCTAAGTCCAAATACTCCAAAGAAATGGCAAACACACCACTCTGCACAGCAAACTAGCATCCCTGTCCCTATTAAAACCTCTTGCACTTACTTGGAGAAAGGAGGTTAGGGAATCAAGACTCCTTTTCATTTCGAGAATATGTGGTTCTCCACCCTAGTGTTCATGATAGGATTGCACGATGGTGGAACGAGTGCAATTTAGGATTTGTAATCATGAAAAAGCTCAGGTTTATTAAAGAGAAGCTAAAGGCCTGGAATAGGGATGTTCGGGTTAGTAAGAATGATATTTCAAATTCCTTCTCTAAGACCAATCGCTAGAGGAGGTAGGTCCCTTCTCGGAGGAGCTTCGTGCATGGAGAAGAGCTTTGAGAAACGATAACGAGGAGGTCCTATTGTGGGAGGATATTAGTTGACGTCAAAAGTCCAGGGTGAAGTGGGTCAAGGAAGGTGATTGTAATTCAATTTATTTCATAAAATTGCTACAGGTAAAGGAGAAGAAGTTATATCATGGAGGTCAATTGGATTCCGGGGAGGTAGTACGAAATCATGCCTTATCAAACTATAGTTTTAACTTCTTTAAGGACCTATTTCATGAGGAGTGCGCTAGTAGACCTAGACTTGAGGGATAGGACCAGTGTCCTCTTGATGGGAGCGGTCTTGAGGGGAGCGGAGTGAGTGGTTGAAGAGATCTTTCAAAGGAAACTAGGATGGACGTAGTTGGGATGGAGGGTGATAAGGCCTTGCGCTGGATGGGTCTCTATGGTTTTTTCATCCTTGTTGGTAAGTAGCAGCAAAGGATGAACTTTGTAGGGTCTTTTGGAGTTTCATGGGAATGGCATTTTGGGAAGAGCACAAATTACACTCTTATTAGCCTCTTTCCTAAGAAGGATCCTTGTGTTAAGGTGACTTATTATAGGCCTATTAGACTGGATACAACGTTAATAAGATAATTACTAAGGTTTTGCCAATGACAAGGAGCAAAGTGTTGGGGGAAACCATCTCGGAGACTCAGAGCGCCTTTGTGGGGGTTGTCAAAGCATTGACGTGCCCTAGTAGCTAAGGAGGTGGTAGAGGATTTAGATTGTAGAGGCAAAGATAGCCTAGTCTTGAAACTTGATTATGGGAAGGCCTATAATAGAGTGAACCAGAGGTTTCTTAATTTCATAATGCACATGGGTTTTGAAATCAAATGGCTTCAATGAATTCCGGGGTGTTTTCGTTCTCGGTCATGCTCGTCATAGTGAATGGTAAAACCAAGGAGTGGTTTAGTGCCTCAAGAGGTTTGCGGCAAGGCAATCCTCAATCCCCTTTTTGTTCACCTTGGCTGCTAGCTAATATCATGAGTAGGTTGATTTTGAGAGGTGAGACGGTCGGCCTCGTAGAAGGGTGACCGGTGCGGAGGGGCGATTTAAGGGTTTCCTATCTTCGATTTGCAGAAGTCCTTTTCTTGGCCAAGGAGACTAGATTTAAAGAATGTCCTTACCTCCTCCAAATTTTGGAAATATATTTTTGGGTTTAGATCAAGTTTGCCAAATGTCGAATGGCTCGAATCCATTTGGTTATTGAAATGGGTAGTACCTGTATTCCATTGATAGGTTGTACGGTTCTTTCGTTGCCTTCGTCTCATGTGAAGATTCGTCTTCCAAATAATCCTTAGGTTGTCTCTTTCAGCAACTCGATTGTAGAGAGGGTGGCTAGGCGTCACGACAATTGGAAATGGGGTTTTCTCACTTAGGGCTAAGACGATTTACCCTTATTAGAGCATGTCTTCCTACTATTACGCTCTATTTAATTTCCTTGTTTAAGATCCCTCGTGAGTGTGGTTGAGACTATTGAAAAAAATTTGAGGAATTTCTTGTGGGAAGGGTCTACGAAGGGGGGTAGGAACCATTTAGTTGCTTGGGAGAAAGTGTCTACCTTTGGAGGAGGGTGACTTGGCTCTAGGGAATTTGATCCGCACTGCAAAAACATCTCCGTTGTAGGTAATTGGCTTTGGCGTTTTCCCCAGAATTTCAATCTATTTGGCATAAAGTAACCAAGAACAAATTTGAAATGCATCAGAATAAAAGGATGCTAGCTTTTGTGGCTCCGGTTCTCACAGAAGCCGTGGAAGTTCATTCATCTGTGTAACTTGTTTCTCCTTTTAACCCGATTTAGGGTTAGGGACACGTTGATTCAGTTTTGGGAAGATGTGTGGGTGGGAAATACCCCACTTCGTGGTGTTCTCCCACATCTTTCTCGCCTCTCTTCGGTTCATATTGCTCCAATTCCAGGTTTTCTTATGAGGAGGGGGGTTGGTGATTTTTCATGGGATTTCCATATCTTTCATAATCTCAACGATTGGGAGGCCATTCAAGCTATTGCTCTTATTGATACCATTTTCGAGCGTCTTTTCCGTTGCCCAGATTCTGGGGCTATGTATTTGCAGGGGTTTGGGCTTTACTCTTGTTGATCTTTTTAGCCGCACTTGATTCGATCTCACGATCCTTCTCCTTTTCCCCTAGGCCCCTATTGGAGTTTACATGGATGCCTGGTGTCCCCTTCAAAATTAGAGCCTTTATGCGGTCTTTGGTGCTTACTAAACTCAACACCAATAACATGTGGTAACATGTGGCAAATGCGTAGGCCAATCAAGAAGATCTCTTTGGATTGGTGCGCGGTGTGTAAGGTTTTAATAGAATCACATTACCATCTATTCCTTCTATGCAGTAATGCTCATATTCTCTAGAATCACTTGTTCACGGCGGTTGGAGAAGACTAGGTGAGCCCTAAATCTGTAGCCTCTTTCCTCTAGATGCATGTATTCATGATAAGGTGGAGATGTTGCCTTGCTTTGGCAGTGTAGAGATGCATGTATTCAAGATAAGGTAAAGATGCAGCCTTGCTTTGGCAATGTAGGGTGTTCAATGTTCTCTGGTGTATTAGTATTTAGAGGGAGCGTAATTCCACTATCACTATAGCTAACGCGTTTATCGAATAGCATGGTCTTCTTGGCGTCTCTTTGGGTGTCAGCTATGGGAGCTTTTCGTGGGGTCTCACTTCCAAACATCAAGTCGAGCTCGGATGTGTTTAGTCGTTTTATCCTGTATTTCTTATCTTTTTTATCTAATGTATTTCTTTTCTCATCCAAATATATATATATATATATATATATATATATATATATGAGGAATCATCTAGACCTCCCACACCACCCCAAATAGACCATAAGAAAAAAGGTGACTTGGGATTCAAATGAACCTTTATACACCACACCATACTCCTAGTATATCTTCACATATGATCTACACTTTTGCAAGATGTCATTAGTGTTGAGCTCATTAAGAACCAAAAACCAAACAAAAGCTCTTATATTGAACAAAACTTTAGCTTTCCACATGAAGGAAGAAAGAAGAAAAGTAGTCAGATTTGGCGATCAAATCAAGTGGGGTAGCAAGAAACGGCAGGAATTAGGGGAATGATGAAAACACACTTGATAAAGGATACCAAGAAGAGATAGACCTCCTATGCCTCATGATCCTTTAGATTACGGAAAAAATGGAAGTTCCAAGAACTTCCCCCTCCCTAGGAAATAATGCGACAGTAAGAAGCTTAAGAACTAAGGAGAAGAGAAACAAATGGGGGAAGGCATTGTGCAATGGAGCCTCCCCTCCCACATATCCTCCGAGAAGTGAATACTACAACCATCTCCCACCCTTAATTGAGTTAAAGGGAGAACAAAGGAAAATGCTTATAGATGAACTTATAAGGACTCTTATAAGAGATCAAACCTCCAAGACTCCTATAAGAATCAAACCTCCAATGGTTTCTCACCCATTTTCATGCATGCAAATATTGCTCTTGAAAGCTTTCTGCCGTATAGACTGTGGTTCACAAAGAAAGTACCATAGGCACTTAAACCACAAGAGAGATGCTCCAACCAAGAACATTCTAGAATCTATCCTCTCCTTAGCAAACAACAAATAAGACACCCTAAGCAACCTGTTGGTAAGCCCACTTCCTCACCTTTTGTGATCATTGTACTGGAATATCAGCCACAAGATTGGATAAGAAGGGAAGAGACGATGTGCTTGCCTAAGGCTCCTTGAAGCAAAGAATCATTCCTTGGGTTGCCTATAAATAATGACTGAGAACGAAGGATCTCAAAAGCGAACTCGAATTCACGGATGCCAACTTTCCTCAAACCTTACTAGCCACCGCTAACTCCATAAACATTCTCCTAACATTTCCAAGGACTAGAAAGTCCTCCATCTCTTTGTTCTTTTAAAAAATTGACATAGAAACCATGTCCATGACTTAAGTCAATTTCATCGATGAATCAAGAGGTGGAAGTCTTTCTCTTCCTCCAAATCCAGGAACGGTTTTCTATGGGGCTACGCATATTCCCAATTGTAGACATATGTCAATATTGTAGCCGTACCACTACACCCAGGATGTCGTTTTCATTCATGAATCCAACTATCCAAGCACTAATAGGTTGTTTATTAAGGTAATAGGGGCCCGATTTAAGGATTGGGACTAAGCGCATTACAAGGCTTCATGGGTATTACCATGATATGGGATCTTTAGTTAGGTACTCATAAGGAGGTTGTCAACGGCCTTTTCATGGTCCTTCTAATTAGATATATGGGGTGTTAGGTGTTGAAAATGTATGATTAGTGTAGTAGGGGCATGCGTGTCTATCGTACAAAAGTAGGGTTTTGTGTGTATGTATGTATATATGTGGATTTTTCTAACAGGTGCTACTATGGGACTTCTTAAACATACATTAATGGATGTAATGAATTGCCTAATTTGGATACCTTAACAAGTGCCATAGAGGTACTTGTTAGCAAGACCCTATAAATATAAAATATATCTATCTATCTATCTATCTATATATATATATATATATATATATATATATATACACACACACACACACATATATATATAATCGCCTAACCCTATTGGTTAAGGCTCATTTATTCCCTACTTCCACCATGGTGTTTTTCGTCAAGCACAGTTTAGACATGTTCACATGCTACTATTCGCATGCTACACACAATAAAAATTTCCGAATTCTTGATAGTGGTATGGATTTTTCTTTTGCGACTAATATGGTTCGTTAAGGATCAAAATCAAAATACACGGTTACTGTTATAAGATTTTAGTAATCTGAATCCTTTTGGGTTGATTTGGTTTAGTATACCAACTCTCTCTCTCTCTCTCTCTCTCTCTCTCTCTCTCTCTCAAACACAAACACAAACACAAAGGATTGTTACAAAAAGCGCATCGTTTCCCTCCCTGCTCACACAGTTGATGCAACTCTCCTCTCCCACCGCCAATGCCTCCCTCTTCCCCATTTGTCGACGCCTCCCTCCTCTCGCCGTGGCTTCCTTTTATCCTCTTCCACTATCTCCTACCATCACTGCCTCCATCTCCCTCCTTGACATCTACACCCGGTTCATGATTCGTAGATGATGAAACACCCTAACGTTGCTACTTGCATTAACAGCTTTAAATACTTTCAAAAGAATTTTAAAAATATGAAAACAATTTTGCAAAAGCCTCAAATCGCTTCTGCTGGTGGCACTTTTAAGTTGCGCTTCTACTAAAACTAGAGAGGCTAATAAAAGGTAATTACTCTGGAAAAAAGACACTAGGGGGAGGTACTTCGTGGCAGGTCCACTTTGGGAAAATTTCAGCTACTACCAATGAATTTTGTTGTGAGGTTTGTACTCCATTTCAATAATCTCAAATTAAACAAGATATTAGTCTTAAGTTCAAAAGGTGTTAAAAGTGCACATTATACACGTCTAACTTCAATTTCCATCTCTGATGTGATCGTCTATCATAAAGACAATGAAATGTCCAATTATTATAAGACTAGTTACCTGATATGCAAAATCCTCCGGTCAATATTTTTGACGAATTTTTAAATGCCTAAGCTTTTAACAGAAATCCTCAACCATATCAAATGGGATTATATACATTTAACTTTTCAGATGGCATGAGTTCTAAGAGGGAGAACGCTTACTTTTCAAGCTTTATGTAGACATTTGTTGCAGCACGATATAGATCAAAGGCCATGTTTTCCTTGCCATCCTCTTCAAGCAGTGCACAAGCATCAGTGTACAGCTTAATAGATTCATCAGGCTGAGAATCTTCCAAAGCACTGTAGAAAAGGAAAAAACAAATAGAACACAAAATCAAACACAATATTATAATAAGAGCACAAAATCAAACACGTTATCCGTTCAAGTATGTATAAGAGAGGAAGGTTTTCAAGGGACTGGCGTTTTCTAAGTACCTAGAATCTTCTCTTTATATCATAACCAAGAGATAAAGAGAGCATATACCTTAATGGTGAAAGGAAAAAAAAGAAAACGATCGAACAAAGTCCGTTCAGAGATGACCTACTGTAATATGCATTTTCAATAATTTGTCAAAGACTTCATTTTAGAGAACAACCAAACCGAAGATTGCAGAAATGGAGACGAGTTCCATGAGCAGGAATTGTATAGGCGATTACAGCCACTGTTAGGCAGATGTGTGCCCCGGTGAGGCTGTTGGAAGAAGTCCCGCGAGGTAGGATCCATGGATATATGAGAAGCGGATAAGGATTGCAAGAGGCATGACTGTGGAGAGCTAAAATGAAACACAAACTATCCTTGAACAGGATTAGTTGCCCACATTCTAAACAGCTTAAGATTTTAATATAGATCATTGCCCCTGTCCACCATAAAACAGTAAGAAGGTGGAATCTTCATCTCAAGGGGGAGAATGATGCAGGAGCATCAATTTGCGAATTGGTGAGAATGGTGAGCTTAGCCTGAGGAGCTCCTACAAAGTATAGGACCTGTGAGGTTGCTGGAGGAGGTCCCATGAGGTAGAGGATATGGAGAGCCTGACCTTCAAAAGTAGTTGCTTATTTTTCTAACAGCCTAAGATTTTAGGTGAATTCATTATATTTTGAGAGAGAAAGAGAGAGCGTATTCTAGGAGAAAGGAAGAAAAAAAAAGTTGAATGAAGTACATCCTGAGCAGACCTACTGTAATATACATTTTATATGGTCTCTCAAGCACTAGATGTGGTTGTATAAGAGGTAAACCAAATTGAAAATTTGCAGGAGATGGAGAGTACATTGGGCTAGAGGTGAGGCACTGAATACTGTTACTGTTACACGGGTGAGACGGGCTAGTGGAAGAGACCCCATAATGTAGGACCCTTGGTTACAGGCGAGATAGATGAAGATTGTAAGGCCTATGGCGATCAAATTTCTTGCTAGACAAAGCTCCTTCACCTACCTTAGCATCCAAGATTCTGACTTCCTCCATATCATTTGCCATTTTGATTCCTATCTTCCCGAAAATCTATTTTTTCATAGTTTTAGATCCTCCTTCAGCAACTTCAGTTTTTTCGCAAGCCTAAAACAATCAAGTGTCACTGATTTCGGCATCCGGGATTCATGGAGTTCCATAACCAAGACATGATCATGGAGTCGGTCTCCTCCCACGCCTCAAAACCATTTTCTCCAGGTTTTGGGCCATTCCCCAACAAGTGCCCAAGCTTTCCTTTCCCTTTCAAGGAGGTTCGGACTAACTGAGACCATTTGAGGTAATTATGTCCATTCAGCCTGTAGGGCTGAATGATCTGGAATTCACCGTTGCGCTTGACCTGGGTTTCCTCGTCAATCAGTTGGTGGAGGATGATCCAGTGGTAGTGGAGGATGCGGTAGTTTGAGGCATTTGGAGGCAGGATATTGTTCAGTAATTTAGACTGAGTAGGAAAACAAGAAATGGTGATAAAGGCCTAGGAAATAAAGAGCTTCAAGATCAAAATCTCTTTGGCTCTGATACCATAAGGAAACGTTAGCAATGTTGGAAGGAATGACTTGATTTCTCATTCACTGAATATGAGTTTTCATACACAAGGTAAGGATCAATTAGGATTTAGGATCCCAAAGTTAATGGAATAATTAAGCTACAATCTTCCTAATTAAGGTAATCTAAGTTGCACGTTTCCTAAAATTAAGGAATACACTTTACTATTTTCAGATTCTAAACTCCACTAATTATGCTATAATCAAATCATCCACTAATTATGCGACTGAATCTCCAACAGCTACAAGTTTACATGACTTGACTAGAGTTGCTTTCGAAGAGGAGGAAGAAGGATATTGAGACAGCTAATACTATGAACTTAGAAAACTCCTCGTCACTCATAACAACAGTGTGTCTCTGGTTGAGAAGTTGCTCAACTGTCTGCAATACTGCATGAGCGAACCTCGACTGCTGCTGGTGCTGAGAAAGAGGCTTAGGGCACTGGTTTTTCAAGTGACCTGTCCTCCACAACTATAGCATACTCTTTGTCCCCACGACCTCCTAAATGTCTACCACCAGGGGTCCCACCTCGACCTGCATCTCTACCACCACGATAACCACCACTCTGTGACACTAAGGCGGATCTCTCGAATACATCTACCCCCAATAATGGACCACTACTTCCCGATGAATTTAAAACCCTGGATAGCGCATTAGACAAAATCCAAATCCTTACTCGACAACAACAACTGAGATCGAATCACATCATACTCTCCTTGTCTAAGCCTGATATCCAGCTAAACATTACTAACTTCTCGCATTGAGCTCTCATCTCCTCCACATTGCTCAAGATAGGCATAGTTGCATTGAAATCCTTGTGGACACGCTTGAAGTCATAATAGTAGTTCATAATGCTATACCCTTTCTAGGGCAATGAACCTCCTCTGATAAGTTATACAATCTATTCTAGTTGCTTGAGCCTGAAATCCACTTATGCAAGAGACCCCACAACTCCTTAATTGTTTTACAATGGCGCATAGATAGTATCACCTTCCGACTAATACAATTCACAATCTTAGGGAACAACATTTTGTCATCATCCTTCCAAATCTTCGCCTCCCATGCATCCACAGGACACATTCCAACAACATGTCCTTTATCTAAATCACACATGTTCACTTATACCACAAACCTCCACTCTGCGAAGTTAGACCCATCAAGCTCTAACATAACATCAATCAACCTAGATTGAGAGGACACAACGATCACACTCTATCCCAAAAAGCTTTCAATAGATTTTCCATCTTTCCACCATTGCAATTCACACTAATACCCACTAACAAGTTAATCTGTCAAAACAATCCACTGACTTGACCAATCTGGAAAACCAACCCTCCAAGTTTACAATACTGACAACCAAGTATTTGATGTTTACGAAATTGACAAACAAGCCCCTGAAGTTTACAAAACTAACAACCAGGTTCCTAAAGGTCTCAAAACCTAACTCACGGGTAATCAGAGCACACTAACTAATCATTACAACCAAACAACGCACACGACCAATATCGACCACCAATTTCCATCAAATTTCGAAAGTTAGGGCCAGAAATTTCTCTCCATGCGCCACCCTCTCCTCCCTCTCCGGGCGCATGGGCCAGTGATTGGTACCGTTTCCCACGGCAATCACTACCACTGAATTCAACTCTGCCTTGCAAACAAAACCCTAGCTTGGGATTGCATATCGGATCTTCCTAGGCACCTTAGTCAATCATTGAAGACTTACGCACTTTCCATGACTGTCAACATCACCCGTGTGTATACCTAACGCCGAGGATGTTTGGAGACCTCTCTAGTCGCTGTGTATCAGCCCTTATTGCTCCGATACAATGTGAATCAGTAGCAACAATGGAATAGATAACAGAAAAAGGGAGATCGATAAAGGAGAAAAGAGAGAAGAATGGAGGTAAAATGTCTTTCAGGTATCGTATTCTTTTATTGAGCTATCTAGAGTCTAGTATAATACTCAAGGAAGGCATCAGATGTATTATACGAAATAGAATACGATAGTGTATCATATTCTATTTCGTATAATACATCTGATGCCTTCCTTGAGTATTATACTAGACGTAAATACCCTCCAATATACTAACATATATTAACCTGGGTGACAGGATTGGCTTCACTAAAGGAAGTACAGTTAAAATGGGCCTTTGGACAATTACTAGGCCCAACACCCTGATTGCCACGTTTCTTAGCATGATTGTTTAAAGATGACGCCCTAAACCCTAAAATAGAATGACGGCTTCTCTTGAAACCAAATTCAAAATTGATTTGCAACCGCCTCACGTGCTCTGCTGCTTTTCAGTACTAAAAGAATTGACACCCGACTTAGTCACCTCCCCACCTATCCTTTTCACATTCTAACACCGTGCATGAGAACCCTTCGAAACTCTGTTCCATAACGACCCTTGCCGCTGCCGCATCTCCATGGATGACAAAACACTGAGGTTTCAACCCAAATTAGAACACTAAAAATTCAACTGTCTACTCCTATAGAAGAGCCGCCGGCAACTCCTCCTTGAACTGAACCAAAATCCTAGCCCATCTTAAATCCTCCCTAGATTTTGTTGCTTGATCCACCATGATAAAGCCTCCACACAACTGTCCAATTATCTGGAAAACAGCTTCCCTCCCCCCCCCCTCACAAATGCAATGGCAATCTTAAAGCCCTGATCTACTAATCAAAAAAATATATATCCTAAAGCCGCTTGTGGCTTTTGTCCTTCACGGTGATAACAACCTACCGGATCCCAGTAGTCAAGAAATAAAGGTTTCTGGTTGAAAACCAACTTTTCGCTCCTAAAATGTGGAAGGATTCTTCCTTGGAAGGAAATTCAAACTGGAAGTATTTCCCATTCATATCCACCACTCTTACTCCTCATGCGGTCTTCCATTTCTGACTAACCCAATTTTGTGGCTCAGATCTGGATGGAATAGGACAGTCTAACCCACCCACTCTTCCTAAAAAGCATCTCACCAAAAATTTCAAATTTCCATCACAAGATCTTTCCTCCACACACAAAATCTACCTCTGAATTTCTTTCACAATGAAGAATCTTCATCAATAAGTTTGGTCGTCGGGGAATCTCAGCTCCCTCCCGGAAGACTTGTGTTAGCTTTGTTTCTTGTTATTGCAGCCTAAAACGAACCTCTTGATCTTCGCTGCCACCATGCTCCATCCTAAATCCACCATGATTCCCGAAATGCAAACTGCCAAAGGCCACCCTTTGCTCCTCACTTCGCTTCTGATAAACTTTCCATGTGTATTCCTTTTTCTTTCAATAAACACTTCTCCCAAATGTTCCTATCTTTTTCTCCAACAGTCCTCTAGTCCTTGAAGCCCTCTCCATGCAATCAGAGGCCCAATCAAGCTTATATGACCTGAAAGCTGGATGACATGTTTTCTCCAACAGCTAATACCTGATATGCCCATTATCTAATCTTCTCATGACATCAAATTTCTTCTTACAAGCTGGAAAATTGATTCTATCCTCTATTGATCCACAATAGCTGAATTACACAGATTTGCATCTGTTTCTTTCTCATTCATTCACTACTGTAGTCCTATTAGCATGATTAACAGACCCAAGACTCATTACATATCAAAAGTTAATAGCTTCACAAATATCAAGCTGAAGTACGATGGAGGAAGGATATGTTTATGAGAGTCGCCAGCCTTCATGCCGGGAATACAAACAACCAGACTTGACACTTTTTTAGGTCATCTCCTTTGCCTACTATTGTAATTCCCATAAACAATACACCAAAAAAAAAATTCTAATTTTCGAAGGAACTTTAGCCTTACGGATGAAATCAGTCAAAAGGAAAGACAGAATATCTTCAATGAAATCACGCTAGAATATCTTTACAAAACTGTCCAGAATAACTTTTAGCAATCTGTTCTACCTACAGAGATTATTCTGCGTCACCCTGGACCTCAAAATAACTAGTGCTCAAGTTAGTCTGAGGAATGGTTTGAATAGCACAAGAATTTCAATGCAGATTGCAATTTTATAGTGCATAAGCCACTAAACAATATGAGACACTAGCGCAATGATAAATTCGGAAAAACTCAGCAATCCTTAGCACACCTACTAGTGCTAAAATGCTTTGTAGCCAAAACCTAGTAAATTTTACGAGGACTAGTTCGCAAATGACACACAATATAAACTCATTGCGGATATCAATTTTATAGAGACGCAAACCCAAACTAGCATTGTTTCAATTCTTTATTCTTAACATGCTCCTAAAATTTAAGTAACACAGGCAGAGTCGATGAGGAAAACATTGATATAGAAGAATGTAAAATTCAAGGCCAAGATAAAGCGGGTAACAGAGATGCCTACCGAGCACCTTTTGCAATTGCATCTGATGCAGGTTGTGACCTCCCACATTCCATGTATAATTCAGAAGCCCGTCTATAAAAGTCAGCAACTTCACTCCACTTGCCTAATTCCTTGGCCAAAGCCGCTGCAGATTCCATATGCTTAGCAGCATCCCAGGGTATATGTCCTTGTCAAGGTTAAATCAATCGACCATACAAAAGATTCCCAAGTGGATGAGAAACAACAGTTAGTAAAGCGAAACACGGATACGAAGAGAGCATTTCTTGTCCTTTTGAAGCTTTCTCAAATGCTGCTTTTGCTCCCTCACAATCTTTGGCAAGTCTAAATCCATTCGCTAGAAGCAACAAGGAAACCTTTGTGAATAGTAGACTGGTTATGCATGAATTACTATCTATTTTTCTAAAAACTTTATAAAGAAACATTCAAATAATGAGAAGTTACTAAAAGCAAGACGAAACTTGCTACCAGCTTGCTCATACAACTGAGTGGCACTCTTCCAATCAGCATTCCACCTCGTCATACTGAGTTTTGTGCTGTGAGAAAATGCAAGAAAAAGAAATCAGATATAACAGAACAGCAAAGGGGACGTATCTTATGAAGACACTGTATATCTAATACGCTTAAGAAATAAATTTTTCGTCCACACAAAGAAAGAAACAAACAAACAATATGAACACAAAAAATCCCATGTATTGCAATAAACTTTTAATTATAACTTTTCAGCAAGATGTTCCGAACTCTGGAAACATGGTAGGTTGCTTAACAAATGATGCTTTTACATCTGATGAAGTATAGAGCTTATATGGCTAGAAGGCCTTGGAACAAAAACAACTTCAGACTTAAGGAATGAAAAACTCAAGGAGGTATCACACCAGATAACAAGGAACTGCAAATCTGATTTTGCAATCCTGGGATACCTCCAAATAAGGGTCTACTATTTCTGATTTTCCTACAAGGATGGAGAGTTTGTATTCCTGGGATTTCCATTTTCTCAGAATCCTAATGATAGAGACTGTGACGAGTTTTTGTCTTAGATTCCATTATTTGGCCCTTGTTCTCATGGCAACTTTGCAGATAGAGGTGTCTGGAACCTTAATAGTTCTGTGGTTTATACGTGTTGATCCATGTATGGTTTACTTTCTCATTCCCATGACCCCATGCCTTTTTCACTACATAATTCTCCCTCGATTCCATGCAAAGAGTCCACTATTTCATTTTTGAATGTTCCACTTAAACAGTGTACTTTCAAAAATTATGCCAACAATTTCCCTAATCTTTCAACTTTAACCTCTAAGTATGATATAAGCATCTTGCTTAAGCTTAAATATTTTTGTAATTATGATAGACTCCAAGTATACTTATATACTCTCTCCGTTCCAACCAAAGAGTCCATGTTTGAAAAGTCTAATAATTAAGGGATATATAAGTATCATTAGAGTTGTCATAATTACAAAAATGTTATAGTCAACATGTTTATATCAATGTAGAGGGTAAAGTTGAAAAAATTATAAAAATTGTATGCATAATTTTTCAAAGTAGACTCTTTAAATGAAACATCTCAAAATAGAATAGTGGATTCTTTGCTTGGAACGGCGGGAGTATCTTTTAATTATCAAACTTTTCAAACACGGACTCTTTGCTTGGAACTAAGGGAGTATCATTTGGTGTGCTAACATTCCCACTGAACTTAAAGCTTTTGACTGGTCCTTTATTACCGGGAAGCTCAATACCAATGATTGTAGGCAACCAAGGCCACCCTTAAAGCCTTAAGCCGAGATGTTTGTGATATGCGCATGCAAGATAGCTCTAAGGAGAAGGCTTGGGTTTTGTGGGAATCTTTGCTCTCCATTTGTAATGAGAAGTGGCTCGATTTTATGATCCGATTTTATGATCAACTTACTTTCTCAGAAAATGAACGGGATTGGCTCAACTAAGGAGGCAGTGTACTTTGGGAATTACACCTCTATTCAGTTCTTTGGTGCACCGTACCGAGCGGAATTCCAGGATCCTACAGAATAGGAATTGCGTGGGAGCGCATTGTTTTTAGCCTCTATGGAGTAAGGCCATTGGGAATTTGGGGCCATCATACTTCAAGAAGGATTGGCTTGATGCCTTATCCTGAGTTTGATTTTGTTTCTCATCTATATTGTCTTCTTTTAATTGTGATGTCCCACCAAGTCCAGCATTGTATAGCTTTCTATAGTGTTTCTTAACACGATTATCCTTCTAAACAGAAAGAGAAAAATAATTCAATGTTGTCAATGTCAAGAAAATATAAATTTCAATCTCCGATTAAGACTGCGAACTGCAGTAGCCACAAGTTTCACGTTGTCATAACAGCAGCAAAGCTCCATTCAAAGCTTTGTTATACTGTTTATACTGACTGACTATGTTCCATATTTAAGGTGGTTCATAGATTTGTAATCATAAACAAGACAACTGCACTCTAATGATTAATATCCTAGTAATTAAGACTCCTTTCGTTCCCAAAAAATGGTCCCCTTTTCTTATTGGAAAGTCAATACAATATTTATCATACATTTTTATGTCTTAGGTAATGCAATGCCAATCATTGATACAATATCAAGCATACAATTTATATCAATTTTTAGAGTTTCATAAAAACTAATAAATTATGATAAATTTTTGGTCAAACTTTAATCAAGTTGACCAAGAAAAGTCATAGTGGGACTATTAATTTGGGACGGAGGGAGTATACTCTATTAATTAACTTTAGAGCATTGCAATTAACACCCACATTACCTCTAAGTACACCCCCTTCATATATTACAAAAATGTCATTATAAATTTTGACGACTTCATTTTTTTAGGTTGAAAAAAGAAAACATTTTAGACTGTTTTGCAGCCCCCTACCAAACACCCTTAATGGCGTTCGGAAGGGGGCTGCCGAACACCACTTAGGGTGTTCAGTAACACCGGGTCAAACAACTATGCCCAGAAAACTCGATTTTTCAAAGTAAATTTGCTATAAACCACGAAATTTGAACACCAAATTGTAAAGAAATTAAATGTAACTAAACTCTAACAATAATTTAACATTCAAATTGCAAAACAAGTGCTATTTAAACCAAAAAAAAAGTATGAATGGCCATTGTTGGTGTGTGTGGATGAGAGAGAAAGAGAGAGAGAGAGAGAGAGAGAGAGAGGGCTGCGTGGGTTTGCATGTGTGGGTGTGTGTCTGAAAGGATTAATTTTAGGAAAAATATTAGGCTGGGTAGAATAGGAAAATAGGGGGGGTGTACTTAGATATTTGGGATTGGAAATATTGAGAGGAGGGGTGTTTTTAGTAAAGGGGTGTACTCGTAGGTAGGGGTGGCAATGGCTGGCACGACACGAATGCACAAACTAGCACGACACGATTAAAAACACGAATTACAGAGACAAATGACACGATATGACACGGCACGACACGACACGACACAAAATACGACACAAAAGCACAAAATTAAAAATTTAGTTAAAATAACATTTATTATTATATTTATGATCAAATAAGATAGATAACATGAAAGCACGATAGTGCGACACGAACACGACACGATAGCACGAATTGCCACCCCTACTCATAGGTTTTGGGGGTCTTAATAGCAACCCTATTAACATTATTTAAGAAACCAATATAGGGTTTCTAGAGTATCAACTGTAGTCATCTCTCCCAGACAATTAGTTTGTTCATCATGAATTAATCAGATATTCGCACCTTTCCTAAATTAATCAAATTTAATCTTCAACGAGAGTAAAAAAGTTACTTCATCGTTCAGATTTCAAACATGTGATCAGCATTTTAATACCGCTCCACCATACCTAATGCTTAGATAAGTTAAACTAGCATTCCTCTAGTCGATCATCACAACACAAAATTCAATGAAAATGCAATAATCACCACCGAGGTTATAAATGCGAAGAACAGGTTCTACTCTAACATATATCGACACTATGTGTGTGTGTGTGTGCGGGAGGGATAGAGAATTAGATTGACACTAACAGCTTATCGGCTTTGTTGATTAGCTTTTGAGGATCGGAACCGGCCATTGTTGGTTGAGTTCCACCTTCCGTCTCTATCAGGGGGAGCGTACCAAGCTTTCTGAATCTGTTGCGTTTTAGGCCCTGTTTGGAGCGAAAGGAAAGCTAAGGATACTGAAGATCTTTAACGGAAAGGTACGCCGTATGCGTCTGGCACAAGGAGAGGGCAAAGTGTGGGATACTAAGAGCATCCACAACGGTGGGTGGAGTGGAGCTCAATTTTTTTTGAGCTTTTTTTTTTTTTTTTTCCCCCACATGTCACGCCATCTCCATCACAAAAACTCAAAATTTTAAACTTCTATCTTAACAACTTTTTTATGAATTTCACTTTATCTATACCAGTTTTCTTTTTCATATATATATATATATATATATATATATGATTGAAATTTTATAAATTTAAAAAAGAGTACAACATTAAGAAATTAATTACTACAAATAATTCATAAAATGCATATAAAAAAGTGAAAAGCTCCGTAACTAATAAATGGTAATGTTTTCACTAATCGTGATCGTAACGCACCCAAATATGCTCAATCAAATCGGTTCGAAGTTGATAATGCAATATTCGGGTGGGCAAGGATAAAATGAAGTTCGAGAAACATTTTGAAAACTTTAAAAATTTGGCAAATTTTGAAACATTGTGGAATATAAGAAAAATTTTGAAAATTCGATTGTATAGGAGGAAAAAATTGAAAATGTTGAGGATTCGGATGAGTGTTAGAATTTTGAGAACTTGCATTTTTATCGATATTTTGAGAAGCAAAGAAATTTCTAGAGAGATTTGGATTATTTTCATCCATTTTTTGTAGTTTGGAAGAGAAGAAGATTGAATGAAATGAAAAAATTGAAGATGTATTTATAGTTGAAAAAAAAATTACCGTTATGCAACGACTAAAAACTAAAAGCAAAAAACTCAATTGTTTGGCCGGCAACAGCAGCACAAGGAAATGGAAAAAAATTTCTTCGTTATGGGCCCCATTGTCTGACTAAAAACCGGCTCCATGAAATGGAACCTCCTCCTACGAAAAGAGCTGCTAAAAACTTTTACAATAGACAAAAACTTCATATGACTTTTTGAGAGAAGAAAAAGTGGGGGAAAAAACCCCACTGCTGATGCTCAAAACATTGCACCCAAATATGCTAAGGGTTGCAACTATATATGTGTTATTTACCATTATACCCTTCATCCACTTTAAAACAAAAAAAAAATACAAACAAAAAAAACTAACTAAAATATCCCTCCCTCTAAACCGCCCCCCACTCACCCCCCATCAATCCCTCCCTCTAAACAGCGCCCGCCCCCAACTCACTCGGCTCTCTCTCTAACAGCTCTCTTTCTTCTTCTCTTTCTCCCCCATTGAAGAAGCCATTATCATCACGGAATACATGTATGTTTCAATTGCAAATTGGGTAATATCTGAGACTGAAAAGTTTATTATTATTATTATTATTATTATTATTATTATTATTATTATTATTATTATTATTATTATTATTATTATATATAATAAAAATGATGACGTTTTGGTAAATATATTCGGTTCTGTTTATTTTTAATTCGGTTTGAGACCCCAACCCGAGCCGAGACCAAAAGCAGCAGTTTTTTGGAATGTAAAACGATTTCTTGAATCGGTTACCACGGTTCGGTTTATTTTCGATTCGATTTTTCGGATTTTTTCGATTTTTCAATTTTTTCGGGTTTTTTGGTCACGCCTAATATGCCTTCACTAAAGTCCCTCCAGGATTTGAACCAAAGGGAAGAGCTCCTGATGAAGAAGAGGAAGAAGAGATGGCCCAATTGGAAAAAGACATTGATGATCCAGTTAACTAAGGCATGGATGAAGATTGAGAATATTTATTTTTATCGAAAAACAATTTGATGTTTGATATTGTGAATACAATTTGTGTTTGTTTCATGTACTAAATTCTCCCTTCGTAGTCACTTTAAAATGTCTATTCTAGTTTATACTACATGTTATCATGATATAAAAACACTTGGGATCATGATAGGGAGAACTTTATCTATACCACTTTTCTTTTTTTTCTTTTTCATATATATATATATATATATATATATATATTTTCAGCAATATTATTGAAATTTTATAAATTTAAAAAGGAGTACAACATTAAGAAATTATTTACTACAAATAATTCATAAAATACATATAAAAAAGTGAAATGCTCCGTAACTAATAAATGGTAATGTTTTCACTCATCGTGATCGTAACGCACCCAAATATGCTCAACCAAATCGGTTCGAAGTTGATAATACAATATTCGGGTGGGCAAGGATAAAATGAAGCTCGAGAAACATTTTGAAAACTTTAAAAATTTGGCAAATTTTGAAACATTGTGGAACATAGGAAAAATTTTGAAAATTCGATTGTGTAGGAGGAAAAAATTGAAAATGTTGAGGATTCGGATGAGTGTTAGAATTTTGAGAACTTGCATTTTTATCGATATTTTGAGAAGCAAAGAAATTTCAAGAGAGATTCGGATTATTTTCATCCATTTTTTGTAGTTTGGAAGAGAAGAAGATTGAATGAAATGAAAAAATTGAAGATGTATTTATAGTTGAAAAAAAAATTACCGTTATGCAACGACTAAAAACTAAAAGCAAAAAACTCAATTGTTTGGCCGGCAACAGCAGCACAAGGAAATGGAAAAAAATTTCTTCATTATGGGCCCCATTGTCCGACTAAAAACCGGCTCCATGAAATGGAACCTGCTCCTACGAAAAGAGCTGTTAAAAAACTTTTACAATGGACAAAAACTTCATATGACTTTTTGGGAGAAGAAAAAGTGGGGTGAAAAAACCCCACTGCTGATACTCTAAACATTGCACCCAAATATGCTAAGGGTTGCAACTATATATGTATTATTTACCATTATACCTTTCAACTACTTTAAAACCAAAAAAACAAAAACAAAACAAAACAAAACAAAAACTAACTAAAATATCCCTCCCTCTAAACCGCCCCCCACTCACCCGGCATCTATCCCTCCCTCTAAACGGCGCCCCCCCCACCCCCAACTCACTCGGCTCTCTCTCTTACAGCTCTCTTTCTTCCTCTCTTTCTCCCCCATTGAAGAAGCCATTATCATCAAGGAATACATGTATGTTTCAATTGCAAATTGGGTAATATCTGAGACTGGAAAGTTTATTATATATATATATATATATATATATATTTAATAAAAACGATGACGTTTTGGTAAATATATTCGGTTCTATTTATTTTCAAATCGGTTTGAGACCCCAACTCGAGCCAAGACCAAAAGCAGCAATTTTTTGGAATGTAAAACGATTTCTTGAATCGGTTGCCACAGTTCGGTTTGTTTTTAATTCGATTTTTCGGATTTTTTCGATTTTTCAATTTTTTCGGGTTTTTTGCTCACGCCTAATATGTCTTCACTAAAGTCCCTCCATGATTTGAACCAAAGGGAAGAGCTCCTGATGAAGAAGAGTATGAAGAGATGGCCCAATTGGAAAAAGACATTGATGATCTAGTTAACTAAGGTATGGATGAAGATTGAGAATGTTTATTTTTATCGAAAAATAATTTGATGTTTGATATTGTGAATACAATTTGTGTTTGTTTCATGTACTAAATTCTCCCTTCGTAGTCACTTTAAAATGCCTATTCTAGTTTATACTACATGTTATCATGATATAAAAACACTTGGGCTCATGATAGGGAGAACTTTATCTATACGACTTTTCTTTTTTTTCTTTTTCATATATATATATATATATATATATATATAGAGCAATATTATTGAAATTTTATAAATTTAAAAAGGAGTACAACATAAAGAAATTAATTACTACAAATAATTCATAAAATACATATAAAAAAGTGAAATGCTTCGTAACTAATAAATGGTAATGTTTTCACTCATCGTGGTCGTAACGCACCCAAATATGCTCAACCAAATCGGTTCGAAGTTGATAATGCAATATTCGGGTGGGCAAGGATAAAATGAAGCTCGAGAAACATTTTGAAAACTTTAAAAATTTGGCAAATTTTGAAAACATTGTGGAACATAAGAAATTTTGAAAATTCGATTGTGTAGGAGGAAAAAATTGAAAATGTTGAGGATTTGGATGAGTGTTAAAATTTTGAGAACTTGCATTTTTATCGATATTTTGAGAAGCAAAGAAATTTCTAGAGAGATTCAGATTATTTTCATCCATTTTTTGTAGTTTGGAAGAGAAGAAGATTGAATGAAATGAAAAAATTCAAGATGTATTTTCAGTTGAAAAAAAAAATTACCGTTATGCAACGACTAAAAACTAAAAGTAAAAAACTCAATTGTTTGGCTGGCAACAGCAGCATAAGGAAATGGAAAAAATTTTCTTCATTATGGGCCCCATTGTCTGACTAAAAGTCGGCTCCATGAAATGGAACCTGCTCTTCCGAAAAGAGCTGCTAAAAAACTTTTACAATGGACAAAAACTTCATATGACTTTTTGGGAGAAGAAAAAGTGGGGGAAAAAAACCCCACTGTTGATGCTCTAAACATTGCACCCAAATATGCTAAGGGTTGCACATATATATGTATTATTTACCATTATACCCTTCAACCACTTTAAAACAAAAAAAAAAAAAAACAAAAACTAACTAAAATATCCTTCCCTCTAAACCGCCCCCCACTCACCCGGCATCTATCCCTCCCTCTAAACGCCCCCCCAACTCACTCGGCTCTCTCTCTAACAGCTCTCTTTCTTCCTCTCTTTCTCCCCCATTGAAGAAGCCATTATCATCAAGGAATACATGTATGTTTCAATTGCAAATTTGGTAATATCTGAGATTGGAAAGTTTATTATTATTATTATTATTATTATTATTATTATTATTATTATTATTATTATATATATATAATAAAAACGATGACGTTTTTGGTAAATATATTCGGTTCTATTTATTTTCAATTCGGTTTGAGACCCCAACCCGAGCCAAGACCTAAAGCAGCAGTTTTTTGGAATGTAAAACGATTTCTTGAATCGGTTGCCACGGTTCGATTTATTTTTAATTCGATTTTTTGGATTTTTTCAATTTTTCAATTTTTTTGGGTTTTTTGCTCACGCCTAATATGTCTTCACTAAAGTCCCTCCAGGATTTGAACCAAAGGGAAGAGCTCCTGATAAGAGGAAGAAGAGATGGCCCAATTGGAAAAAGACATTGATGATCCAGTTAACTAAGGCCTGGATGAAGATTGAGAATGTTTATTTTTATCGAAAAACAATTTGATGTTTGATTTTGTGAATACAATTTGTGTTTGTTTCAGGTACTAAATTCTCCCTTCGTAGTCACTTTAAAATGCCTATTCTAGTTTATACTACATGTTATCATGATATAAAAGCACTTGGGATCATGATAGGGAGAACTTTATCTATACCACTTTTCTTTTTCTTTTTTTTCATATATATATATATATATATATATTGAGCAATATTATTGAAATTTTATAAATTTAAAAAGGAGTACAACATTAAGAAATTAATTACTACAAATAATTCATAAAATACATATAAAAATGTGAAATGCTCCATAACTAATACATGGTAATGTTTTCACTCATCGTGATCGTAACACACCCAAATATGCTCAACCAAATCGGTTCGAAGTTGATAATGCAATATTCGAGTGGGCAAGGATGAAATGAAGCTCGAGAAACATTTTGAAAACTTTAAAAATTTGGGAAATTTTGAAAACATTGTGGAACATAAGAAAAATTTTGAAAATTCGATTTCGTAGGAGGAAAAAATTGAAAATGCTGAGGATTCGGACGAGTGTTAGAATTTTGAGAACTTGCATTTTTATCGATATTTTGAGAAGCAAAGAAATTTCTAGAGAGATTCGGATTATTTTCATCCATTTTTTGTAGTTTGGAAGAGAAGAAGATTGAATGAAATGAAAAAAATGAAGATGTATTTATAGTTGAAAAAAAAAATTACTGTTATGCAACGACTAAAAACTAAAAGCAAAAAACTCAATTGTTTGGTCGGCAACAGCAGAACAAGGAAATGGAAAATTTTTTCTTCATTATGGGCCCCATTGTCGGACTAAAAACCGGCTCCATGAAATGGAACCTGCTCCTCCGAAAAGAGCTGCTAAAAAACTTTTACAATGGACAAAAACTTCATATTATTTTTTGGTAGAAGAAAAGGTGGGGGGAAAAACCCCACTGCTGATGCTCTAAACATTGCACCCAAATATGCTAAGGGTTGCACCTATACATGTATTATTTACCATTATACCCTTCAACCACTTTAAAAAAAAAAAAAAAAAAAAAACTAACTAATCTATCCCTCCCTCTAAACGGCACCCCCCCCAACTCACTCAGCTCTCTCTCTAACAGCTCTCTTTCTTCCTCTCTTTCTCCCCCATTGAAGAAGCCATTATCATCAAGGAATACATGTATGTTTCAATTGCAAATTGGGTAATATCTGAGACTGGAAAGTTTATTATTATTATTATTATTATTATTATTATTATTATTATTATTATTATATATATAATAAAAACGATGACGTTTCTATAAATATATTCGGTTTTGTTTATTTTCAATTCGGTTTGAGACCCCAACCCGAGCCAAGACCAAAAGCAGCAGTTTTTTGGAATGTAAAACGATTTCTTGAATCAGTTGCCACAGTTCGGATTATTTTCGATTCGATTTTTCGGATTTTTTCGATTTTTCAATTTTTTCGAATTTTTTGCTCACGCCTAATATGTCTTCACTAAAGTCCCTCCAGGATTTGAACCAAAGGGAAGAGCTCCTGATGAAGAAGAGGAAGAAGAGATGGCCCAATTGGAAAAAGACATTGATGATCCAGTTAACTAAGGCATGAATGAAGATTGAGAATGTTTATTTTTATCGAAAAACAATTTGATGTTTGATATTGTGAATACAATTTGTGTTTGTTTCAGGTACTAAATTCTCCCTTCGTAGTCACTTTAAAATGCCTATTCTAGTTTATACTACATGTTATCATGATATAAAAACACTTGGGATCATGATAGGAGAACTTTATCTATACCACTTTTCTTTTTCTTTTTTTTCATATATATATATATATATACACATATATATATATATATATTGAGCAATATTATTGAAATTTTATAAATTTAAAAAGGAGTATAACATTAAGAAATTAATTACTACAAATAATTCATAAAATACATATAAAAACGTGAAATGCTCCGTAACTAATAAATGGTAATGTTTTCACTCATCGTGATCGTAACGCACCCAAATATGCTCAACCAAATCGGTTCAAAGTTGATAATGCAATATTCGGGTGGGCAAGGATAAAATGAAGCTCAAGAAACATTTTGAAAACTTTAAAAATTTGGGAAATTTTGAAAACATTGTGGAGCATAAGAAAAATTTTGAAAATTCGATTGTATAGGAGGAAAAAATTAAAAATGTTGAGGATTCGGATGAGTGTTAGAATTTTGAGAACTTGCATTTTTATCGATATTTTGAGAAGCAAAGAAATTTCTAGAGAGAATCGGATTATTTTCATCCATTTTTTGTAGTTTGGAAGAGAAGAAGATTGAATGAAATGAAAAAATTGAAGATGTATTTATAGTTGAAAAAAAAATTACCGTTATGCAACGACTAAAAACTAAAAGCAAAAAACTCAATTGTTTGGCCGGCAACAGCAGCACAAGGAAATGGAAAAAAATTTCTTCATTATGGGCCCCATTGTCTGACTAAAAACCGGCTCCATGAAATGGAACCTGCTCCTCCGAAAAGAGTTGCTAAAAGACTTTTACAATGGATAAAAACTTCATATGACTTTTTGGGAGAAGAAAAGGTGGGGGGAAAAAACCCCACTGCTGATGCTCTAAACATTCGCCCAAATATGCTAAGGGTTTCACCTATATATGTATTATTTACCATTATACCCTTCAACCACTTTAAAACAAAAAAAAAAAAAAAAACTAACTAATCTATCCCTCTCTTTAAACCCCCACTCACCCGGCATCTATCCCTCCCTCTAAACGGCACCCCCCCAACTCACTCGGCTTACTCTCTAACAGCTCTCTTTCTTCCTCTCTTTCTCCCCCATTGAAGAAGCCATTATCATCAAGGAATACATGTATGTTTCAATTGCAAATTGGGTAATATCTGAGACTGGAAAGTTGATTATATATATATATATAATAATAATAAAAACGATGACGTTTTGGTAAATATATTCAGTTCTGTTTATTTTAAATTTGGTTTGAGACCCAACCCGAGCCATGACCAAAAGCAGCAGTTTTTTGGAATGTAAAACGATTTCTTGAATCGGTTGCCACGGTTCGGTTTATTTTCGATTCTATTTTTCAGATTTTTTTGATTTTTCAATTTTTTCGGGTTTTTTGCTCACGCCTAATATGTCTTCACTAAAGTCCCTCCAGGATTTGAACCAAAGGGAAAAGCTCCTGATGAAGAAGAGGAAGAAGAGATGGCCCAATTGGAAAAAGACATTGATGATCCAGTTAACTAAAGCCTGGATGAAGATTGAGAATGTTTATTTTTATCGAAAAACAATTTGATGTTTGATATTGTGAATAGAATTTGTGTTTGTTTCATGTACTAAATTCTCCCTTCGTAGTCAATTTAAAATGCCTATTCTAGTTTATACTACATGTTATCATGATATAAAAACACTTGGGATCATGATAGGGAGAACTTTACAAAAGTCAGGATGACACAACATAAAAGACATGTGTCTTGATATTGATTTCTTGAAAGCTAAAAAAGGCAAAATAACAAGCTTCAAGTGAATCTCAAAAACAAGCATTAACTTATAAGTGCTACTAAGATTTAAACACACACACACACCCCCCCCCAACACCCTCACTCACACCACTTTAAAGTAATGCTGACTGATGAGTTCACTGAGAAATGGGGTTTTCTTGGTTTTTTTTTTTGTTTGTTTGATAACTCTGATGTATTAGTTCAGTTTTTGGATAAATATTAAGTTAAACGTGTTTTGAGTTTTGTGGATTGTTGTTAATTTCACAAGAATTGTGCATGACAAGGAATTTCAGTGAACGCTCCCAATTGAGCATATCTGCGCTCTTTTCATTCTCTCCAAATTTTGTATCTTCTCCCCTCGCCCCCCCCCCCACACTCACACCACTCCCTGGCTGGCCTGGAATGCAAGCTTATTTCAACTAACTCCAACACAAACTCTCACACTCTCTCCCATAATCTCAACTAAGTCTCTCTATTTTCAATTAAAAAGGTTTCAAACAAATTATTGAAAGGAATTTTAGCGTTTTCCAGAAATAATTTTGCAAAAGTTTTTGAGTACCCCCCCATCATCTTACCGCACCCATTCTCCATTTGTGAATTTGAATTTAAATTTGATTTTGGAATTTTTGTAGACCATATGTGATCAAAAGGCGTAAGAGAAAGAAGAAGGATAGAATTTGCAGAAGAAGAAGGATATGAAATTGAAGGTGAGTCCCCCAAGAGATTGAAATTTGAAGATAATGCTTCGGATGAGGAGAAAGCAGAAACAGTAGATGAACAACTTACTGGTATACCAATTGCCACAATTGAGGAAGGCAAGCACCATGGTGTCATTTTCATTCTTGAGAAAGCCTCTTTGGAAGTTGCAATAGTTGGAAAGGTCAGTATTAAAAGAAAAGGGTCTTCTTTAATTTTAAAAATTATTGTGTTTGTATTTTTTGTTTCTTATTTTGAGTGTTCTGTTTTCTTTATGTCTTTGTGTTTGATATAATCTTTTTCTTCTTTTTTTTTTTTGGTGGGGTTTGTTTTGTATATGTACAGAGTTACCAGCTTTTAAACTCAATAACAGGAATCCTGCTGATTATAGGCTCAACATTAATAATCAGGTTAGTGAATTCAATTAACTAGAGGTACAGTCAGTGGTTATGAATTTCTGATTAATTGGCTAAAATTATAAGTTCCTTGCTCCCTATTCAACCCAAGTAACTCTATAAACTATTACATAGGCATTTGGTACAAGAAAGTTTCTATCCTGACCATAGTATGGGTAGGAGGCCCATATCTAATAGATATTCTGCAGAATTAAAAATTATAGATGGTAATTTAGTGATTCTTGATGAGTCAAAAACCCAAATTTGGTCTACCACTGTGAACTCTACAGCATCAAATTCAACAACTGTAGTCCTACTTGATTATGGTAATTTAGTGTTGAGAGGTGTTAAATTTAGTGTTTTGGCAAAGTTCTTCCAATTCTTCCAGTTCTTTCAATTTCTCGGCTATTCTGGACCCAACAAATGATCTAGAGACTTTAAACTGGTTGTAATCTGACAAGATAGAATGTAAAATATGACATGATGTTTCAGGCATATACGCGATTAATTTCGCCTGTGATTAAGTCGTCCTGTGAAGAGTTTTGTTTTAAAAGGGTGAGTATTTTAATTTAATTAGAGTTTTGTATAGTGCATGTGCATGCTATATATGTTCCATTACTCAACATTGTTCGTATTACATTTCGTTGTTCTGTGATGGAAGAACTTTTTTAAGTGGTTGGCATATCTTAACTAATGTGTTATTACTCATATTTTTTTATTTAACTTCTAAAATGGTATCATGCGAAAGTTTTTGTTGCCATTTGTCATGGGGTCTCTCATAATCATAGTTAATAATTTTGTCTTGCTGCGTTTGCAATATTTGCAGGCTCTGGACAAGATTTGTTTTGAGAGCTTGACTAACAAAAGCAAGCAAGTGACAAGAGTTGCAAAAGAAGAGTTGTTGCATTAATGCCAACAATTTTTGTTTCACTCTACTTTCACGTGTTTTAGGTGCAACTCATATACAGATTCAGAACATAGGGTGTTGATTTGTATGACCTGCTTTGAGGAGATGTAGCAAATTGTATACTATATTGCAATGGGTTTATTTGAAGTAGCACCTGTATCATTTTGCAAGGCATATATATATATATATATATATATATATATATATTTGGGGGTAAAGATAAAAGTTTCTACATCGAAACGGAGCCTATTTTGAAAGAAAGGTACATTAGAGATGCTACGGATATTGCAATGATGGAAATAGTAAAAGTAGCATTCGAGGAATTGAACAAGAGGTTTGAATGTACAAGTTCTAAGCATAACAAAACATGAATATTGTTGCTACATTTCAATTTTTTTTAATTTCAATATTTCATTATTGGTTTTCTTACAAAACCTCAAGCATACATTAACATCATGTATAAATTGATTCGGTCCCATACTAACACCGTGCCTATTAGTTAACTTACAAGTGATACTATGATTCAAACAGCTGTCAAAAATGACATAACTCTTATAGAATACTTTATGTAATCCTTTGTAAACCTTTTGACTTTGCACACATGGATTTCCTCATAAATAAAAAACCAGTTATGAAAAGAGAATTATTTTAAAGGTTACTGATAAGAGGACTATGTTTTGTAAATCATCAAAAAGGGAAAAATTGTTAGGACCTAGATTCTTAGGGTTTTGATGTTGCAAAACCAAATTAGTATAGTTTCCCATAAAACAAGATATTAGGCTTAATGTACAGGAGTTATTGTCCAAGAAACATAAACCGCCAAGAAGAATCTGATATGCAGTACACAAACAACTAAGATGTGTTTTGCAGCATAACTGTTTTGTCAAAACAGTTAAGATATCATAGCAAGGACTGTCTCAGTGACATGGCACATACTAAATTCTTATTGGAAGAAAACCTACTGAGACAAACCCTAAAAGGATATTCCAAACCCTAAAACAATATTCTTTGCAAGTTGGCAGTAAGGTGCATGTCATATAGATTGCAAATGAGTTGTAAGTATTTTATAGTCGTCGTATAATGACTAGAATGCAATGAAAATTTTGCAATCATTGCCTATATAAAGGAAAGTTCTCCACAGCGCAATGTGTGTGTGATTAGGATGGTATAACTCACACAAAGATATATCAGAGAAAGGATACAGTGACAAGAAAGATTAAAGTTTGATAAATTCTACAACAACTAAACAATTAGGTACTAATCTGTGAAGGATAGTGTTAGTCCCAAAGGGCTCACGTTAGGCTAGAAGGGGGGAGGGGGTTGAATAGCCTAGTGACAATTTAAAAATTATCACAAATTTCTTATCCTTGAACAAATGTTCACCCAACTTATTAACTAAGTTGGGGTAGCGGAATAACTAAGGAAAGAAATAGTAGTGTTTCGGCTGCTGAAATTGTATGAACAATTCAGCAGTCATCTATAAACTGCTAAGCTTTGGACAGATCAAGAGAAATAAAATAATAAGCAAGTAAAACAGTAAATGAACACAAGTATTTGAAATGGTTCACACTGTAAGGAGTGCTACGTCCACTACCAAGATGGTCAATCTTGGATTTGAAAAGTGCACTATTTTATCCACTGAAATGATTACAAAGATCACTAATGGATCGTGTACAAAAATACTTTTGACCGAGTGTTTATAGTTGAGAGGAATAATCAATAAGATATATTCACTCTCGTGTGTGCTTTTAATAGAATTAGAAACGACAAACTTAGAAGAGTAATAAAGACTAAGAGTATATGATTGCAGCTTCTTTTTCGAGTTGGTTGGATTGTTAGCTCAGTCCTCGATCTCTTGGGTATGTTTGAAGATTGGTAGAGTAATTGCAGAATGTTTCTTCAAGAGATGTTTCTTCAAGAGATGTTTCTTCTAGTCTTCAAGTGTTGGTTATATACTCAGGGAGATTGATCAGACCATTGGATTCAGATCGTTGAGTGTAGATCCAACGTTAAAATGCATTAAATATATTTGGTGGTTTGAATCTTTTGTCCAGTGGATATACGTCTGAGTCCTGAAGTCAGAGTCAGTTGTTGCAGACGGCGGTACAGAGTTACAGGATGTAACGACTCGAGCCCGTAGCCCGGTCCGCCACGCATAGCCCACACACTGGTCCACTAAGCACCTGGGTTAATTGGCCCACCATAAGCCACCAAAAAGTCCATGGATAGGTTGGTGCCCAGTGGTAGTGGGTGGCCACTTATAAGGCACACACAAGTCCCACATCTACCCGATGTGGGATATCACAATCTCCCCCACTTGAATCCTTGACGTCCTCGTCAAGACCCAAAGGAGGCCCAAAGGATCGGCACCCCGGGCGATGTGTTTCAACACATTTCCGGTCGACCCGCTCTGATACCATTTGTAACGACCGAGCACAGCCCGGTCCGCCACGCATAGCCCACGCCCACTAAGCACACAGGTTAAGCGGCCCACCACAAGCCACCCAAAAGTCCATGGATAGGTTGGTGCCCAGTGGTAGTGGGTGGCCACTTATAAGGCACACACAAGTCCCACATCTACCCGATGTGGGATATCACAATGTCCGCGAGTTGGACGCTATCTTCAACTGGTATGGGACAATTGGCGGTAGCCGTACCTCTCGTAGTCATTTTGCAGTCTTTAGCCTTCACTTGGAATTCATGTTTGCTCATATGATATTATGAGTATTCGCGAGTTGGCCGTTGCTTCCAACCGGTATGGGACGGTTGGCGGTCGCTGGACCTCTCGCTATGTTTTTGTGTCTCTTGTCTTTCGTTTGAAATATTGTGTTTATATCTGTTATATTGCTTTGGACATTTACTTCTTTGATTAATGATTATTTCATGTTACGGATGATAGAGAATCATCCCTTTTGTTATTTGATCGATAAACCATTTTGACTAATCGTTTTCTCTTCGAGTTAACTCCTCCTTAGAAACCGGAGGGGTTGTATATGAACTTGCTGAGCATTGTTCGCTCACCCTTTCTCCTACTCTTTTCTTTCAGGACTTTAGTAGGTATGGGGAACCCGTTTAGGCCCGAGTGGACGTTGGCAGGGGCAGTTGTTAAAATAGATGTTCTATTTAAATCCTTATTTCAGTTTTGGAATTTGTAATGACTCAGGTTTTGTTAAACTCTGATAAGTTCGAGATTTATAGTACTTCATTTACGAAGTTTGATTATGTTGGTGAAGTTGTTAGGATGTTTAAATTCAATGGTTTTTAATTACTACGTATTGGGAATAGCATCAGTTAGTGTTAATTGAATGGTAACGTGGCCAAACTGTGGGACTAGGAAGTCGGTACCGAGTTTGGGGCGTTACAGATAGCCCGGTCCGCCACGCATAGCCCACGCACTGGCCCACTAAGCACCTGGGTTAACTGGCCCACCACAAGCCACACAAAAGTCCATGGATAGGTTGGTGCCCAGTGGTAGTGGGTGGCCACTTATAAGGCACACACAAGTCTCACATCTACCCGATGTGGGATATCACACAGGTACTCGAAAATCTTCTTTGTCAAAAACGGCAAAGATACTGATGAACTTTCTGAATCTCTGTAGGATCACCAAATGGGTAATCACATTTAATTCACTCATGTGGTCTTCGAGAAGTGTGAATGGGAAGTCATATTTGAATTTGATTAACTTGACAAATTTGAAATAATATCTAGTTGATAAATATCTGGGGATCTGAGTTGGACTTCCATATTTCCATGTCATCAGCCTTCATGACAGACTGGAGCTTCCAGACCTCAAGGTCTGCTCATCGAAGGCTGCTCGTCTGCTGGAGTGACTTAAAAAAACTAACACTTAAGTCTATTCTATTCTATTACAAAGCTTAATTCTAGGATAGTTGTCACGCTAATCGGTACGCAGCCCTTTTAGCCACTATACACTAGAATCATTGTGTTGACTTCAACCAAATCTAAACAAATAAGAATAACAGATAGCCTGAGATATTTGATATCCAAGCTATACAAACATCAACCATCCTACTGCAATCAATAAATCACTCTACAAACTGCCAGATGAAGCAACGCAACAGCACAACTCTTCTTAATAACAGTTGCAGTTGCAGAACAAGCAGCTGTCACACAATGACATTGAACCATAACCGAAGCTTCATTAGACTATTTATAGTCATTGTATTAGGAAGTAACCCCCCTTGTGTATTGTTTAGAGAACCTGGTTGGAGAGCCAACTAGTTGAGAAGGAATTGAGATCTTTCCTTCGACTCCCAATAATCTATGTAACTAAGAGAGTTATAGTGGATTATTGCCTCTTAGAGGCCGAGGGTTGTGAGGAGTGGATGTAGGATAAGATCCGAACCATTATAAATCTTTGTGTCAATTTCTCTATCTCTTAACTCTTTACATTTCTGCAATTTATTTCCTATGAACTAAACTATTTATATTCTTCTGCTCAATCAATCATCAAATTGTGCTTATATTGTTTATAATCATCTAGACATTAACACACACATAAGATAAGATCATAACTTGTCTTAAGATCTCTGCTTAAATTAATTCCGTTGTGCATAACTCAGTTTTACAATCTTAGCTATTTGACCCAATCTTGACTATTTTCACTTCTCATTAAACAACTGCTCTTATTTTTAGAGTTAATCTATTTAAGTGATCTGTATAAAGTGTGTACCAACATTTTGTATCAAGAGTTTGATCATTACAATAGGAAACTGACTTCTTTCTATATATCTAAATGCAAGACAATATCAAACTCTTTAAGCCATTCAACCCTCATTATTTATGATCAGTCTATAAAGCATGCATAAGTCAACTATTAATTGGCATCAAATTAAGCTTAGCTGCTTGTTAAGTAGTCTTGATACTGACTGATTGCAAACATATAGAAACTTGTATTTATTCATAAGTGATCTCTCAATTGCTAGCAGAGCTGTGTAACAGCCAATAGATCTCTGCGGGATAAGAGTGATCCTTGATTTTTCAGGTGTCTGTAGTGGTACTTAGTTAGGGTGTTGGATATTCTTAGGTGTTTTTTGGAGTTTGTATTTGGTTGTAAGATTATATTAATAAATATAACTTATTTTTATTGATCGAAAAAAATTAACCTTCGTAAACTATATTAAAAAAAACAAGAAAATTCTCATTTAAATATCGTTTGACAAAAGAGAAAAACTCGAGCTGTTTTTTTTTTTTTTTTTTGGGGTACGATCTCAAGTTGACTTTGAAGCGTCTATATATAACTCTTATTTTAGGCGAATAACTTAAATTATTGTCTTTTTTTTTTGGCCAAATTACAATTTTCCCCCTAAAGTATACACCAAATCTCAGTTTGCCACCTATATTCCGTTTTGTCCCATTACGGTACCCAATGTTACAATTTGTCCCATATTGCCACCTGGGATGGACGGACGTTAGAAAAATAGCGTTAAGTCGCACGTGGTCTTCCACGTGCGGGGCAATTTCGTCTTTTTCATTTTAATTTCTATTTTTCAACCTCTTCCTTTCTTCGTGCCTTAGTCCTCACACACACACACACACACAAAAGCACTAAACAAACCACTCTAAATTCTCTTTCCCGGCGACTCGGCTGCGAGTCAGACTCCGCTGGCTCTTCTTTCACCGGAACTGAGCTCGGAGAGGTCTCCATCGCGGCAGCGAAGACGGAAAACTTCGAAGTTCGCTCAATTAAGGCCACGTCGGACGGAAAAACTGGTAGAGCGCAAAGGTACGGTGCTTCCACTTTCGTCCCCTCCGGCGAGTCGGTAGCTTGACCGATTCGGCGGTAGTTCGAGTAGCATGAAGGCTGAACCGCTGTTTCCGCGGTGCCGTCATCGAGTTTGAATTTCCTCGCCGAATTGAATCGATTCCGCACGATCTCTTCCATTTCATCTCCTCCGCAACTTGCGGATCTAATCTCATCTCCAATTTTCGACTCCATTTTTCCAAAAGGTACAAATTCGACAACAACTTGGCGTGGCGATTAGGAGGAAATGTTTGTTATTGGAGAAAAATTAAAGCATTCGTCCAAAGAAGAAGCGTGGAATTTGGTACTTTCGGCCAACTTCTACAATTTGATTGTGAAATTGGGTGCGAGTTCGAGGGACTTTCGTTACAATGGCGGTCAAAATGTTAATATATTGTTTTCTCAGTTCAGAGCCATTTTGGAGTAGTGCGAAAACAACGTTGCTTGCTTGGGGTTGTACCCATTTCGATTTCTCCCTCAACAAAAGCTCACCCATCGAATTTCATCAAAATTGTGTTTTGAAGCGATAAAGATTAACCTCGTGGAATGTTATTTGCCATGCGACCTAACAATGACATTTTCACGAATATAAAAATAAATGGTGACCAAGCGGTCATGTAACCGCTTGATCTCTGTGCTGTTGAATTAATCTTTGAGGCGATGCAGTGAGGCCGAGGTAACATCGTTCTTCATTGCTTGAATTGCGGGAATTGAATTCTCTGGACCTTACTGGTTGGGATTTTGGACGCAGGCCCATCCCTGAGTTCTTTGCTTCATTCTCCAAATTAGAGTCTCTTTCTCTTTCTCACTCTAACTTGTCTGGATTCATTCCTTCCCAACTTGGAAACCTCTCTAACTTGATAAATCTTGATCTATCTTCTAATCTTCTACATGGCATGATCCGCAAATCTTTTGGAAATCTGTGCAATTTGCAAGTGCTGTTTCTGCAGAACAACATGTTAAGACGGGTGAGCTTTTGTTGAGGGAGAAATCGAAATGGAAAAGACCAAATTGCCCCGCACGTGAATGACCACGTGCTACTTAACTGGATTTTTCTAACGTCCGTCCATCCCAGGTGGCAATATGGGACAAATGGTAACATTGGGTACCGTAATGGGACAAAACGGAATATATGTGGCAAACTGGGATTTGGTGTATACTTTGGGGGGAAAATTGTAATTTGGCCTTTTTTTTTTGTCAGTCCCAAAATAATTGTCTTGTTTGAATGTTTCCTTTTTAGGACAATATTATTATCAATTTACCCTTATTTTTTCTTCTTACTTTAATTATGGGCCACATGCATATGAGTATTAAAAGAAACTACACACACTATCAATATTAATAATCAAGTCAATTATTTTTTTTTAATCCGTGTGACGGGTCGAACAAGACAATAATTTAGGGACGGAGGGAGTAGTTTTTTTTTTTTTTACCACAAAAATTATGCTTCCTACCCAACTACATTCAAGTTATAGTCAAGTTTCCATTTAAGATGCAAGAAGGGTAAACTGAATAAGATTTCAGAAACTTGCAGCATTAAGTATTCTTATCCACAAATATATTCTTACTTGCAAAAGAAAAAGTTTTCTGTACAATAATTTGCTTGCCTGATAAAGAGAGAGAGAAAAAGAAATTGTAAATTGCTGAGATTGAGTGGATTTACATTGAGTAACAAGCTTTTTTTCTTTTTTTAGAAAAGCTTCTCTCTCTACTAGCAGGGATTAATTACTGCAATGATTTTTCTGGAGGAGATCCAATCTCGAAAAACAAACTTATATAGGAGTATAATGGAAAACACAACGGCATTATTTCTTCATTCCTTCTTGAATGAAACTCTCAGGTATGCCTTTTCCTCCCCGGAGAGAGAAACTTTAGGGCTTCACGGGCCCCGATTTGTTACCGGAGTAAGGTGTGTTGTGAATTTTTCAAGTCGGAGAAGAGTTTACGAACAGAAAGGGAAAGGATTAGAGATAAAATGAGTAGAAGGGAAAGAAACAAGAGCTCCATGTCTGTGCTAAACATGGTCATAGTTTGTTAATATTTGGAATATTGAGTATATGAGAAACCCTAAAGCTGGCCTTAATATATAGGAGAAATAAGGAGCTGGTATTTTATAATAAGAGTTTCTTAAAAAACACAAAAGGGTCTCTATTAATCTATTTATTGAAATAGTCCTATAGCTGATCTGTGCTAGTTTTCTTTATTGTTTTGTGCTACCTATTAATTCCTAACGAGTTTTTCAAAGCCATGTGTTCAACATGCCATGTGTTCAACATGGATAGTAATGGAGAAATCATGTGTTAGTCACAGAACATTACTTCATTAATAAATGTGGTGGTTTGAATTAATACTGGTTCAAAATTCGAAAAGGTTTTTATGTCGTCAATTTAATGGCTTCCCATTAATACTGGACCACTATTGTCATGAGAAAATATTCAGTAGTCCTATACTACTACATCAGCAGCTTACGTGGTGGTCAAGTACTTCAGTGCTCCTAAACTCCTACATTAGCAACTTATGTGATGGTCAAGTACAAATAAGAAGCCATGATTTAACTAAGATAAATAACTTTTTAAATGATTAGACTGAACAGACTTGTGATTAGTAAACTTCTCGTGTTCAAAGTTTGTTCTTGTTGGATAAAAGTTATCCACCTCACCTAAAGGGTCATTTGTTACTGGTACTTGACCACGGAAAGATATTACATAGTCCCGCAGGCCCATGTGTTATGTTTATGTAGTGCATTACAACTTATAGCGATACACGTAGTACAAAAGTGGAACAAAAGACCTCACCTTTTAAACCTTGGCAATTGTACATAGTGTCAAAGTGGTACTAAGTGGACCTCACTTTCTAAACCACTTTGACACTTTAATGTTTCGCTATTAACCGTAATGTACTACGTAAGTATGTAATGTGACGCTCGAGACCATTGAATATTTTCTTACTTAAAAACATATAAGCTGCTTATTTGATAATCTAAAATCACCAATTATTTTCTCACCACGTCACTATTAGTTCAATAACTTCGCATTAACTCATAAACCCTTAAATATTTTCTTGTAATTTTGAATCTAAAACCTATTTAAACTAGATTAAAAAAAAATCATTACTAACCAAATACTTACCAAACAATTGTACTAGCAAGGCAAAGTTGGTTAATTGAACTCTCAGCTCCCTCCTCTATCTGTCCTTTCATTTTGAATTCTCCCAACAACCCTCTTTCTTTTCATTCTACAAAATAAGTTGTTTTTGTTTTTAATAAATATTCTAACAACTCACAAGTCACAACTCTCCACTAACTTCCAAATTATTCATTAATCAGGTTCAGCCATAATTTATTGGTACATATATATATATATATATATATAGCTGTCCTTTTGTGGACTTTGATTATTTTTATTGTTTACTTTTGTTTTTTGTTTTTTTTGGATATATTCTACCACCAATGGCAATGCTGGAATATTTTATTTTTACTTTTTGTTCACTTAAGGTTTCCTTGAGGAGGTTTCAATTTTGAAGTACAACGTGTCTTGGATATGGAAGTTTGTGCTTGATTGTTTGTTATTGACCCTCTTTTATATTCCACAACACATCGGAAAATATGTTAAAGACTTTTATTTTCTTCTTTTACAAAATGTACTTATACCACGTTAGGTATGACACTAATAATAGTAATACTAAGTACTATTATTATTATTATTATTATTATTATTATTATTATTATTATTATTATTATTATTATTATTATTATTAGTATTATTAGTATTATTATTATTATTATTATTATTATTATTATTATTATTATTATTATTATTATTAGTAGTAGTAGTAGTAGTAGTAGTATTAGTATTAGTACTATTATTAGTATTATTAGTACTATTATTAGTATTTGTACTATTATTAGTATTATTAGTACTATTATTAGTATTTGTACTATTATTAGTATTTGTACTATTATTACTATTATTACTATTATTATTATTATTATTACTATTATTAGTATTAGTACTATTATTACTATTATTATTATTATTATTATTATTATTATTATTATTATTATTATTATTACTGCTATTAATATTACTACTATTATTACTACTATTATTATTACTATTATTATTACTGCTATTATTACTACTATTATTATTATTATTATTATTATTATTATTACTACTATTATTACTACTATTATTAGTACTATTATTACTATTATTACTATTATTATTATTACTATTATTACCATGTTGAAAGTTGTGTAAATGTGAAGAAAATTATACAACTTATGACATGATTATTGAAATTTAAATGAATGAAACATTTGCTCAACGTATGAAATTTGGATGAATGAAATATTAAGGCTTAAAGTATGAGAAGTTTTTTTTTGCTATCCTATAAATAGTCTATAAAAACAGATTTGACGAGCTCAATGAACCCAAGATTTGGGAGCTACCATAAAAAACAAGGAGAAATTGCTGGCCGGTCCACTTTCCCAAACTTTTTTTCTCTCCAGTATACCCTTTTTTTTTTAACTGCTAAAAGGCATTTTAAAAATTTTCTTCCTAAAATACCCTCAACAACATGGTTGCTTCAGATTTGAGATTCAAATTGATGTATAAATGATTTCATGTTGTTAATATAGTCTTTCCTCATGTTTGGGTATCAATTTTCATGCATAAAACACGAATTTGATCAAATTCAAAATTTTTGAGTTCATCCCGTTTTTCTTTGTTTTTGAGCTGTTTTGGCCACTTAAATCTCTGTTTTAAGCTTCGTATTTGTTTAAAATCAATCTCATATTATTATCCTAACTTAGTACTATATTTGTGCACAATTTTTCTACCAAAAAAATACTATTTTTGAGCTTCAAATCAAGCTTGACAGTGTGTCAAAACAGGAAGATGTTCTTGACCGATTTAATTCGCCAATCGCAATATCTTTGGGCAACGCAACGGGGTTCGATCGCCGGGGCGTCGCAAGGGTCGAGGGACGGCGTCCCTCGTGGGGTTGGGGCAACGCCCGAAAGTAAACAAAAATCAAGTTCCCTAAAGCGCGCTGCGATGATCGTTGCATCGCGATGCCAAAAGTGGTGCATCGCGATGCAAAAGTGGTGCATCGCGATGCGTTGGTTCCCTAAAGTGCGCTGCGATGATCGCGATGCACCAATTGTTGCATCGCGATGCCAAAAGTTGTGCATCGCGATGCAACAATTGGTGCATCGCGATGCGTTGGTTCCCTAAAGCGCGCTGAGATGATCGCGATGCACCAATTGTTGCATCGCGATGCCAAAGTGGTGCATCGCAATGCGTTGGTTCCCTAAAGCGCGCTGCGATGATCGCGATGCACCAATTGTTGCATCGCGATGCCAAAAGTGGTGCATCGCGATGCAACAATTGGTGCATCGCAATGCCAAAGTAGTGCATCGCGATGCATTGGGTTACTAAAGCGCGCGTGTTTTTCTTTTATTAATGGCATAATCGTCTTTTTGCCTCAAAAATATCTTTTTTCGATTTTTAAAAAAGATGAGTGGACTGGAGCGATTACCAAATATTTAAAAAGGGACCGGCCTGTAATTCACCCAAAAAACAAATTTGACGAGCTCTGGATCACAGAGATACAAGCTTTGGGCCACAGAAAACAGATTTAACAAGCTCGATGAACGCAAGATTTGGTGGTTCAAGATTTAGGCTTAAAGTATGGCACCTTTTTGTTGCTAGCCTATAAATAGGCTATAAAAACAGATTTGACGAGCTCAATGAATCCAAGATTTATGAGCTGCCATAGAAAACAAATTTGACAAGCTTTGGGCCACAGAAAAACATGTCTATTTAATGAGCTCAATGAACACAAGATTTGGGCCACTGCGGGGCGCATAAGGGCGCGCAAGAGAGAGTCTCAAGATTTGACGAGCTCAATGAACCCAAGATTTGGGAACTGCCACAGAACACAGATTTGACGAGCTCTGGGCTACAGAAAACAGATTTGACGAACTCTGGGTTATAGAAAACAGATTTAACGAGTTCAATGAACACAAGATTTGGTGGTTCAAGATTTGGGCCACTACCGGGGTGCGCAAGAGAGAGTCTCTATGCTATACAAACTTTCTCTTTATTAGAAAGGAGTAAACTACTCATTTTCCTCGTTCTTGAAGCATTCTCTGTTACTTCGTGTCCATAGGCTCCATAGAAGAATAACTGATCCACTGAGAATTTCTTCATTCTTCAGTTGAGCAAGTCCGAAAACCCCATCAATTGGCCTCTAGCGAAATCCCATCCTAAATCACTTGCTCTGCAAATGATTTAGTATCCTGATTTCACCGTGTAAAAGTGTCAAAAGCCAGTGCTAAAGGAATATGAATCGTTTTGATTTTTTCAATGGCTTGTTGTTAGAGCAAAGTTCTGAGAAGCTCCAATTTTGACGTTCTAGACTGTTGATCAATGAGTTTGCTTATCCACGGGTGTGCTAGATCACTCTCTACGTTCCCATACGTAGATTTTGCTTTTGAAATCTCCGTATCTAGGATCCATCCATTCATCTTCGAGGGCATGAATCCAATGTCCACATTCTAAGGAGATCTCTGAACAGAGGGTAAAGATGTAAGAGGAAATCAGGTCCCTTTGACTTAATCCACCACCTTTTGGCTCAAACCAGTTCGATTGATTCCCATTAACCAGGATCGAGAAAGAAACTGTAGAAACTCACTGAGCTAGGATATGTTTCTCCATTTTTGAGAGAAGCCAAAGTGAGAGAGAACTTTATCAATGAATCTCCTTCCGTTCTGTTAAATCCTGCACAAATATGTTCATATCAAGTAATAAAATTCAGTATAAACGCTTCCTGTTTAATCAGTTTAAAGCAACAGCGAAGCAACCCCCACGTCCTTTGGGGCATGAGGGTCTAACTAGTAATGAAGAAATCTGACTGCCTGGGGGGACGTCAATAAACTTACCAGGGTCCTAACTCCTCTCTGTTACTTAAAAAAAAAGAGAAATTATTTCAATTGTCACCACACAAATGTTGGAACATTTAATATTTAGGTGTAATGAGTATTATGAGTTTATGTTCTTACATTCATTTCATGGACATGTTTACTCTAAGATGGTAACTTATTTTATAAAAAGATCTGATTAGTTTCATATGTTGATTGCAATAATCATAGGCTCATCTCTTTACAACAGAACTATTACTATACAACGGTAACAGTGTGTGTGTGTGTGTGTGTGTGTGTGTGTGAGAGAGAGAGAGAGAGAGAGAGAGAGAGAGAGAGAGAGAGAGAGAGAGTTGTTACACCAGCAACTAGGTATGCTATTATCAATAAAATGTTGGATGATTTCAAATAAAAGTGTCCCATATGACTTAATATCTAATTAGGCTTTAATATTAGGGGCCCACTTTGATGGTTTAGTGGGAATAAAATATTATTAAAGCTTTTGGGAATTATATAAGGAAAAGGATTCCTCTTTCTCTATAAAAAGACTCAAAGTTCCAAACCCTAAAACACTTTAAGGTTTTCTTTTCACGTCTCTAAGAAAAGTCGTCGGGAGAGAGAAAGAGAAAAGGCTTAGGGTTAGGGTTTTCTTCTCACCATCAAGAAGAGATTAAAGTAAAGGCAAGGAGGAAGAAAATTCCTACATCAAAGTATTCAACTTTAAGCAAAGCATGGATCAAGGTTAGTACTTAAATTCATGTTCCTAAAATTATATGTTTAGTGATTATTATGTGTTCCAAGATTCTAGGGCATTATAGATTATGAATTCATGAAATTAAAGTAGCATGAATTTCAATTAAAGTTTACATGTGGTATCAGAGCCTCAGATTATGGAACCCATAATTTTCCTATTATGATTGATAATTCAATTTAATAATTAAAATATATTCCGCCAAAAATTATTGTTAAATTGAATTGCTTAACAAGTCGGGACAGTGAGACCTCTCGCTCGAATTGAATCGATGGATTAATGGATATGACTACAATCCATGGCGGCACGGTAATATAAAGAGAAAGCTTATGCCGTCAATTCAATTCTTATTCAGATTTGAGTTTTCTTGTGTATGCATGGTGAATGGCTTTAAGCATGGGACCACATCGATTGTGAAAGGGACATAAAATAGTGAATAGTATGCAAGGTTGAAACTTGCACATTAAGCACTGTATAGTCTCGTGTTGTTTTTCATTGGTGTTGATGGGAAGATTGGTTTTCATAATTTTGCGCCTTAAAACATTATGGTAATTGGATGGTAAGTTATTTTCCAAATAAAATTTTATTTGTTTGAGGCCTAAAATATGAAAAAAAAATATAATGGAACGTGGAGATATTAAATAGCTTGTTAGTCACCAAAGTGGCCGGGCTGAATGGGATATCAACACATTAAATTAATAAAATTACAATTGTTCATGAATAAAGAGATGCCATTAATGAATGACAAGAATGGTGGATTGAACAATTGAGATTATAGATTATTTAGCTAGGAGGTCATCCAAAGATGGACCATTGCTCGTAATCTATAACATTAAAGGGATAAATCATTCAACCTTGGTTAGATAGTCGTATATCCAAAGATAGAAAACTTATTTAGCTAATGTATGTAATGATTATCCATTCAAGTATTTTCTATTGGCATCAATAATATTTATGTATTTAGGGATTGCCCAAAGGTGAACTTAAATACATTCTTAAAGTTTTACATAAATATATCTGAATCTATTAAAGTTAACTCAAAGCACTAAAAGATAAGCATGTATGAATGTTTGCAGTTTCTATGAATCTCTTCGCATCAGGAAATTCGGTTGTCAAGTTCAACGGGCTGAACTATGCTGATTGGTTCGAACAGATCCAGTTTACTCTGGGTGTTATGGACTTGGACCTAGCCATAATAACAGATGAAAAGCCCGCAGCCATTACTGAGACTAGCTCGGAAGATGACAAGTCAATCTATATGGCTTGGGAGCGGTCTAACAGGCTGAGCTTGAACCTTATGAGGATGACCATGACAGAAAATATCAAGCCTTCGATGCCGAAGACAGATGATGCTAGGGAGTTCTTGCTGAAAATTAAAGAATATTCTCGGTCGACTTAGCCGATAAATCCGGTGTGGGTAGCCTTATGGGTGAGCTAACTACAAAGAAGTTTGATTGGTCTAAGTCAATTCATGATCACGTAACGAAATGTCCAACTTAGCGACAAAGCGAAGACCTTGGGGATGGATGTGAGTGACTCATTCCTTGTACAGTTTATCATGAACTCCCTTCCTGCTGAATTTGGTCAGTTCCAGGTGAACTACAACACCATTAAGGATAAATGGAACTCAAATGAACTTAAGGCCATGTTAGTGCAGGAAGAAGGGAGATTAAAGAAAATAAGGGATCACTCCATCAACCTCACGTCTATGATGGAAATAACAACAGAAGGCCAAACCAGGTATGAAGAACAAGAAAAAGGACAAGGCCCCAATGAAGGTTAATGAGGGTCGAATCCGAAAAAGGTTAAATGTTACTTCGCAATAAGGAAGGGCACGTAAAGAAAGATTGCCCTAAAAGGAAGGAATGGTTCGAAAAGAAAGGTATGCATAATATTTATGTATGTTTTGAATCAAACCTTATAGAAGTACCTAATAATACCTGGTGGTTAGATTCTGTGCAACTACTCATGTGTCTCATGTTATACGGGGATTCCTTACGATCCGGCCCATAAACGGAACCGAGCAATACTTGTTTATGGGAAACAGGATGAAAGCACGGATAGAAGGAATTGGGACGTATAGATTGATCTTGGACACCTGTCATGTAGATCTTGAAGGGTGTCTCTATGTTCCGATTGTGCTAGAAATCTTGTTTCATAGGGAAGCCGGATGTTTTAGGTTTTAATTTTAAGTTTGGAAACGGTGTTTTTCATTATTTAAAAACAAGTACTATTATGGTTGGTACTTTGTGTGATTCTCTTTACCGTTTTAATCTTAATAATGAATTTTCCGAATCCTGTATCATGTTGATTATAGTGTAGGCATGAAACGTAGTGCATCTGATGAAAATTCTGCTTTCTTGTGGCATCAAAGATTGGGTCATATTTCCAAAGAAAGGTTAATGAGGTTGGTGAAAAGTGAGATCCTTCCTCAATTGGATTTTAGTGATTGGGTTATATGTGTGGATTGCATTAAGGGAAAGCAAACCAAAACCACATTAAAAGTCCGCCACAAGAAGCACTCAACTTCTTGAATTGATACACACCGATATTTGTGGTCCTTTTGATAACCCTAGTTGGGGTGGTGAACGATTTTATCACTTTTATTGATGATTACTCACGTTATGGTTATATTTATTTACTGCATGAAAAGTCTCATGCTGTGAATGTCCTTGAGGTGTTCATAAATGAGGTGGAAAGGCAGTTAAATAAAAAAGTAAAAATAGTGAGATCAGATAGAGGTGGTGAATATTATGGAAGGTTCACGAGAAGGGACAATGTCCAGTCCATTTGCAAAATTCCTCGAAAGTCGTGGCATTTGTGCACGTATACAATGCCGGGTACACCTCGGCGAATGGTGTGGGCGAGAGACGAAATCGTACATTAATGGATATGGTTAGAAGTATGTTAAGTAATTGTTCTTTACCCTTATCTTTGTGGATGCATGCATTAAAGACCGCGAATACCTTCTCAATCGGGTTCCTAGTAAGGCAATTCCTAAGACACCTTATGAATTGTGGACGGAAACCGAGTTTGAGACATCTTCATGTTTGGGGTTGCCCGGCGGAGGTAAGGTTGTATAATCCACAAGAAAAGAAACTTGATGCTAGGACGTCGGTGGTTATTTCATTGGCTATCTGAAAAGTCAAAGGGGTATAGATTTTCTTGTCCTAACCATAGTACGAGAATCGTTGAGTCGAGCAATGCTCGGTTCATTGAGAATGGCTTAGTCGGTGGGAGTGGGGAACCAAGAAAAGTTGACATTAAGGAAATTCGGGTTGAAATGCATGCCCGATATTCCTTCGAAGTTGTTGTTCCTATTGTTGTATCACAGTCTCGCAACATACCAGAACAACAAGTTAATGTTGAAACCCCACTGAATGAAAATATAATAGATGAACCGGTTACTGTCGAGCAAGAGATTATTGAGCCACAAGAGGAAATAGGATTGAGACGGTCTGTAGGCGTAAAAGACCCGCTATTTCGATGACTATGTGGTTTATAATCTTGAGCATGAATGTGACTTAAGCATTGATGATGATCCAACCTCATTTAGTCAAGCGGTGAATGGTAACAATTCGAAAAGTGGTTAGATGCTATGAAAGAAGAAATAAAATCAATGTATGACAATCGAGTTTGGGACTTAGTAGAGTTGCCTAAAGGTTCCAAAAGAGTCGGTTGTAAATGGGTCTTTAAGACTAAACGTGACTCGAATGGAAACATTGAAAGGTATAAGGCCAGACTCGTTGCAAAGGGTTATACACAAAAGGATGGCATTGACTATAAAGAGACCTTCTCCCGGTATCTAAGAAGGACTCTTTAAGAATTGTTATGGCTTTGGTGGCTCATTATGATTTGGAGCTTCACCAAATGGATGTTAAAACCGCTTTTCTAAATGGTGAATTGGAAGAGGAGGTTTATATGGATCAACTTGAAGGGTTCGTGACCACATATAAGGAAAGTTTAGTGTGTAAATTGAAGAAGTCAATATATGGACTAAAACAAGCCTCCCGCCAATGGTATATTAAGTTTAATGATACCATTACTTCTTATGGTTTCACGAAAACACCGTTGATCGGTGTATCTATATGAAGGTCGGTGGGAGCAAGTTCGTAATATTGGTCTTGTATGTTGATGATATTTTACTTCGCTAATGATGTTGGGATGTTACGTAATGTAAAAGATTTTCTCTCTAAGAACTTTGAAATGAAAGATTTAGGTGAGGCATTTTATGTGATAGGAATAGAAATATTCCGTGATAGGTCACATGGAATGTTGGGACTGTCTCGAAAGCTTACATCAATAAGGTCTTAGAGAGATTCAAAATGGAAAAGTGTTCGGCAGAATTGTTCCAATACGAAAGGGGACAAGTTCATCAAATGCAATGTCCAAAGAATGATTTGGAACGAAAGGAAATGAATTTGATTCCCTATGCATCGGTGGTTGGGAGCTTAATGTATGCACAAACTTGTACTCGGCCGATATCGGCTTTCTTTGTTGGAATGCTAGGCCGGTATCAAAGTAATCCCGGTATTGATCACGGAAAGCCGCAAAGAAAGTCCTTCGGTATTTACAAGGCACCAAGGAACACATGCTCATGTATAGGAGGTCTAATCACCTCGAAGTTATAGGATATTCGATTCGAGATTATGCGGATGTGTTGACTCGAGAAAGTCAACATTCGGTTATTTGTTTCTTCTAGTGGAGGAGCGATATCATGGAGAAGTGGAAACGATCTGTCATTCTTTGCTTCTACTATGGAGGCTGAATTTGTGGCATGCTTTGAGGCCACTGTTCATGGATTGTGGTTGCGGAACTTTATTTCGGGCTTGGAATTGTTGACAGTATAGCCAAGCCGCCGAGAATTTATTGTGACAATTCCGCAGTCTTCTTCTCAAAGAACGACAAGTATTCTAAGGGTGCTAAGCATATGGAATTGAAGTACTGTCGGTCAAAGAAGAAGTGCGAAACATAGAGTGTCGATTGAGCATATCGGCACCGATCTTATGGTAGCGGATCCGTTAACAAAAGGGTTGCCACCTAAGACATTTCGTGGACATGTCGAAAGGATGGGTATCATGGATAAGTCCTTGTTAGCATGATAGTTTGTATGTGTATACGTATGCATAACGTTATTTGCTCATTATCTTATGACACTTTGATATCATTTATGGATATGTTTTACTTATTTACATTGTATTGTTTTAATGTATTATGGTTTAGTCTTCTTAGGAAGACTGTATGGTTGAGGCTTATGGTTCACCTCATTATGGTTAAAGTTTAAGTTAGATTGATCTTGTGATACATGGAAGGGATCATGTCGATTGAATGATGTGTGACCGCCATGATCCAGTCAACTTTAACTTAATTAGAGAAAAGTCCAAATTGACATTATGGAGGATATAATAACATTGCGCACTTAAAGTTGTTATTAAATTCTCAAGTCGTCATATGGGCCAAGTGGGAGAATGTTGGATGATTTCAAATAAAAGTGTCCCACATGACTTAATATCTAATTAGGCTTTAATATTAGGGGCCCACTTTGATGGTTTAGTGGGAATAAAATATTATTAAAGCTTTTGGGAATTATATAAGGAAAAGGATTCCCTCTTTCTCTAAATAAAGACTCAAAGTTCCAAACCCTAAAACACTTTAAGGTTTTCTTTTCACGTCTCTAAGAAAAGTCGTCAGGAGAGAGAAAAGAGAAAAAGGCTTAGGGTTAGGGTTTTCTTCTCACCATCAAGAAGAGATTAAAGTAAAGGCAAGGAGGAAGAAAATTCCTACATCAAAGTATTCAACTTTAAGCAAAGCATGGATCAAGGTTAGTACTTAAATTCATGTTCCTAAAATTATATGTTTAGTGATTATTATGTGTTCCAAGATTCTAGGGCATTATAGATTATGAATTCATGAAATTAAAGTAGCATGAATTTCCTATTAAAGTTTACATAAAACAGATGATTCAGAATATACACCAGCAATGAATCAAAAAATTGGAAATCTTCAAGAAAAAATTACAAGTAGATCTACTTAATTAAAGAAAAAAAGAGAATAAATAAGAAGAAAAGGATACCAAAAAGAAAAATATGTATATCAACATACAAACCCTCAGCCATTAGTGGAGTTATACGAGATTTTAACAATGACTGACAATGGAATGTTTATAATGTGCCCTTGATTCCCAAAGAGACCGATTCGTCCAAAGCTTGCGACGGAGCTGTTCATCGTCGCATCAAAGGAAATATTTAAGACCTGCCTCTCCCCACTAGCAATGGAGAAGTGAGTCGGGGTCACCCTCACAGAAGCTCCATAAGGAGCACTCCAACCCACACTGTATGTCTCGTTATTGGCAATGTTGGTCACCGTTCTTTGGACAATCCTGGACTGGTTTAGTTTCGCAATTGTAATTGATGGCAGGTTCAGGTCTATGCCAGTCATGATCGAAATTCCACAATTTTGACCAGTGTAATTTAGAACAAGAGGTAATGATCCATTTATGCCACACAGAAATGCCATATAATCATCATAACCTGAATACATTAGCATGTTTGGAGTTAAATTACATACATGCAGTTCCTGGACTAACCAAACAATAAGAATGTTGCGAATTGATATGATTGGCATGATTTCTTCACAGAATTTTCCCTACATGCATGTATGTATATGCATATACATGTCTGAGGTACAAAGCACAAGCGCACACGTATATGCATGCAAGAACACAAACATGGTAATCACCATCAGCATGTAATGCATATCCTATAAAGGGAGGGGTGGAGGGTGCAACCTGAGAAACAAGAACGTTCTTAATCACGATTGCACTATGGCTAAAGTCGGCATGCCTCAAAAGTTTCAGCTTTTAGTGCTTTTTAAAAAGCACATCAAGAAAGGGTCCATCTGCATTTCATTATTACTTTTTAGGTTTCTTTCCACTTACCACCACTTCGAGGATTTCCAGTAGGATAAAAAGTGCTGGTTACCTTTCAGTCACATACTACTGCCATTGAGCCCAAAGTAATTAGAGATATTGATGATACCAATGCTGACCATGCTCAGCTACCTTCTTTTTTCTTTTTTTGGACAGAAAGAGTGATAAACTAATGGAGAAAGAACATACAAAAACGGAGTGGACTAAAGCCCACTTAAGGGAAAAGAACACAAAAAGAAACAGAAAAAAACATCATATCCTCTTGTAGTCGGGATAGATACGAAATATAAAATAGGGTGTTAAGGTAGATCTAATAAGACCTATAAGAAAAATATATTAAAACAATAAAACTAGCTAAACATATTTATACTTTATTATAACATAGAGCTAGTAATGGCTCCTAAGTGAAAACTACTCAAAGGCTAAAGGAAGAAAGAGAAAGAGCACTAAAGATAGAAAGCAACACTCAAATTTATTAACATAGACTATTTTACAATGAGATGCTACGAGAATCAAGATCAATTATGGTGGCAGTATCGAACAAGGCTATGGCTAGGATGGGTTTGGAGTAGGTTGAGGAGGATGTGAACTTTTGCTAATGGGGTAGACTGAGATGAAGAGAACATGATTTTTGGGGTGAGGGTAAAAATACAATTTTCTTTTTGGTCGAAGGGAAGCTTTCAACATCTCTTTCGGGTTCCGAAGGATCTGAGTTTCCAATTGTAAACATGGTGTCTTCAGCATCATCAAGAGAGTATAGGACTCAAGATCAAAAGCATCAACTTCTTCTCCTGTTTGGGCAAGATAATTGATGAGGTCTTGAGTTTTCCTCTTGTTGAGGCAATCTTTAGCAAAAACACCTTTCTTTTGGCAAACGAAACATTTGTCAGAAGTTTTTCCATGACTCTTCTTTTTTCATTGAAATTTCCACTTTCGTTGCTTTGAATTTGGATTTTCGAAAAGGCTTGAAAGATTTATTGGAACTATCTTTCTTATAATGGTGTTTCTTTTTTGCAGGTTCGCAATCACAGGTTTTTTTGTTCTTACACTTTGGTCAGGAGGTGACTGTCATCACATGCTTTGCCTAGGGATCTGTCAGTTTTGTCAGTTTTTCTAAATTGGACCAAGAATTTCTACTGATTGCACAACTTGTCAAGGGCATCGAAAATTAGCCGGTACATATCTGACACCGGAGTGTCTTACGAAAATGAATCCGCAAAGTGGCAATGTGATGGTCAAGACATGGGACTAAAGGTAGCTGCTGTCCAAAATTTGCAAAACCGAAATTTCAGTAACTTTAACTATTAAACTATACTAACTTGGGAGGACCCAGAATGCATGGCTATACTCGTTGGAAAGGTATATGAGTCTACTTTAAGGGAAAAAAAACACGGTTCATCGTTTCGAGCCCTGTGGAGTGAGAAAATGCATTTTTGGTACAAGGTGTCCAGGCTATCTGCACACAGCTTCAGCAGACGTTTTTCATCTTCTTTTTAATCTTTCTTCTTGTATTCTTCTCCAATGGTCAAGGCTGGAAGTTCATCATCCCTAGGTGTGTTATAGATTCAGATTATCTCTTAGTTTTGGATAAATCTTTTGTACTTGGCCATGACTGTTCGTATTTTTCAATTCATGTACTCCCTAGGTTCATAGTTCATGTATCTTTGCTTCATAAATGGGGGGATGTTCCATTCTATCCTATAAATACCCTCATATCTAAAGGGGAGGGCAGACTTGATTGTAATTTTGAGCCATTGGCAATTTATAGAAGAAGGATTTCTTCTTTTCTTACTCAATTCCTTTGGTGGATTCCGAAGTGTATTTGAGTGTTTATCCCCTTTCATAATCTTCACTTGTGTTTTCCTCTTTACTTCTCCTTTTCTGGCATCAAGTTTGGTATCAGAGCTTTGGAAACCATGCCTCCGCGGCGTCGAGCTGCTCGTGAAAGAAACCTACGAGATGTTGAAATGGATGACCTTAAGAGACAAGTGGAACAACTCCAGCAGCGATTGGAGCAGTACGAGCCTCCTAATAATGATGATTCACGTCATGGTTCGGATGCTGAATCTGTGAATGAAGCGGAGAATGTTAACCCCTTCCATCGTGCTCGAAATGCAGCGTCGAGTGAAGAGGTTTCTCCCCGTCATCAAGACCGAAGAAACCGTCATTTCCAACGCGATGACATCAAAGTTGAAATTCCAGAATTTGAAGATAAGAACAATCCTGATGATTTTATGGATTGGTTGAACACTGTTGAAAGAGTTTTTTATTACAAGGATGTAGCGGAAGATCGTAAGGTCAAGCTTATTGCCATCAAGTTGAAGAAGCACGCATCTATTTGGTGGGAACACCTCAAGAATCAGCGAGCTCGTGATGGGAAGAGTCGGATTGTGACTTGGGAAAAGATGAAGAAACTACTCAAGCGAAAGTACTTGTCGGAGAACTTCCGACAAGATTCTTTCCTTCAATTTCACAAGTTCAAGCAAGGGGAGTTATCCGTTGAGGAGTACACAGCTGAGTTTGGGCATCTCATGATGCATTGTGATGTTGCGGAGCCAGAAGAGTAAACCATTGCTCTATATTTGGGTGAATTGCGGTCTAAAGTTCATGAGGTTGTCGAATTACAGCCTTTTTGGACTTATAATGATGTTCTCAAGTTGGCACTCAAGGTGGAACGTCAACTAAAAGTGAAACGGAGTAATTACCGGTTGACAAAGTATGGTGGCTTGTCCAACTGAGGCAGTCCCTCTACGTCCAAGTCGACTTCATTTGTGAAGGGATCTACTTCCAAACCAGCCCTTAATCGTGAAGTTGCAGCTAAGCCTAATACATCTCCTAATTCTAATTCTCGCCAATGTTTCAAATGCCATGGTTTTGGTCATATAGCTTCTGATTGTCCGAATCGGAGGATAGTATCTTTAGTTGAAGAAGATGATAAAGAGGAACAGTCCGAACATGTCGCTAGCGAAGAGGATGAATCGGAGGAAGAAGTTGAAATAGTCTATGAAGATAACGGGGAATCTCTAGTTGTTCGTCAAAGTCTAAATGCAGCTTGTGTAGAAGATGATCAATGGTTGCGCAACGTCTTTCACACTAGGTGCACTTCTTATGGAAAGGTATGCAATGTTATTATTGATGGTGGGAGTTGCGAAAATGTGGTAGCAACAACAATGGTAGAAAAGTTACAACTCAAGACGGAGACTCATCCACGACCATACAAGCTCTCATGGCTTTGCAAAGGAAATGAGGTAAAGGTTAATAAAAGATGTCTTGTTCAATTTTCCATTGGTGATAAGGATGAAGTTTGGTGTGACGTTGTTCCTATGGATGCTTGTCATTTGCTTCTTGGGAGGCCTTGGCAGTATGATAGAAAAACAAAGCATGATGGTTACAAGAACACCTACACTTTTGAGAAGGATGGTGTCAAAATCACTTTGGGGCCTTCTAAGATGGAAAGTTCTCCCAAACCTTTCAAAGGGGAGGGAAATAACTTCCTTTCCAAATTTGAGGTTAATAAGGCTATGGAAGAAGCTATGGAGGTCTATGCTCTTGTGGTGTTAGAAGGGAACGGAGAAGTATTTGCAATTCCTCCACAAATAAAACATCTTCTTGAAGAATTTCAAGATGTGGTTCCAGAGGAAATTCCACCAGGCCTTCCTCCCACGAGAGATATACAACATTGCATTGATTTTGTTCCTGGATCAGTCATTCCAAACAAGGCAGCCTATAGAATGAGCCCAAAGGAGTATGCGGAGCTTCAACGACAAGTGGACGAACTTTTGGCTAAGGGAATTTTGAAGGAGAGTACGAGTCCTTGCGCAGTTCCAGCTCTTCTTGTGCCTAAGAAGGATCAAACTTGGCGTATGTGTATTGATAGTAGAGCCGTAAACAAGATTACTATCAAGTATCGATTTCCTATTCCCCGCCTTGATGATCTTCTAGACCAATTGCATGGTGCGGTTATCTTTTCCAAGATAGACCTTCGAAGCGGCTATCATCAGATTCGAATGAGACCGGGAGATGAATGGAAAACAGCTTTCAAGACAAGGGATGGGCTCTACGAATGGATGGTTATGCCTTTTGGCCTCTCTAATGCTCCTAGTACATTTATGCGTCTTATGAATCACATTTTTAAACCTTTTATTGACAGCTTTGTTGTGGTTTATTTTGACGATATTCTTGTCTATAGCAGGGATGAAAAACAACATGTGGAGCATCTTCATCAAGTCTTTGAAGTTTTAAGAGAGCAAAAGTTGTATGCTAACTTGAAGAAGTGCAATTTCTTTACAACTAGTCTGGTGTTTCTAGGCTATATTGTTTCTAAGGAAGGAATCAAGAATTTCAGCTCCGTCATTGCTCCAATTACCGAATGTCTAAAAGGATACAACATTTTATGGACAAAGGAGGCAGCAACAAGCTCTGAAGTTCTCAAAAAGAAGGTAACCGAAGCTCCTATTCTTGCATTGCCTGATTTTGACAAAGTTTTTGAAGTAGATTGTAATGCTTCAAATGTTGGAATTGGTGCTGTTCTTAGCCAACAAGGCAGGCCCATTGCTTTCTTTAGTGAAAAGCTTAATAACTCTCACAAGAACTACTCTACTTATGATAAAGAGTTCTACGCAATTGTTAGAAGCTTAGATCATTGGCAACATTATCTTTTGGGTAAGGAATTCATACTTTTCTCTGATCATGAGGCATTGAAGTTTATAAACACATAACACAAGCTCAATAACCGGCATGCAAAATGGGTCGAATTTATTCAAGCTTTCTCATTTCATATCAAGCATAAGTCTGGGGTTCTTAATCAAGTGGCGGACGCGTAAGTCGTAGACATTCCTTGCTAGCAATTATGGAAGTAAAAGTGTTGGGTTTTGAAATTCTCAAGGAACTCTATAAGGATGATCCTTATTTTGGTAGAACATGGCAGCAATGTTCCGAAGGACCGAGTGATCATTTTTTAGTGCAAGAGGGTTTTCTTTTCAAGGACAATCGATTATGTATCCCTCAATGTTCTTTAAGGGAGGCTATAATCATTGAAGCTCATGGAGGTGGATTGGCTGGCCACTTCGGAAGAGATAAAACACTTGCTCTTCTAAAGGAAAAGTATTATTGGCCAAAGATGGAGCGAGAGTTAGCTTAGGTGTCTATAATGGCTCGAGAATAACTAATGGGTGATGGCTAATGGCTGAGATAAAGGTTAGGGTTGGAAAGAGGGTACAACAAAATGGGTGGTTGGGAGTCTCCAAACATCTTCAGTATGTTGTCTCTCAAGATCTCTAAGTTGATTTTGAAGATAGGTTTTTTTGACTTCCTTTTGAGGGATGAGGACGGATGCTTTGTCAAGATCTTTGATTGTAGTGCTTACATGATTGAGTTCATAATGCAATTCAAGGGTTAATACACGAGAAGGCAGATTTCCTTGCGCTTTTGAAAGGTTTTCTTGATTTTGGAGGACTTGGGTAAGGGCTCTTTTTTGTGCTATTGCCATTTCATTTCCCAGAAGCCCCTGTATCATGAGTGGTAAAGCCCAATTATGGTACTCATAGAACCTTGAAGTTGCTTGGTTATGTCCAAGTGGCAAAGAATGCTTGAAGCAAAGGAAGATAGAAACTGATCAGGTGTCAATTTTGAGGTCTTGATTACAAGTACGTCACTGAGAACTGCACAAGGGCACGTGTAGACCTTGCAATGATGTTAGAGAGAGCGTCTTAATGGTCCCCTACTGCAGGACAGGTGGTAATAGCTTAGACATGTATAAAATGCGTGTCGCACCACCCAACCAACTTTGGGAAGATAAGTCACACGCTCAACGTTTGAGAAGAAATCACTACTCACTCTATACAGCTAGCTTATTTTCACTTATGGAAAGAGTTCTCTCATTTATGAAAGAGCCCTGAAAATCCAAGATAATAAACTCAAACCAAAGATCTATTTAGGGAAGTGCAGTATTTCCCTTGTTAAAGTTTGACACCCATTTTTAGTTTCTTTGTTTTCTTGATTTTCCTTTTTACTTTCATTGGTGAACTGCTGGGCCTCCACCTTTGTATATTATGTCCCCGTTTTAATATAAGTTATTCTTCTATCACTGAAAAAAATTAATGAACTTGACATACATTTGGGCCCTCTCTCAAATAGCTTAAGCATATACATGAGTTGGTAACTAACATGGTAGCAGATCTCTAGGTATGCAAGGGCTTGAGTCATCCCCACTAGCATTTGTTTTCTCTGACAATGTCAGTAACTTCTGCCGCAGGTGAGGGAGAGTGTTAAGGCAGGATATACATTGTTGGACCTCTCAGCTTAAGCTGTTAGGGAGATAAACCATACCCTCCCACTCATCACCCTCCTCTCATGTAATTATGGATGAAGTGTTTTGCAATTAGATTTTAGCTGCTTCATGTAAACAGAAATTATTGGGGATTATTATCTGTATAACAACTCACATCTATTTAGAGCAATAGGACTTACTTGAATCAAAAATTAGTCCGGGATCTAGTGCTGCAGTTGCATTGACAAAACCACTTCCCATGTCGAAGGATGTGGCAGGAGACTGGTTCAAATCTGGATTGGCATAAGCACGCTGGGCCATTATTGGTCCCCCGTCCTTCTCATGGAGAGAAGCTGTTGTTGATAGAGCAGATCCAATGGCTGAAGGACTAAATGTGGGAAACTTCTTTTTGATCAAGGCTGCAAGCCCAGCAACATGAGGAGCAGCCATGCTTGTTCCAGACATCATTGCAAATTCCTCGCCTGAAAGACATTTAAGATAAATCAAACTTTGTAGAACTAATGATAGCCTTTACATTGATTACAATCTTTACTATTTACTCCCTCCGTTCCACCCAAAGAGTCCACGTTTGAAAAGTCTAATTATTAAGGGATATATTAGTGTCATTGAATTTGATCATAATTACAAAAATACTTAAACAAAATCAAAATGATTACAACACAAGTGGAGGGTAAAGATGAAAGATTATGAAAATTTTAAGCATAATTTTTTTTGAAATTGGACTCTTTAAATGAAATATCCCAAAATAGTATAGTGGACTCTTTGCCTGGAACGGAGGGAGTATTGTGTATACATATGTATACCTAGGAATTCTATGGAGTCGGTGCCACCTGAACTCCAGGCAGCCCATATAAAATTTCCAGGAGCGACAAGATTTGGTTTCTGTATGTCGGCATCATCAAGAAAACTGTCTTCTGGATCTGGTCCTCTAGCAGAATAATACATGACCTTTGGAGCAGAGTGGCTATAATTTGCTTTCAGGCCACCTGAAACGCATGCAACTGCCCCAAATTTAATGATTTTCTTTGAAGTTGCATCTCTCTCCAAGGAAGAATTGTAGTACTGGAGTAAGATCTGCCACAAATCGTGGGAGCATCAGCACCAACCAGATAGAGATATATAGCTACATCTCATACATATAATATCTATATTTTCACACACATAGAGACGTATACTTAGTATGAGAGAAAATATCATGTTCTTAAACTTCAGAGACCTAAACCATTGCAAGTACTACAAGAAACAAAATAACTGCCACAAAGACAGTGAGCATCTGAATCCACACCTATTGAGTCATAAAACAAGTACTCACCATGGAATCATTTGAAGATGGAATTATTATACCAGGCAATTCCATTGGGACTGGA